>SJYX01011399.1:19984-44669 GCA_006410675.1 Oreotragus oreotragus
GACTGACCAGTGGGGGGAGGGGGGGGAGACAAGAATAGATCAGAATCTGAGATGTTTGTGCAGTAGTAAATCATTTCAAAAAAATACATTTATCATAGATATAAGACATAAGAAAAAATAAGAAACTTAACTTGACCAGTTTAATTTTAGAAGAAAAATCACACTTTTTTCATCAAATTTAGAAAGTGAATATATTATACTCCAATCTAGAAATTAGTTCACTGTGCACAAATATCCACATTACACAAATTAGCTTAATAAGGAATACATATATATATATATATATATATATACACACACACACAGTGGGTGGATAGGTTGTGGTGGTCAGTTGTGTCCAACTGTTTGCAACCCCATGGACTGTAGTCTGCCAAGCTCCTCTGCCCATGGAATTTTCCAGGCAAGAATACTTAAGTGGATTGCCACTTCCTGTTCCAGGGGATCACCCAAACATGGGAATCAAACCTGAATCTCATGCATCTCCTGCACTGCCAGGGAAATTCTTTCTACTGTGATACTTGGGAAGCCCATACATGACAACTTTAAAAAATGTACAATGTGAATGTTGTGAGTTAAGCTTTATTGAGGGGGAAATGACGACTATAGCTTGGGAGACAGCATTTCAGATAGTTCTGAGAAACTGCTCCAAAGAATTCAGGGGAAAGGTCAGTATATAAGTTATTTTGTTGAAGCAGAATTACATGCAATCATGCACATCTTTTTTTTTTTTTTTTTTTTTTTNAATGTTGTGAGTTAAGCTTTATTGAGGGGGAAATGACGACTATAGCTTGGGAGACAGCATTTCAGATAGTTCTGAGAAACTGCTCCAAAGAATTCAGGGGAAAGGTCAGTATATAAGTTATTTTGTTGAAGCAGAATTACATGCAATCATGCACATCTTTTTTTTTTTTTTTTTTTTTTTTCAGAAGGTTTCTTCTAGTCTTTAGGAGCAATCCCTTGGCACCATGAAGGATTTTATTGCTTTTCTAGATATGAGGTAATATAAAAATTGAGTTCTTAAAATTGGCTCCTGAAAATATCTATCTGAAAACGTGTTATGCCAGTTTTTCTTCTAGAGGACAGAGTACCTCATTTTTGCTTTCTACTTTGAATTATTTTCAAGGAATGTTGAATATCAGCAACTGTGGCAGTATCTAATTTAATCCTTGTAGAGGTAGATGGCCAGTGCCAGTGGCAAGTGTCAGTTTGTAGTTGACATATATATAGTATCTATGCATACATATAGTATATGGGTTCCCCAGGTGGTGCGAGTGGTAAAGAATCCATCTGCTAATGCAGGAGACATCAGGGACATGGGTTTGACCTCTGGGTCAGGAAGAATCCATGGAGAAGGGCATGACAACCCATTCCAGTATTCTTGCATGGAGAATCCCATGGACAGAGGAGCCTGATAGGCTACAGTACATAGGCCACACAGAGTTGGACACTACTGAGGTTACTTAGCACACACATAGTATATATATATATATAAAATCATATAGGAACGAATTTTGCTCCATGTAGTACAGTTTATAAAGGCTGTGCTCTTTAGAGGCACATTGTTTCACACAGTCATTGCTTCTGAATAATAATATAGGGAATTTATTCATTAAATACAAAAATTTGACCTATTAAAAGGGAAATTCTTCTAATCTCTAACAGTCTGCATCTCATGTTTTAGTGATTTCAACTTAGTAAAACAAATTCCCAGCAAACTGCTTTAAAAACAGAGCTAAAGATATGAATTGAAATATATTAGAAACTAAATTCTTGACTTCAAAATGTAAATTTTCATCTGATGTGGATTTTTAAACTATATTCTACTTTTTCTATGGCTGTTTCTAGATTTCCAGGCATAAGCAGAACAATATTTAAAAGTAGAATGGAAAAAGTACCTCCTGTGAAGCTGGGGGCCAGTCTTGATATTTTCAGTGATCAGTTTTAAAACCCTACACTCCATCTCTGAACTTGAGTTCCTCCTCACTTCTTAATGGATGTCCTCAAGTAAGTTATTGATGAGATCTCTTCAGAGTCTGAGACAAGTTTTCATTCCTTTTAAGGGAGAGACTTCAGTTTTTTATTACGGGCATATACCACTCCACAGTCTGGCACACTGTCTCTAGGAAAATCTTAGAAAAAGAAACATGGGACTATTGCACAATTACATTTTCCAGGACTTTAATAAAGTATATGCTCTTCAGAGTTTCAATAAGGTTGATTGGTCTGACAAGACATAGGCACTTGGGAAACTCAAAACCTGATGATATGTGATTATCTTCCTACCACAAATGTTAATTAATTACTACCTAAATTTGGTGTATAATTCATAAAGCAATTTAAGGTTCAGTTTTAATTTTGTGATTATCTTTAAGCATTTTAAATGATAAAGACAGTTCAGTTTGTTCAGTCACTCAGTCATGTCCGACTCTTTGCCACCCTATGGACTGCAGTACTCCAGGCCTCCCTGTCTATCACCAACTCCTGGAGCTTGCTCAAAGTCATGTCCATCAAGTCAGTGATGCCATTCAATCATCTCCTTGTCTGTCATCCCCTTTTCCTCCCACCTTCAATCTTTCCCAGCATCAGGGTCTTTTCCAGTGAATCAGTTCTTCGCATCAGGTGGCCAAAGTATTGGAGTTTCAGCATCAGTCCTTCCAATGAATATTCAGGACTGATTTCCTTTAGGATTGACTGGTTGAATTTCCTTGCTGTTCAAGGGACTCTCAAGAGTCTTCTCCAACACCACGGTTCAAAAGCATCCATTCTTCAACACTCAGCTTTCTTTGTGGTCCAAATCTCTCATCCATACATTACTACTGGAAAAGCCATAGTTTTTACTAGACAGACCTCTGCTGGCAAAGTAATGTCTCTGCTTTTTAATGTGCTGTCTAGGTTGGTCACAGATATTCTTCCAAGGAGCAAGTGTCTTTTAATTTCATGGTTGTAGGCACCATCTACAGTGATTTTTGGGCCCTGAGAAAATAAAGTCTGTCACTGTTTCCATTGTCTTCCCATCTATTTACCATGAAATGATAGTAGTGGATGCCATGATCTTTATTTTCTGAATGATGAGTTTTAAGCCAGCTTTTTCACTCTCCGTTTTCGCTTTCATCAAGAGGCTCTTTGGTTTAATTCATTCTTTAATAAATGAGGTTATTAAAAAAATAGGTAAATACCGTTGCATCAACTTTATTTGATAAAGGCAGATAAGGCAGTGAACTAAAAGGATTTTGAAACCTAAGAATGGTATCTAAAAGGGGGAAAACAGAGAAAATAAACCCAGTTACAAAATCATTTTATTTACTTTTGTTTTGAAATTGGCTTATGTTGTTGGGATAGTTGGCTTCCCAGTTGGCTCAGATGGTAAAGAATCTGCCTTCAATGCAGGAAACCCAGATTCAATGCCAATGTCAGGAAGATATACTGGAGAAAAATGCCTACCCCCTCCAGTATTCTTGCCTAGACAATTCCATGGACAGAGGAGACTGGTGGGCTACAGTTCATGAGTTTGCAAAGAGTTGGACATGATTAAGTGACTAATAGTGTACTTCTTCACTTTCACTTCATTGGGATAAACCCATTTTCTCTTAAAGAGTAATTCATTGGTTACCACTTGAACCTGTCTTTTTGAATGTGATATCTTTGCTACTAATAATAAATGTTTGATTAGCAGTATACTTTAGGAAGTATCTTCTTACTCATTTTTTAATTTTATATTTTCTTTAATATTTTCTTCCAGAAGGAGAATACTAAAACCCAGTTTATAAAAGCTATGGAAAATCAAGGCCAAAATAGTGTAGATTAGGATCAACTATAGAGATAAATGACAAAATCAATTGTCCTATCAATAACTGAACTCTATTCATTTATTTCTTTTTGTCACTAAGGTAAAGAAATATTAGTTCTTGATAAAGTTAAATTTTTCCTTTTTAAAGTGCCTTTACCTATATTTTGAAATACATAGGCCACAGTTTATCATGTTTCAGAGTTATTTTAGCAATAACTACTTGACCTTGGTCTGAATTACTAGTGAAAAAGAAAAAAAAAAAAAGAGCTCCTAAATCATCACACAAATGAACTGCAACTTCTCTGCTGGTTTTCTCACCATCTGCTGAAGTGTTATAATCATGGCCATCAACATAAGCATTTATAATTTATTACATGCTAATGACACTACTTTAAGGTCTGTAAACTTTTAGTAGTTTATTTACGTGTGATTCTATGATTTTCAGTGTATTTTTATATACAGTAACTTATCCCATGTTAACTTCATAACAAACTTCAAAGTGATAAAGGAAGTATTTTTTCCCCCCAGTTTGTCACAGGACAAATGATAATAATTCTATCTATTGTCTTCTGATACAACATTTATACTGACCACAAATGAAAGTTTCTAAACTGTAAAATAATAAAGTGGGAGAGAAAGCAAAGAATAAAGCAGACTAATGGATCATTTATTTGAAAGTGATACTTTAAAGCATACCTTTTCAGAACGTTAAATAAAAAAAATTAGTACTGATCAATTTACTGTCTTAAGTTTTACTGAAAATATACTGTACCTTTAATTGACCATTTAAATGGATGAGGTGAAAGTATTAAAAATTCTTCTAATTTTATCACTTTAATATTAGTAATAGAATCCATCTAAAGTTTGAAAGTAATTTTTTTGATGTTCTATCTGTCATCAAAAGGAAGCCTTTTGATGAAAACTGACTTGTGTTACATGAAATATTCACACATGACTCTGGAGCCTTTTTCCTTCTTAAGGAACCTTTCCATAAAACCTTCTTCAGAAGCCAGCCTCTCTCTGTATTAAAGTTTTATCTAGAAGGTTAAACTTTTATAAGGTTTAAGATTATAAAATATTAAAATGAAGTTTGAGGTTCTGATATGTTCAGTTAAAGGAAGTGAGCTGAGGTTTTCCATTATTTCTTAACTTATCTTTTGTTTATAAAGAGCATAGAAACTGAACTAAAGTTCACTTCAGATATTCCCTAAAGGATGATGGTGATTGATTAATTCCTCTTTTATGTGTTATAACTGATATTTTAAGGCTCACTTAAAATACATATTAGTCTCCCTGGTTATTAGACTGATTTGAATTACTTACGTTTTCTTAGTTTTATTATGGTGATACAAATAATCTTCTCTAGACTGTGGCATATTATAAAAATAATTTTAACCATGATAGAAGAAAAGCTTTAACCTGGTAGTTGATAACCATCCAGCTCTAAATATTTTTTTATGAGAAGAATTTCATAATAAAGGATTTTAGCATAATCATCTTTGTGACATTTTTCCATTTTGAAAGTGTTTTATATGCATTAGCTAGTTTTGTGGTAATAATTATAATCCCTAGGAAAATGAATACTATATTTTCCATAACTGACTAGACCAGATAAATAAATATTTCTTTAACATCATCCTTAGAATAGAATTGTAAATGGAAATCAATACTGTTTAGTATAATAAGGAGGTTAGTTATACTCTCAAATTATTATTTGGAATATAACATATGGCAGTAAGAAAGATATTAGACTCGTCTAAGTCACAAATTTCTATAAAAATTGACGTGTGGAGTGGGGTGTTAGGGTGTTCTACAAAATGATCATTAAGATATTTTCTCATGTAAAAATATAGGGCTTTTCATACACTTTCCTTAATGTTGCATAAATATGGCATGTAGTAGAAATTTTATAGCATTTATTTAATCAGTAATACCATGCTCCTGAAATAAAAAATATCATACAGCAAATACTTGATATTCACTGGGGAGAGCGCATAGACATTTCCTTCTAAAAGGCAAGTATTTTATGAAGACACTCCTTGAATCAAAGTTAACTCTATAAGAGGAAGACAATTCAACACTGACAACATTTAAATGTTTAGCAATGGGGCATCTGATAAAGGTATTGTTAAAGTTTCTTGAACTAGATGAGTGGAGATCTCCCTGATATTAGGGGTACATCCCACATGTGATTTATGATTCTCTCTGTCTTTGCTGACATTATTAACTATCTGCCAGTTTGTTCTACTGACATTTCAGAGATGCAGGTAAATTGCTAAGAAAATCTATGTCTGTTTTTCTTTTGTGTGCTTTTGTGTTTGGGGGTTGGGGGTGCAAGAATAAAAATCCTAACTTTACAAAATAGAAATAAAGGTATTTTTTTCTTTTTTTTGGTTTTGTAGAGAGGTTATTTTTGTTTGTTTTGATTTGTCAATTTCTAGTAAGCTATTTTTTACAGACTAATTTTTATTCTTGTGTATAACACATATTTCCAATATTTTAAACAGATTTTATATTATCATTGATCTCTACTTTCTTAAAGCTGCATAGTATACTGAATTTCAATTCAGTTGATACTGCAATCCAAATTTCCAATAAGTAGCAAAAATTCCAATGCACAGAAAATGTGTATGCTCAATCAGCAGTGGAATTCAAAGTTACTGAAACCATAATGAAATATAAGTTATGTTTCTTTTTAATGCAGTATTTTTGGCATCACTCTTTTAGGACTATATATTACCCCTTAACCATGAAACACAAAAACAAAATCAACACACTTGTCCTGTGGGAACTGGTTAGAAAGATAAGGTAAAGTACTGAAGAATGTTTACATCATTTCTCACATTCCTTTGGTGACTGTGAAAAATAGTTTGGCATTATTGTTATTCATATTTAGCTGCTAAATCATGTTTGACTCTTTTACAACCACATGGACTGTGTAACTCACCAGGCTCCTCCGTCCATATTCTATATTCTAAAGAAAGATTGTAGCTAAACTGCAAAACAAAACAAAACAAACAAACAAAACAACTTAATATCTTTCAAAGGCATTATCTAATTGAGGGTTTTCCCTGGTGGCTTAGCAGTAAAGCACCTGTCCACCACTGCAGGAGATGCAGATTCAATCCCTGGGTCAGAAAGATCCCCTGGAGAAGGAAATGGCAACCCACTTCAGTATTCTTGCTGGAAAATCCCATGGATAGAGGAGCCTGACAGGCTACTCTTTGAGAGTCCATGGGGTCACAAAGAGTTGGACATGACTTACTGACTAAATAGCAACAAAAATCTAACAGAGCCTTTACCATATTTGAAGTCATTACTTAAAATTTGAACTTAATAAAGTTGGCTTAAAACTCAACATTCAGAAAACTAAGATCATGACATCTGGTCCCATCACTTCATGGTAAATAAATGGGGAAACAATGGAAACAGTGAGAGACTTTATTGTTTTGGACTTGCAAATCACTGCAGATGGAGATTGCAGCCATGAAATTAAAATGCAATTGCTCTGCAGAGAAATAGCTATGACCAACCTACAGGAGAAGGAGACAACAGAGGGTGAAATGGTTGGATTGCATCACTGACTTGATGGACATGAGTTTGAGTAAACTCTGGGAGTTGGTGATGGACAGGGAAGCCTGACGTGCTGCAGTCCATGAGGTCAAAAAGAGTTGGACACCACTGAATGAATGAACTGGACTGAACTGAACTGAGCAAAGTTTTTGCTAAAATAAGTGTATAGACAAACCATAACATTTTAATATGTTATTCTTCAATATATTTTAATGATAAATTATTAATAGTTATTAAAAGCAAGTTATTTTGTATTTCCTTTTAAAAAAGAAAAAATCTAAGTTGGATTTTTGTTTGTTTGTTTGTTTACTAACACTGAAACAGGCTCTCCTCCTCTCTATCCCATGCACATGAATTAAATTCACTTCAGTCACCCAGGGTGGGGAAGGAACCAATTGGCTGCTAGGTCCTGCTATTGAATCTGGAGAAATAAGATGATTAATTATACATGCTTCTTGATCCACATGAGCATATCCTTGAGTGAGAAAAACAGAAGTACACGGTTTACAGAAACAAATGCAAGGGAGAAAGAGATTATTGAAATAAATATACTAACCAAACTGATATGAGTACACAAAAACAGTTAACTTAGATTGAGAAGACAGAGAAGCTACACGTAAATGGTAAAATTAGACTGTAGTCTTGAAGGAAAATACAGAATTTCAAAAAAGTATGACATAGAAGGATAAAGAGTATTGCACGTTCTATGATTTAAATGCAGAAAGATAATTAACTACAAGACTTTTCCATGAGGTATCACATTTAGGATAGTGGCTACTTTAATATCTAAGGTTACTAGAAAATGTAAATGGTAGCTGAGGGCTAGATTTTGGACAGCATTGTACTTAGCACTAAGTTTATCCTTATGGTTAAGCAGCAGCAGGGACAAAGCTCTTTGAAAAACTGAAAATAGCACACATTTTTGTAAAAAGTTTAATTTATAGAACTTTGTGAAGGGTGTGCATTATCAAGGAAAGAGGTTAAAGACAGATAAATTATGATACTATTGTGAACATATACTTAAAAGAGAAGCAAAAGAAGAAAAAAACTAGAGACATATTTGAGCAAAAAGAAATTAATGACTTTTGTATGTTTTTTAGTATGAAACACAGAAAGGGGAGCTAAATAAAGATGTCTCCAAGGTTTCCATTCTAAAATACAAGATACCTGGTTAGTGGACTAGTTCTTAACAGGTCCTAAGTGAAGGAGCTGGGAAAGAGCTTTCATTGACGTTTATTTACTATATACAATGAACTGGGCTAGGTACTCTACACACAGCATCTCATGTACTTTCTGTGAGAAGGTAACGAGACAGATATTATTATCTATCTATTCTTTGTAGAAGAGAAATCATGCCAGGGAAAGGAATTTACTTATCATAACACAACTTTAACTGACAAAGGCAAATAAAATGAGCTTATGTTTGCTTTGGATATTAATGATGTAATCATAAAACACATGCTATTTTGTATCTGGAATTTTCTCAAAATTATGTCTGTGACATTCACACTGGCATGTTTCAGTAGGTCAATTTTTACCATTTTAAAAGAGTCCAATGTCAAAATTAATATACATCTTATTCCAATTAAAATAAATAGTATTTACTAAAAAATAAAAATAAAATAGTCCAACATATGATTAGGTCACATTTTATCCATTCTTTTGTTGATGGGTATTTGGTTGTTTCTAGTTTGATTAATCAGGGAAAGCAATGGCACCCCACCCCAGTACTCTTGCCTGGAAAATCCAATGGATGGAGTAGCCTGGTGGGATGCAGTCCATGGGGTTGCTAACAGTCGGACAGACTGAGCGACTTCACTTTCACTTTTCTCTTTCATGCATTGGAGAAGGAAATGGCAACCCACTCCAGTATTCTTGCCTGGAGAATCCCAGGGATGGGGGAGCCTGGTGGGATGCCGTCTATGGGGTCACACAGAGTCAGACACGACTGAAGTGACTTAGCAGCAGCAGTAGCAGTTTGATTAATTACAAATAATGATGTAATGAACTTATTTTATATATATGTTTGGGTCCATATATGTGACTACTTGGAAAATGTACACATTTAGGAGTGGAATTAATTATTCATAAAGTATGTTCATGTTTAGCATTACAGTGCCAAACACTTTGCAATTCTAGTTAATAAATTTATACTCAACATGAACCAGTACAATATGGTAAAGTAAAAAAAATAATAATAAAACGAAAGATACTAAAAAAAAAGGTGTTGAAAAAAATAAATTTATACTCGAATTTATACTGAGTTGTGCAAATACACCAATATTTGTACTGAGTCTTTGAAAACAGTAGATATTAAATACTCTTTTCTTTTCAAAAGCTTAGACCTTCTGATTGGTATTTAGTTGCATTTTGCTGTGTTATTAATTTGCATTGTAATGGGATCAGTTTGGGTGACTGCTTTGCAAAGTGACCATTTGAAGTTTGCTTTTCTCAAAAAAAAAAGAAAAGAAAAGCTTGGTCATTTTCAGAAATATATATTGCATGGCTTATTGCATGGCTTTTTCATGGCATCCATATCTTGCCCTTTGAACGTAAAGGTAGCTTCAAACACATAGTTCATTCCAGTTCCCTTCTCTGTATATCAGGATTTTGCATCTCCAAACCCTTGTTGCCTGCTGTTCTTGTTTGTGTGTTTATTTATTTTCAATCCATTTCTTTTTCTTTTTTTTTTTTTTTATCCATACATGACCACTGGCAAAACCATAGCCTTGATTAGATGGACCTTTGTTGGCAAAGTAATGTCTCTGCTTTTTAACTTGATTATGATGGTCATAACTTTCCTTCCAAGGAGTAAGCATCTTTTAATTTCATGGCTGCAATCACCATCTGCAGTGATTTTAGAGCCCAGAAAAATAAAGTCAGCCACTGTTTCCATTGTTTCCCCATCTATTTGCCATGAAGTGATGGGACTGGATGCCATGATCTTAATTTTCCAAATGTTGAGCTTTAAGCCAACTTTTTCACTCTCCTCTTTCATTTTCATCAAGAGGCTCTTTAGTTTTTCTTCACTTTTCTTCCATAAGGGTGGTGTCATCTGCATATCTGTGGTTATTGATATTTCTCCCAGCAATCTTGATTTCAGCTTGTGCTTCCTCCAGCCCAGTGTTTCTCATGATCTAAATATGTTAAATTTGAGAAGAAGCAGAAAATCCATATCTATATAGAACTATCTGTCTTAAACTGATGAGCAATTTTGGAGAAATTTTGAGGTGCTCATGAACATTTATAATGTGAAGTATATTCATCAAAATTTGTCAGCATAAAACATTTGAATGATTTTGATGTGAAAGTAAACTGTGTGATATCTAAACAGAATCATATTATATGAATCACTTAGGTTGTAGAAAAATATTGAAACAGAAATTTAGATCAAAACTCCTTAATGCAAGATAACGTTTTTTTCTATTCTAATTAAACTAAATATGTTCACCTTTAATCAATGTAAAATAAAAACTCTCATTGAGTATAAATAAATTAATTGATGAGTAAGTGAATACAGCACTCATTCATGCTTGTCTTATAGTAACTTTTTCTTATTTTTTAATTTTTTTAAATATATTTGTTTTAGTTGGTGGGTAATGACTTTACAATATTGTAGTGTCTTTTGCCATACACTGATATGAATCGGCCATGGATTTACATGTGTTCCCTATCCTGAACCCCTCTCCCATATCCCTACCCATTCCATCCCTCTGGGTCATCCCAGTGCACCAGCCCTGAGCACCCTGTCTCATGCATCAAACTTGGACTGGCTTTTTTTTTTTTAATGTTTTGAACTTGCATTTGTTTTAGTAATTTCATCCCAATTCACATATATGTAACAACATTTTAACAAATTATACAAACACAAAATTTGTTGAAAAAAATAACAAAATTAAAGAATTTAAAAAATATTAAATGAATTTGCCTTTTCAGTTATCAGTTTTTCTCTTCTGTTCAAAGGTGTTTGATATTTTCCTTGATCTTCTTTTTAACTTAAATTAATAAAGAACTTTATTTTCTCCTTTATAGGTCCTTGTTCATTTAGCTTTCCCAGTCACATCATGGTTGTTTCCTGGAGATACTTAGTATTGTTAAATTTGATACTTAGTACATGGGAAACAGATGGGGAAACAGTGGAAATAGTGTCAGACTTTATTTTAGGGGCTCCAAAATCACTGCAGATGGGGATTGCAGCCATGAAATTAAGAGATGCTTACTCCTTGGAAGGAAAGTTATGATCAACCTAGACAGCATATTCAAAAGCAAAGACATTACTTTGCCAACAAAGGTCCGTCTAGTCAAGACTATGGTTTTTCCAGTGGTCATGTATGGATGTGAGAGTTAGACTGTGAAGAAAGCTGAGCGCTGAAGAATTGATGCTTTTGAACCGTGGTGTTGAAGACACTTGAGAGTCCCTTGGACTGCAAGAAGATCCAACCAGTCCATTCTAAACGAAATCAGTCCTGGCTGTTCACTGGAAGGACTGATGATGAAGCTGAAATTCCAATACTTTGCTCACCTCATGCAAAGCATTGACTCATTGGAAAATACTCTGATGCTGGGAGGGATTGAGGGCAGGAGGAGAAGGGGACGACAGAGAATGAGATAGCTGGATGGCATCACTGACTCGATGGACATGAGCTTGAGTGAACTCCAGGAGTTGGTGATGGATAGGGAAGCCTGGTGTGCTGCAATTCATGATGTCGCAGATAGTCGGGCACAACTGAGCAACTGAACTGACTGACTGACTGTTAAATTTAGCCACAGATTGTTTCTCTATGGCAATGCAGCTAAATTGTGTTAAGTTAGCAATGCAGATAAGTTCTGAAAACAAGTTAGTTTTAATTCATCAGTCATCCCAAGCCTTCATCTAAAATTCCAGTTCATCTCTCTCTCTCTTTTTTTTTTTCTTTCTGGAGGCTGCTGTCAGTGAAATATATAAGTCCCTTGAGAGATCGACCCAAGTGTCTTCTTTATGCAAATACTACATTTTTCTAATAAGTATGGTTTATTTTTTTGAATCAGCCACTCTAAGACAGCATTAATAATAACTGCACAGTTTTTAACAATAAGGATTCATTCTTTTTAAAAATGGCAGTCATATCTTTTATGGATTTGAACAGGTAATGCATTTGGTAACATTTCTCTGGCATCATTAAGTGATCTGATTTGACCATTATAACTAATGAACTGTTATGTACAATAATGTTTATATTGACACTTTCACTCATACTCTCATAACCCCTTTACCACTTTTTCATTAAAAAGTTATCCATTAATAAACTTAAATGAAAAAAGAAAATGTAAAGGAAAGGAAAATTCAAATTCACAACCTAACAAGCATAGTGATATTCATCCACTTAATAGAATACTTAATCGGTAATGTCAATGTAAATAAAATAGAAATCGGTTTTGCAAAATTCCTTATTTTACAAAATGTAACCTCATCATTCCTCTCAAAAATACCAAAGAAGAGGACAACTACTGAGATAATTTTGAATACATTTGAATTTGGAAAAGAAAGAATATGAAATTAATCAGTTTTCTTTTGCCAGTAGAACAGCCTGGCAAATTACGCCAGAATTCAATATTTTGCATGAATGCTTGCTTTGCTATATGTGAGACTAGTTTCCTTGGAGAATAAATTTTGAAAAATATTAAGTTTCAACTTAGATTTTATTTATAGGTGGGTTTATACAACAGGATGGTTTCCTTTCCTACCTAGGGTCTGAATGATTTTTAAACTTAGCAGGTTTAACTCAAAACAGACAGAACATTAATATCATGAAATGTTTTATTTGAGAAAATATATATCAAAATATTAAATGAATGATTTAGTTTATAAAAAGACCTCTCCTGATAATTGATTGATTACGAAGCTCTAGGTAGAAGACTCATTAAAGGACTTGGGTGCATTCTGAACAAAGCAGCAGGTATCTATGAGGATTACTCAATCCGCATGCAAAGAGAATGAACAAAGCACCAAAATCTACTTTGGTCAGCTTGCATCAAAAATTTGTTCAGTTCAGTTCATTTCAGTTCAGTCACTCAGTCGTGTCCGACTCTTTGCAACCCCATGAATCGCAGCATGCCAGGCCTCCCTATCCATCACCAACACCTGGAGTTCACTCACACTCACGTAAATCAAGTCAGTGATACCATCCAGCCATCTCATCCTCTGTCATCCCCTTCTCCTCCTGCCCTCAATCCCTCCCAGCATCAGAGTCTTTTCCAATGAGTCAACTCTTCCCATGAGGTGGCCAAAGTACTGGAGTTTCAGCTTTAGCATCATTCCTTCCAAAGAAATCCCAAGGCTGATCTTCAGAATGGACTGGTTGGATCTCCTTGCAGTCCAAGGGACTCTCAAGAGTCTTCTCCAACATCACAGTTCAAAAGCATCAATTCTTTGGCACTCAGCTTTCTTCACAGTCCAACTTTCATTTCCCTACATGACCACTGGAAAAACCATAGCCTTGACTAGATGGACCTTTGTTGGCAAAGTAATGTCTCTGTTTTTCAATATGCTATCTAGGTTGGTCATAACTTTTCTTCCAAGGAGTAAGCATCTTCTAATTTCATGGCTGCGGTCACCATCTGCAGTGATTTTGGAGCCCCCCCAAAAAAAAGTCTGACACTGTTTCCACTGTTTCCCCACCTATTTCCCATGAAATGATAGGACCAGATGCCATGATCTTCGTTCTCTGAATGTTGAGCTTTTAAGCCAACTTTTTCACTCTCCTCTTTCACTTTCACCAAGAAGCTCTTTAGTTCCTCTTCACTTTCTGTCATAAGGGTGGTGCCATCTGCATATCTGAGGTTATTGATATTTCTCCCAGCAATCTTGATTGCAGCTTGTGTTTCTTCCAGTCCAGCGTTTCTCATGATGTACTCTGCATAGAAGTTAAATAAGCAGGGTGACAATATACAGCCTTGACGTGCTCCTTTTCCTATTTGGAACCAGCCTGTTGTTCCATGTCCAGTTCTAACTATTGCTTCCTGACCTGCATAATTCAAAGGCATCAATTCTTCAGCGCTCAGCTTTCTTCACCAAACAGATAATCAATATGAATTACCAAGTATTAGTTCCTAGCACGGACTGGCACTCTGCTAAGTATAGTCTTGAACAAGACAATATGCAAGCTATTCATCAGCCAGGGAAGACAGACAATGAACCACTGAACAGATGAAGTTACAGAAAGGGATCAGAGCAAAGAAGAAAATAGAGACTTGAGAGATGAAGGAGTGACTTTAATTTGGGAAAGGAGAGAGAAATACTCTAAGGCAAAATGCTCTTCAAGAAATGATAACATTTGTGTTGCCACCTAAACAAGAAACCCCATCTCTTCAAAGTTCTAAGACTATGGTCTTCCTGGTGGAGGAAACAGCAGGACAGAGGCCCTAAGCGAGGAAGAGAAGTGACATGCTGAAGGAACAGAGAGAAGGCCAGGTGGATAGGCTGGTGCAGGAAGGGTGGAGGTACCTGGCAGGGCAGAGAGGGCAGCATGGTCTGGGAGGCAATGATTAGCAGTCTTTATTCTGTTGCATGGATTCCTGATATTTTTTTCTTTCTCTCTCTTTTTTTTTTTCTGTCGTTGTTTTTGTGTTTTTCCATTCCTGATATTTGGATCAATACTTCAAGCATTCATTGAAAGGTAGGCCTTCTCTCCATTTCCCCATGTGGGCCATGTTCTTTCAGAGAGGGGCAAAGGAGACTTCTTTCTATTTAGTTGCTAATGTTGGAATAAAATCATTACGTGTTTAAATGGGCATTCATTCACTAAGTCAGTCTATCAGACAAATGTATGAAGAACATACTGTTTGCCAAGACAGGCTGGGCATAAGACAAAGACCGTGGTGGTTCCACCAGCAAACAAGTTTTGTACCAATGATAAAGAGACCAAGAGAGCTGTGGGAACAGAATCCTGAAGGTTCTGAGGACACGGTTGTGAAGGAAATGAGGAGTCACTGAATCAGGAGTCATCCCAGTGAAGAGGGACAAGGTTCTAGATCCAGGGAGCAACAGGCAGGAAGAAGGGACTCTAATGTGAAGCCTCAGAGACCATTGCATAAAATATCAGTTCTCTGCACCTCACAGGCTGGCCTTGCATGGATGGCCCCAGAGGTGGAAAGAAAAATGCAATGAGTTAAAAGCTTCAGAAGGCAAGGGAGCTGACAGGGTATGAGAATTAATAAACTGATCGCTGTTTCACATCATCTCCTTCATTTCTTCAACAAAAGTCATTAAAGATAGTGGACACCCACTTGTCACTATGATGTTCTTTTTTGGGATAGTAATGGGTTAAGCGTGCTAATCCTATTTACCAGAATTAGGACGGAGCTGAAGCCCTTGAGGCAGAGATCCGTGCTTCTAGTTGCAGCCGTTCCCTGTGCTGGTTGGCATGCTTTCTCTTTATCAGTTCAAGTTACAATTAGCAGATATCCATAAAGGAAGACACCCAGCAAATGCCACAAGGAGCCAGTGAGAGGAAAGGCTGGGGAATGGCACAGACTCTCAGTATGGCTGGTTGATGGCACGACAAAAGATGAAGTAACTAAGAAATAAAAAATGCAGTCTCTACGATGTCTGACATGGTGCTTCCAAGTCACTGAAAAAGTAATCTGTACCCTAATAACAGAGTTCAAAATTAATTATAAAGATAGAAGCGGTGCCTTATACAATCCAAACATAAGCAAAAATAAGCCAGTCCCCAAGAGCATGAGGGCTTCCAGATCGCACTAGTGATAAAGAACATGCCTGCCAATGCAGGAGACATAAGAGACACAGGTTTGGTCCCGGGGTTGGGAAGATCCCCTAGAAGAGGGCATGGCACCCCGGTCCAGCACTCTTGCCTGGAGAATCCCATGGACAGAGGAGCCTGGAGGGCTGCAGTCCACGGGGTCACAAAGAGTCAGACACGACTGAAGGAACTTAGCACGAAAGCACGCCAAGAGCCCAGGAGCCAGAAACTAAAAGCCATGAGGAAGTCAGATGAAGTTTTCTGTCTTCAGACCTGCCTCTCTTTACATTTCTGCGCCGTTCCTCTTCTGGGAGAATCGTCTTCCACAAAACCAGTCCCTGGTGCCAAAAAGGTTGGGGTCTGCTGGTAATATCTCTTTAGGAAGAGGGGTGAAAATGTCATCATGATATGTGGGTGAAGGAACCTTGATTACCAATGACCCCATGAACACCTCTGTACAAACCTGTATGTGGGCCTCAGCATGGCATATCACCATTGTTACAGTTAAGGACCTCTGGGATGATGAGACCTGTTAATTGCTTAAATGCTGGTGTGCTTACTTGAGAAGCCTCAGGCTTTATGTGGTCTCAGATGTGCCTGTAATACACGTCTGTCTGACTGACACACACACACACATACACACACACTTAACATTTCTCCTACCCAATCAAATATGCTTCCATCCTCCCAAATTTACTCTTCAATCCATGGCATTTGAAGTTAGGATAAGAAAATCATTCTTTAATTGCATTTGGCACTTTTGAGAAAGACCAAAGTTCTTTCTGCCATGATTATAAACAGAGAACAATGATAAAAGTACCCCCAAATGAGTCTTCTTATTATTTAGCTATAGTCACTGTGCAAGAACAGTTCCCCAAGGAACAGTGATTACCTTCATTTTTTAATATTTACTTATGATTGGAGTAAGCATTTACATTGAGAAAGGAAGCCACTGATAGAAAGGTTGAGAAAAGTAGAGAGTGAAGTGAGTTACTCAGAATTTGTATTTAATTATCAGTCATCTTTGTACTTACCTCGCTGAGTTCACAAGGGAGAATCGCCTGCTGAATCACTGTTGCTCTACTTAACATCCCCTGGAGACTACAATCCACCATCCTTCATTAACCCTTGCTGACTTGGAAAGCAGATGCTTCCTTATCAAGCCACTTGGAAACTGACTCCTTCTTATATATAGAAGATTAAGAAATGTGTAAGGAGAAGCCATAGCAGAATTGTTGTTACTTAGTCGTTAACTCTTTAGGACCCCATGGACTGTAGCCCAACAGGCTCCTCTGTGCATGGTTTCCCAGGCAAGAATACTGGAGTGGGTTGCCACGTCCTTCTCCAGGGCGTCTTCCCAACCCAGGGGTTGAACCGATGTCTCCTGCATTGGTAGGCACGTTCTTTCCCACTGAGCAGGACAGAAAGCCATGAAAGCTGCAGGGAAAGAAACAACTTGCGAGTGTGCACACACATACAGAGGGTTCACCCAGGACTCAAGTGCACCGCCCACAAAGATGGTGCTTTAGGAGATTCTCCTAAATTGAGCGTTCTTGCTTCACTGCCTCTGTTTTCTTAACTCACGCAATTTTCCTTTATCCCTGAATTTCCTCTCCCTGGTAAAGAGCAGGCCACAAAGGAACTTAATAGATAAGTCTCTGATGTGTAAGCTTAAATTCTAAGGTTAAAAAAGAAACCGTGTAAGCAAAAGAGTTTATAAAGACACCCTAAGTCGTAATAAATTTGAGATTACAGACCTGACTGATATCATCTTAGCCAGGTGATCAAGGCCAACATCAACAGTGATAAGTCGTGTTGACAGTGTGTGAGGTCTTTCTTTCCAGAACCCTGAATCCCAGTCTGATCATGGGGAAAATATCAGACAAATCCAGCATGGGACATTCCACAAAATAGTTAACCAGTGTACTCCTCAAAACTGTCAAGATCATCAAAAACAAGACAAGTCTGAGATAGCACAGCCAAGAGAAGGTTAATGAGACATAATAAGTAGATGTCATATGGTAGCTCAAATGGAATCCTGGAAAAGAAAGAGGATACCATGTAAAACTAGGGAGATCTGAATAAAACACAGATTTTGGTTAATCACAATGTATCAATATTAGTTCCTTAATTGTGATAAATGTGCTATATTCCTAAAAGGGAAAACTAGGCACAGGGCATATATGGGAATTCTCTGTACCATCTGTGGAATTTTTCAATAAGGCTAAAACTGCTTTAAAAATGTTTACTGATGAGAACCTACTATAGAGCACAGGGAAGTCTACGCATTGCTCTGTGATGACCTAAAATGGGAAGGAAATCCAAAAAAGAGGGGATATAGTTGATTCTCTTTGCTGTACAGCAGAAACTAATACAACCATTGTAAAGCAACTATCCTCCAATAAAAATTAATTTTAAAAAGCAAAGTTTATTTTTAAGAGATTATATTTATGTAAATGTGCGTGCTCAGTTGTGTCTGACTCTGCGACCCCATGGACTCTTGCCCATCAGGTTCCTCTGTCCATGGGATTCTCCAGGTAAGAATACTGAAGTTGGTTGCCATTTCCTCCTCCAGGGGATATTCCCATCCCAGAGACTGAACCTATGTCTCCTGTGTCTCCTGCATTGGCAGGAGGATTCTTTACCACTGACCCACTTGAGAAGCCAATACATGTATATGTATTCTGTATATTAGTTGATAAAGTCAGTATCCTAAAACTTCAAGGCTAGACATTTCAAAACGAAGCAGCAGCACCTTTGCTATTTGCATTTGCCATTTTACATGCTAGCAAAACTCTTCTGTTGATTACAAAACTTTATGAAATCAAGATTCATAAAAACTGACTTCTGAAAAAAAAATACGATGTCATCCCCCAGCTCTCAAGACTTCGAAATACAATTCCTTAGCTTTTTAAAAAACTATTTTAAGAAAGTCTGCAAGGGCTCATGGTGATGGAAACCATGGAAGTGTTGCCACACTGATACAGAGGCAGGGAGACCAGGGTGATAGAGACCCCCAAGGAGAGGCTTGGGATCATCAATGGTTGAAGGAAGGAAGGGTTTTCACACCAGCCTCCACCAACCCATTGGCGCCTTGGCAGAAATTAGGAAAAGACATCCCTCCTTGAGATGCTTCATTTCCATTTGCTGGAAATTTGCTGCAATGTGCTGCTTTTGGTAAGACAAGACACTTCAGTGCCACCTGCCAAGAATAACAAAAGTTGCAAACTTGTGATACCCACATTTGCCTGTGTGCGGCCCAAGCCACACGACCATATGCTGTCATTCTGAGTGCCTCTGTTATGACAACGTGTCATCTATTTAGAGCCGTGGCAAGCTTGCATTCACCTTCGTTCCTCCTTGTATATAATTCTCCCAACAGAGGGGGCATTCTGTCACAGGTAATCGTCATTTTGTTTACCTTGGATTGAAATAAAGAATCTAGCTCTTGCACTGAGCCTATAATTGCAATGCCTTTAACCATAACAATGGGGATAACAACATTCGTGGTGCTGAGGTGTTAGGATCTTTAAGGAGGAAAACACATCAAAGCACTGTGTGCGGGAAAACACATCAAAGCACTGTGTGCGGGACCTCACCCATCTCAAGTCTCTCCTGGGATACTCAGTTCCTTCTTCCCTACAAGGCTCACCTACCAAGTTGGGATTCTCTGTTGAAAGGTCACAGGATGTTCACGTGAAGGTGCTTTCAGATACAAAGTCCTCAGACTTCCCTGGTGGTCCAGTGGTTGGGAATCTGCCTTCCAGTACAGGGGATATAGGTTCAGCAGGAAGATTCCACATGCCCCAGAGTAACTAGGCCCATGAGCTGCAGCTGCTGAGCACACATGCCCTAGAGCCCACGCTCTGCAATGAGACAGGCCCCCACAGTGAGAAGTCTTGCACCGCAACTAGAGAGTAGCCCCCGCTAGACGCACTGCATACAGCAACGAAGACCCAGCACAGCCACCATAAAAACGAAATAATAAATAAATAAAAATTTTTAAAGATACACAGCCCTCCATCTCTGTGTGCAGGGACATGAAATAGTGTCTTTTTCTCGTGTCTTTTTTTCACTTCCCTGCTTAAGTGACACCAAATCTAGATAAACACCATCTGTAGACAATGTGTTTTTAAAACTGTATTTTATGAAGCAGGTTATGACTTATAAATTTATAAATAAATAAGTAAATTTATTTATAAAAATAAATTAAAATAAATTTACTTAAAATTGTATTTTAAAAGTTATAAACTTATTAACTAGAGAAACAGTTTCTAAATATAACATGATGAAGCTTTAGAAATCCCTTTCAAAGATATTTTTCCTTGAAAAAGTTTTGCTGGCTTTATTTATTTACTCAGAATGAGACTGTGTGCTCTCAATTAGCTGCATTATGAGTTACATTTGGTTACATGGAAGTAACCTGGTGGCTCACTTGGTAAAGAATCTGCCTGCAATAGGGAAAACCTGGACTCGATCTGTGGGTTGGGAAGATCCCCTGGAGAAGGGAAAGGCTACTGCTACTGCTAAGTCGCTTCAGTCGTGTCCGACTCTGTGCAACCCCAATGACAGCAGCCCACCAGGCTCCCCTGTCCCTGGGATTCTTCAGGCAAGAACACTGGAGTGGGTTGCCATTTCCTTCTCCAATGCATGAAAGTGAAAAGGGAAAATGAAGTCGCTCAGTTGTGTCTAACCCTCAGCGACCCCATGGACTGCAGCCTTCCAGGCTCCTCCGTCCATAGGATTTTCCAGGCAAGAGTACTGGAGTGGGGTGCCATTGCCTTCTCCGAGGGAAAGGCTACCCCCTCCAGTATTCTGGCCTGGAGAATTCCATGGACTATAGAGAAGGACATGACTGAGTGACTTGCACTCACTTCACTCACACAGAAATGATTAAGGACCTGAATTCAGAGAGGATATTTAAATATTTGAAAATTGAAGACGCCATTCATAAAACTTCTCATTTAACCTTCTTTGCCTCAGGAAGGGAAAATGCTCTGTTGAAGGTTCTGTGAGGATCCTGTTTTTACTTCTTCTAGTCACACCTGGGACGGGTCTACTAAGGAGTCACTTAGTGTGTCTGGAGGAGGAAAGTGTGAGAGACCAGCACAAATTGGAGGAAGAGAAATTAATTGAGCGGGGGCGGTGGAGAGGGGCGCGGAGGGACTTCCTTTGAAATTTCCTATGGTTAAGGTGTTCAAGACAGGAGTACGAAGGCAAGTTTGGAGAAAAATGAGGATTCCAGCTGGAGCAGAAAATTTTGGTCTGGAAGAGTTGGACAACCATGGAATAACCCAGATTGCCAGGCTGAGAAATTTGGATCAGTTTTGAAAGCCAAAAGAAATTGCTAAAGCTTTTTCACATGTGAGGAAAATGGTATTTTAGGAAAATTAATCTGGTAGAGGAAAAAAGACTATTTCAAAGTAAAATCATTGAAATTACTTTTATTTTTTACAAAACTAGTAAGAAAGAGGAACCTTACAATAAGCCTACTTAAAAAATGAATACAACTATTGAAGTTACCAATTGCTTACAGATAGAGGAGCTGGTCGTGTTGAAATTATTGCAAATTCTTTTCATACCCTTTTTGCCTTACATGCTCTTAGTATTCAGGGCAGGGTCCAAGTCTTTGCTTCCCAGTTATGGATGTATAGTTGTATTTTATTCAGTAATTTTAAATAATTATTTCATTTACATTAATTTCTATTTCAGATCATCTGTTCCCACATGTTCAGTTTCTAATGTGTCTTTTGGGATGTGTATGTGTGTGTTCTGCAGTGCTTCACTGCAAGGGAAGGACCTGGAAATGGCCCTAGGTACAGCTCATCCTCTTCACTGTAACTGGATGTGATCATGGGAACAGAGAGCTCCCTGAGCATCCTGCATCCCAGAAGGGAGAGGCTGGCCCTGGGATCCCCTCAGAGCCAGTGCCCATCCTGAAACACTCTGCTCAGAGAAGCTTCCTTCCCACAGAGGACCCAAGAAGTTCACCACTCGCAGACCTATACCCATCCTGAACTTGGATCTGGAAGGTTTCAAACCATAATGATGCTGATCAAAGTCAGAAAAAAGAGCTGATGTTTCAAACATGTAAGCAATTTTCTATCCCACAAAAGAGAGAGACCAGAATATATCTTTGGGGCAGACTGTTTTGGAAAACCAGTAAAAGGTTAATTATAGGTCTGAAAATATATACCAAATGAAAAAGATCTTTTCATGCTAGTGCTGTGTACATCTAAATTGCTCCACGTTAAATGAAAGTAATAGTGAATACCTTTTAAATACCTTCCCTGGATTCTGGCATTCAGTCCTCACAGTAAACACATGGGATATATATTATTATCTCTATTTTTTAGATAAGAAAACGGAGGCTCGTTCGATTATGTTAATTACCCCCATTGTTGTTATTATTATTTTGGCCACACCACATGGCTTGCGGAACCTTAGTTCCCTGACCAGGGATTGAACCCACACCCTCAGCAGTGAAAGCTTGGAGTCCTAACCACTGGACTGCCTAGGAATTCTCAACTGCCCAAATTTAGATAATTGATAATTGGCACAGCTGGCAATCAAACCTGTCTGCCATGTGTCAAAGTCAAAACTCTCAACTGTCACTCTTAACCTTCAGATTAAGTTTTCTCTATAAAATTCTTTTTTAAAGAATTTGTTTAGACTGCAGTATGTCTGCAAGCCATGACTAGCAAAACTGGGATCGGGACATTTGTTAAACAGATACCTGTCACCTGTCTACTACGTGCCAGATACATGTTAGGTTCTGGGGATACACAGTAAACAAAACAGAAAGACAATCCCTGCCTTCATAAGCATATGTTCCAGCAGATGATAATGGCTATATTTACCTCTTAGCGGTTATTGTGAGAATCAAATGAGATAATAATATTGAACAAATATATCATGATTATTATGTGCCAGGAATGACTGTAAGTTCTCGGCACATGTATTAATTCAAGGAGTCTTCGCTTTTTCTTGGCTGTCTAGTGGAGCCTATCAGGGATGGGACCCAAGAGAAACAGAATCTGCCTGCCAATGCAGGAGACACAGGTTCGATCCCTGATCTGGGTAGATCCCACATGCCTTGCAGCAGCTAAGCCCATGAGCCACAACCACTTAAGCCTGAGTGTCCTACCGCCCGTGCGCCATAACAAGCCACTGCAATGAGAAGCCCATGCCCCACAACTAAAGGGTAGCCTCCCACCCCCACAGCTAGGGAAAAGCCGAGCAGCACTGAAAACCCAGCACAGCCAAAAATAAGTACGTAATTTTTAAAAGAGAGAAACAAAATATACTGAGACTGTTGCTAACACAATAAAAATTATATGATAATCAAAGTGGGTTTTTTTTCTTTCTTAACACATTAAATAATAAGATCCAGTGATATGTTTAATGATACCAAAACTGAAAAACTAATGGGCCAGATGTAACTAATTCCCCCATTCAAGTTCACAGACATTCACTGGTTTATAGACCCCAGGATTAATTTAATCTTCATCATAACCCTGTGAAATAGGTATTATCATTTTTATTCCTTCTTATAGATGAGGTTATAGATGTAACCTCAGGGAGGTTACATGACTTGTCCACGGCTCCTAAGTGATGGAGCTGACATCTGGCTCCACAGCCTGTGTTCTTAACAACCACATGGAGTGATTTTAGGTGCAGGTTTGTCTCATGAACTGGGTCAATACCATTGGCTGGTAGTTGAAAGGAGTCATTGAATACGTGCTAGAAGTAATTAGTAAGAAAATATGACCGGGGGTGAGGAATAGTTCAGACCAATATTAAGAAAATCCTTAAAGGAAAAAATCTGCTGTGTAGCAATGAAGTCCACATAGGACACAGCCGATCTTGACCCTCTAAGTCTCAGAGGCTTGTCCTAACCCAGTGCTGGCTGGCTGTGAGCATCCATTCTAGAGCTGGACACCAAAGACTTTGGGGGATGTGATGATGCAGAAAAATGTTCTTGGGTCGATGAAAATCTATTATTTTCATTTGTATAATCCCATATTAATTACTGGGATTTTTTTCTGCACTTCTAGTAGGTACTGTCACCAAAAGACCCTCGGACCTAAAGCAGTCTGGCAGAATGAAAAGAACTCTGTTTATCTTGCAGAGAAGGGGGGCGTGCTGTCGTCTGGAAACTTGAGGTCAGAGGTCCAGAGACAGGGTAGGTCCTCCAGGCACCTTATAAATAGTCATTGAATTGAAAGGTGTTGAAAGGTAAAGAAACTTACACTTCTCCAGATGGTGACAGGCCACACTTCAGATGCAATTTTTTAAACGAAAAAGACCAGCAAAAGAGTCCATATCATTAGCAAGGCTTTCCTGGGGTGGGGGTGACAGTCATCGCAGCTCCCGGGAATGCTCGCTCCTAGCGAAGCGTGAGAGCGCCCTGCCTGAAGCTGTCAGAGCAGAGTCAGACAAGTTCTTCTTCCCCATAAGTCTGCTCTGGATGTTTTTCTAACGTCTGTCCACAGCATATTTTTACTGTGACAAGGCACTCAGTTCCTCAACATTCATCTGGCACACTGATCCCAGAAACAAGGCAGAAAATGTGATGGGGCGG
>SJYX01011399.1:45224-73675 GCA_006410675.1 Oreotragus oreotragus
TTATTTTGGCCACACCACATGGCTTGCGGAATCTTAGTTCCCTGACCAGGGATTGAACCCACACCCTCAGCAGTGAAAGCTTGGAGTCCTAACCACTGGACTGCCTAGGAATTCTCAACTGCCCAAATTTAGATAATTGATAATTGGCACAGCTGGCAATCAAACCTGTCTGCCATGTGTCAAAGTCAAAACTCTCAACTGTCACTCTTAACCTTCAGATTAAGTTTTCTCTATAAAATTCTTTTTTAAAGAATTTGTTTAGACTGCAGTATGTCTGCAAGCCATGACTAGCAAAACTGGGATCGGGACATTTGTTAAACAGATACCTGTCACCTGTCTACTACGTGCCAGATACATGTTAGGTTCTGGGGATACACAGTAAACAAAACAGAAAGACAATCCCTGCCTTCATAAGCATATGTTCCAGCAGATGATAATGGCTATATTTACCTCTTAGCGGTTATTGTGAGAATCAAATGAGATAATAATATTGAACAAATATATCATGATTATTATGTGCCAGGAATGACTGTAAGTTCTCGGCACATGTATTAATTCAAGGAGTCTTCGCTTTTTCTTGGCTGTCTAGTGGAGCCTATCAGGGATGGGACCCAAGAGAAACAGAATCTGCCTGCCAATGCAGGAGACACAGGTTCGATCCCTGATCTGGGTAGATCCCACATGCCTTGCAGCAGCTAAGCCCGTGAGCCACAACCACTTAAGCCTGAGTGTCCTACCGCCCGTGCGCCATAACAAGCCACTGCAATGAGAAGCCCATGCCCCACAACTAAAGGGTAGCCTCCCACCCCCACAGCTAGGGAAAAGCCAAGCAGCACTGAAAACCCAGCACAGCCAAAAATAAGTAAGTAATTTTTAAAAGAGAGAAACAAAATATACTGAGACTGTTGCTAACACAATAAAAATTATATGATAATCAAAGTGGGTTTTTTTTCTTTCTTAACACATTAAATAATAAGATCCAGTGATATGTTTAATGATACCAAAACTGAAAAACTAATGGGCCAGATGTAACTAATTCCCCCATTCAAGTTCACAGACATTCACTGGTTTATAGACCCCAGGATTAATTTAATCTTCATCATAACCCTGTGAAATAGGTATTATCATTTTTATTCCTTCTTATAGATGAGGTTATAGATGTAACCTCAGGGAGGTTACATGACTTGTCCACGGCTCCTAAGTGATGGAGCTGACATCTGGCTCCACAGCCTGTGTTCTTAACAACCACATGGAGTGATTTTAGGTGCAGGTTTGTCTCATGAACTGGGTCAATACCATTGGCTGGTAGTTGAAAGGAGTCATTGAATACGTGCTAGAAGTAATTAGTAAGAAAATATGACCGGGGGTGAGGAATAGTTCAGACCAATATTAAGAAAATCCTTAAAGGAAAAAATCTGCTGTGTAGCAATGAAGTCCACATAGGACACAGCCGATCTTGACCCTCTAAGTCTCAGAGGCTTGTCCTAACCCAGTGCTGGCTGGCTGTGAGCATCCATTCTAGAGCTGGACACCAAAGACTTTGGGGGATGTGATGATGCAGAAAAATGTTCTTGGGTCGATGAAAATCTATTATTTTCATTTGTATAATCCCATATTAATTACTGGGATTTTTTTCTGCACTTCTAGTAGGTACTGTCACCAAAAGACCCTCGGACCTAAAGCAGTCTGGCAGAATGAAAAGAACTCTGTTTATCTTGCAGAGAAGGGGGGCGTGCTGTCGTCTGGAAACTTGAGGTCAGAGGTCCAGAGACAGGGTAGGTCCTCCAGGCACCTTATAAATAGTCATTGAATTGAAAGGTGTTGAAAGGTAAAGAAACTTACACTTCTCCAGATGGTGACAGGCCACACTTCAGATGCAATTTTTTAAACGAAAAAGACCAGCAAAAGAGTCCATATCATTAGCAAGGCTTTCCTGGGGTGGGGGTGACAGTCATCGCAGCTCCCGGGAATGCTCGCTCCTAGCGAAGCGTGAGAGCGCCCTGCCTGAAGCTGTCAGAGCAGAGTCAGACAAGTTCTTCTTCCCCATAAGTCTGCTCTGGATGTTTTTCTAACGTCTGTCCACAGCATATTTTTACTGTGACAAGGCACTCAGTTCCTCAACATTCATCTGGCACACTGATCCCAGAAACAAGGCAGAAAATGTGATGGGGCGGCGGGGNGGGAGGCCTGGAGTGCTGCAATTCATGGGGTCACAAAGAGTTGGACATGACTGAGCGACTGAACTGAACTGAACCATAATTTATCAACTGTTTTGCCCTATATACCTTAACACATATTTATGAGCATAGCACACTAGATAATCAAAAATACTATTTAAACTGCTTCTAGTCAAATTTGAGGATTGCTTTTTTTCCCTCTCAGTATTATGAGGCCTCATTTCAAACATAAATATGTAACCCAGTATATTAAAAGCCAAAGGCAATAAATTCCACTGTCCCTTTAACTCATAAAAAAACTGACAATTTTGCTTAATTGTGTATTACTGAAAAACACCACGTCTGAAAGTTGCTCCTTTAAGGGGAAGGCATTCGTACCAAGCCCTGACATGTTCCAAAAATGCCTGCGAGTGTGGCTGTCTAGTGCCTCAGCAAGCTTGTTCAGGGCTTTACAGGATATGGTTGGTACAGGCCAGGAAGTAGATTTGGAAGTACTTACAATTCTTTCCTTTTGGTCACGGGGCTTTCAACAGAATAAAATGTCCTTTGGTCCACTTAAGAGCGACACGCCAGTGTGGAAAAGGGACATCCCAAACAAGGAATAACTATAGCCAGGCTGAGAGTCCACAGGCATCTAGGGTTCCACTTTCCAACTTCAACTTTTGACAAAAACTAGACCAAATCAGCACACTGAGAAACAAAGGGGATGCGGTCAGAGAAGGCGACCACGCTGCCCCGTTCTGCTTTTCCCTGGCTGTGGTCAGGCCGGCAGCCTTGGCCCAAAGCAGCTAGGCTGAGCCACAGTCTAATAATATATGAAAGGGTAGGCTGTGCAGGGCATGGAATACACACAGGCGGTTAGTCCAGCCTCTAGCTCTTAATGCCACGCTTTCTATTATGCTACTGCAAGGAAAAGAGGGGGGTGGAGACACACTTTTACATATTCAGGACAAAATCATGATTTATGGTTACTGTGAATTCATTTAAATAAACTGTGTGCCACTGGAAGAGGAAAAAGGAGAAAATCTTGGTGATTAACAGTAACACTCCCATCTCTTAAAGTTGACGTACATTTCCAGATAGATTTTTGATTTGGAATTTTATAACAATATTAAAAAATTCTAATAATATTTAAATTAGCAGATGATAAATGAAAACCATTTACATTCTTGTATCTGGATGCTCCTGAATCATAATCACCAGTAGGCAGCATTCAACGTCGTATCTTTTAATAGAAACGAAAGCTGGAATAATAGGGTGATCTGGTAAAAACTTTACTAGAATAGAATTGCATAGATCTTGAGTCTTGGAGGGCAGGGTGGGATGAGGTCTATATACTGCAGTAGTTATGAATCAAGTAGGCAGATAATTCTGTGTGTTAACAGATGGGCCGAGTGTTATGTTTCTATAGCTCACTTTGGTTATTAAAAGTTATTTTCTTAAATATGAACAAGCTTTCAAAGGTTTGAGACAGTCCTGTACTAAGAATCCAGTTATACTTGTGACAAGGTCTTATAATTACCTTCTGAAGACCAATTAAAATAACATTGTTGGAACTAATACTGAATGGCTAGTTAATTCTTTAATACATCCATCTGCCAAGAAAAACTCTTGGTAATATCTGAATTTAGGAAAGAATGGTACATAAAATCTTCTGGGAGAAACAATTATACAGACTGTTCCAAACCCTGAAGGATAACTATGTATAATGAAAAGTCCAAAAAGCTGACATTAATTAAATTGATTTACTTTAAACTTCAAAAACAATCACTACTAGGACTTTTGAAGTTCTTTGGGTTGATTAGTTACTATATATAACTATGGAAGATTTATGCTTAAAAATACACACACACTTTTAAAGGCAGGCATCCAAGCACAGTAGTGGAGTTCGGCACGTTCGGCACCCAGGCTCAGCCAGTCCTAAATGTCTGGTCTCAGTTACGCTGGTCTAACTGCATACTGCTTCTTTGTGTCTCAGTTTCCTCATCAGAGAAATAAGGAAAACTAGAACCTCCCTAATAAGGTGGTTGTGAGGATTAAATTAGTTAATACACAGAAAGCACTTAGGAAAGTGCCAGGCACATAGTTAGCACGGAACAGATTTAGCTATTATTCTTAAAACTTTATTCAAATACTGCAAAGGCTTAAGAAAGCATTCACAAAAATAAATACTCTTAATCCCAGTTTGTTTTCACTCTACGTCTAGGAGTAGAGCTAGAAATTAGTAGGAGATCTGTGTTCAAATAAAAGATCCATCACCCACTAGTCACTCTTAACCATTCAACAAAACTGGCTGAGCAACTGCCTGCACCAGGCAACTCTCCAGCATCAGGCATACTTGGGGAGTGCTGAACTTGAGACATGAAGCCAACATTCTAAAACTGCTTCCTCATCTCTAAATTGGACATAACATCTACCTGTCTGACTGGTGAGGCAGAATGCATGAAGGCACTTGGAAGGCTTGGGAAAGCACCATCAGTGGATATTCCAGGAACATGGTTTAGGGTATGTCCGGACTCTCTCAAAGGAAGTTCATCAGTAATCATTACAGGTCTTAAAAAAGTTCTTAAAACTGTAGGTTTGTTTCTTTATAACATCGTTTATAAAACAGTAATCTGTTTATTATAAAGCTATTTCTCTTCTTGAATCCCAGCACTGCAGAGAGTATTAACATACCACACAGATGGTAGAGGAATAGTTTCCTTTAGAAACTGCAGTTGCAAAGAAAGTGTGAAGCCATGTGTTTTGTGGTCATAAATTATTATCATTATTATTACTAGACCAATAACTGGCAGTTCTATCTACTAACTGCTATACAAATACTATTTCACTGAGCCCTTACAGCAACCCCATAAGGCAGGTATAGGGACCCCATTTTATAGTGCAGAATCCAAGTGACTGCAAAGTCTGTGTTCATAAACACTGTACTACATCACACAATAGAAACACTAGCAGCAAAAGCCACAATTATTTTTATCTCCACAAAATCACAAACTGAGGAGAACTGGTAGAGCAAAGGGCTCTAAACTGAGTTCTGATCTTTCGTGATAAAAGTGACTTCAGAAAAAGTTATTATATAACAAGTTCATTTTTAAGTCTTTAAAAGCATATTCCCGTTTTGTTTAAAAATAACCCATTGCTCAATTTAAAAAAAAAAACAGAAAAAGCAGAAAATATTCACAACTCCACAATTTAAAAAAAAAACAGAAAAAGTAGAAAATATTCACAACTCCACCATTCCTAGTCCACCATATGACATAGTCCCTCTGCAAATATTTTCATGCAATTCATGAGTTAAGAAATTTAGTTTTTGATGACTGTTCTTATGTCAGATATAATGGTTAGACTGTTTCTAATCAGCAGATATAAACTAATACTAAATGTTGGGCAAGTAGAAAATTACTATTACAGAGATATGTATTGTTAATGTCTTCCCAAATTTTCCAACTATGAAAAAGAAAGCAGAGAGAAACTTATCTCAGTGGTACTATCTCCAGAGTATACTGGCCATGTGAGAAATTTAGCTGATCTTTGTATCTGTTTAACTATACAGACACATACATTCATCTACATACACTAAGGTTTTGGGGGGCTGTGGTAAGATTTATAGCTTTCTGCAGGCCTGAAAATACTACAGGTAAATATATTATTACAATAGTTTCGGACAAAGTTGCTTAGTCATTGAACTTTGCCAAAATTACACTTACGGGTGATTAAATTGTAAAGTTTTCCCTTGTGGACAGGTTAAATATTTGCTTGAGCATTTCCAAGATAACCAAAATCCTTTTCAGAGATATCAATCCTGACTATAAATTCAGAAAAGGAAATTTTACCATTTGTGAAGTGATATAAAGAATGGTGGAAAAAAACAGTGACAGAGAAGCAGAAAAATTTAGGGCAAAGATTCCAGGTCTTGTGTCTAAGTGTATGCAATGCCGCCTTACTGGCATTTTGATTATGGAGACTAACACTAACGCCGCTTCTCAGACTATCACTGAACATAACTTTTGCTTTTCTTCATGACATGAATTTAAAAACAGAGTCAGGAATCACAAAAGTTTTTAAAAATGAACTTTCTAGTGCTTTCTCTTATGTAAGAGGTTTATTATGTTAGTCCTAAATTCTAAGAACCTATTTATATTGCTTAGCATGATTTATAAAAAAAAAATCATGTAATCTGTATATATATTATTTTGCATCTGAAAAACAATGTAGATAACTGGCTAGGTAAGAATAAGAATATTCAATAGAACTGTAGTTAAAAATCAAGAAGAGCATAAGCTTAATACTAACAGAAAACTCTATACAGACAAAATGAACATTAATATATTCTAGAAATATTTTTGGATTTTAATGTACATGAAAATATATACTGAGTGTAAGTTCATGTATAATACTGAAAAAATAATTATCAAGCATTCCTGAATTAGCAAGTTAAAAGTGTATATATTTTCTTCACAGAGTGAAACTGTTTATGTCCTTAAATAGGAAAAAATTAAGCCAAACTATTTTCATTCTGTCCAGCTGGAAATGAGAAGTATAATAATAAAATGAGATTTAAAAAATGACTATGGCCTATTCTCCATAAAAGGGAATGTCAATATTATACATTCTTTTATTACAGAACATTTTTTTATGGAGAGAAAAGGTTTATGAGGTACTTATATATATACATATAATTTTAAACAGAATTTCTTTTAACTTTACATTTATTCTTCTCTTTAAAAATAGCTTTAGGAGGCTACAAGTTAGTCATGATCTGTGCATCCCCTTACTTCATATTTAGGTAATCTGAAATAGTATGTTCAAAACTATATTTCAAAAGAATATAAAGATATGAGCAGATGATTATGCTTAAAAAATTACAATTCAAACTGAGCACTGGTTTTGAAGCGACAAGGTGTATTATGCTATACTGTCTATAAATATTTACTGAATAAGTACAATTCACCTGTTGTTTTTAAAATCTTGTAAGCGGATTAAACCACAAACGTGGAATCAATATTAGCAAAAACAAGCAGAGTCTTTTAAAATAGTTATAAAGAGAAAGCATCAGTGAAAAAAAAAACCTTTCCAATATCTTCTGGTGACTATTTCTTTTAAGGTTAGAAAAAACACACCAAAAACAGGATCATCAAGTCACTGTATGTTTCAACCTCAATATTGTAAAGTAATATATTAAGATATACTTTACATAATGAAAGCATAAAAGTGCTTCGTATTGAAATTTTCACCTTGAAGCCTTAACAGCTATTTAAAAAAAATTACAATAATGATAATTTAAATTCTCAATATGGGAACCAAAAAACCCCCAAACCAAGCAAATCTGCATTTAATGCTTCAACTGAAATGTAAATTTCTAATACAACATACATACCCATTTGCATCAGACTTAGCTGTAACAATTAATTCTTTACCATTAAGTGGTGTCACATGCAGTAATGTGTTCTGAAGTTCCATTCTCTTTGAAAGTCCTAATATTTCTAAGGAGTCATTCATTACTAAAGACTGTTCATTCATTACTAAGACTGTTCATTCAGAAAAACGTTAAAAGGATATGTCCTTAGAGACTCTAACTTTCAGAAATATAGAAATATATTTTCTGTATATAGAAATATATAGAATATTTAACATACCATTAATAATGGTATGCTAAAACAGCAAATAATTTATAACCATAAATATATCTCAAATGAGAAAATCACAGAAGAGAGCAAGGAATATTTTTACCACCTAGATGCTCTTTAAGCCACTACTGTGATGAAGACATTTTTTTTCTTGATCTAAAACATTCCTTACACCTTGAATGGCAGGTGTCCTTATACCAACACGTGGATCTTAAGCTCTCTTTAAAGTTACTGTGAAATTTACACATTCAGGTGTGCTGTTTCATAAAAGGTAAAAGTTAGTTAAAATATTTGGTATCATTATTGTTAACAGTATTCATTGAAAATTATCTCACGATAATATTCTTTCCTATAACCTGGACTTAAGTCTTGTGCCAAGTAACAGCACAGATTACAGAATCACGGTTCAAATCATGGACAGTGACTTTGCTGGTACACAGCCAGAATGAAGGAATTTGTCTATAATAAATAATTAAATAAGGAGCATACTTTAATATCAGTTGCTAGAGCTGAACAATGGGTTTCTAGGTACCCAGAGGCAGAAATAAAGTTTCTTTTCATAAATTACAGTGATGGTGGGGATCAAGAAGAGGTGGCACTGGGGTTGCTAGCCAGCTTGCTAAAATATATACTTGAGTTCTACTGGAGGTATGCAGTCTTGCTGTGTATCAGTTATTTGTAAAGGCTGACTGAACAAAATTCCCTTCATCATACAGGCACTACTGTCTGCGCTACAGTAATAGAGAAATACGCTGATAGACACAATGGCCTCAAGTGATAAACAGTCTCCAGGAATCTGCAGTGAGATTGTTGGTTGATCGGAAATGCTCTCTATCTCTCCAGATGGTATCTGTCCTTGAAGAAGCCACTCATTGCCTAGAAAATAAAGAGATAAATTATTAAGACTGTATAAGAAATTGAGTAGGAAATCAAACAAACTTTACAAACACTAGATTTACTCAACTAACAATATTCACTGCTGCTGCTAAGTCGCTTCAATAATGTCCGACTTTGTGCGACCCCATAGACAGCAGCCCACCAGGCTCCCCTGTCCCTGGGATTCTCCAGGCAAGAACACTGGAGTGGGTTGCCATTTCCTTCTCCAAGGCATGAAGGCAAAAGTGAAAGTGAAGTCGTTCAGTCGTGTCCGACTCTTTGCGGCCCCATGGACTGCAGCCCACCAGGCTCCTCCGTCCATGGGATTTTCCAGGCAAAAATACTGGAGTGGGGGTGCCATCGCCTTCTCCAACAATATTTACTGAAAGCCTCTAAATGCCAGGCATTGTGCTCTGTGTGAGGAACACAAGATATAAGAAGTCCCTAATCTAGTCATCTTGATATCAAATTAAAATTCTTTCTTTGAACACTGCAAACATAAATATAATTTTTATTGAAATCAAGATCAATATTACAAGTATGGTTATAGATTTAAAATGTGGTAAAATTAAAATGAAAATGTAGAAATGAAACCTATTAATAAGTCCTAGAAATAAACATAAGACACTTCAGAAAATAGTTAATTTTTACCAGATAAAAGTATCTAGAAATATGCAAACTACAAAACAAGCTAGGGAATACAAACGTATGTACAACTCTGCAGTGACTTTCCATTAAAGACAGTGATGAATTATTGATTATCCAAAGGTAATTAAAAAATTGTTTGTTTTTTTTTCAGAAACAAGTAACACTGCATACATTATTCCAATGGACTCACTGTAAAAGACAAATCTTTGTTTACTTCATTTTAATACATAGGACTCCTCTGAGACTTAAATATATAGATCATCTATACAACAAACATCTAAAAATCACTAAAAATCTGTCTTCTAGTATTAAAGTTTTTAAAACGTCTTCATTCGCTCAGTGCCTTCTCTCCAAAGGAACGTGTGTGTCACCCTGAGGAAGCACATACCTAGGCTGACAGCGTTAAAGGGGCTTAGCTATTAAGAGCCAGTGTTTGGGAAATGCAGGGCGTGCTTTCCGGCCATCTGAAATAGAATACACTGAACAAAATCTAATGACTTACCAGCAACTCAGGGCTATCTGTACAACAACTGGACCATCTACTGAGCAGTGATGAAATTCTATGTCTGTTTTTTAGCTTCTCTTTCTTTTTTGACCTCAGGATGAGTCAACAGACTACAGCACCTGTCTCTACCTGTCCTCTTCATCTCTCCTTTAGTTTATTGCTTCTAATATTCTGTTGACTGAAAAATTAAATTTGAGAAAAATATATCAAGTAAGAGTAAGGAAAATGTGAAAGGTGAGACTCTAAAGAGTTAAATGCAGAGCTTTTAAACATAATTCTTTTTAAAGTCTCTGGCCTTCTTTGCTTATTTCTGGACTGAGGAATATGTTTGATTTTGTTATACAGCAGATTAGTAAGGGAACTTCCTATATTTTAAATGAAAACAGGAAAATAATAAATTATGCTATTTTAATGTCCAGGTTTAGAAATAAAAGTGTTTCTGTAGACAATTTTCAGATACTTCACATGAAGGATTTGTGAAGCACAATATGCCCTTGGGGCTTTTATACTGCCATTTATTTATTAATTTATTGGCTTAAAACCTTCCCATAAATGCTGGCAGCTTTAAGATTAGACCCACCAAAATTTAGTTAAAAATCAGTGTTATGGTCTCTAAATAACAGAGCAAGAAGAAAATGTGTCCTTTAATCAGAGGTTCACAAATGTATCCTATAAAATAATATACTCAAAGACTTAAATTATTAGGATTCTTGCTTGAAAGTTTATTTGTCCCTATACCAAAAAAAAAAAAAAATTGTTTCCCTGGTGGCTCAGTGGTAAAGAATCTGCCTGCAGTGCAGGAGATGTGGGTTTGATCCTTGGGTGAGGAAGATCCCCTGAAGAAGGAAATGGCAATCCATTTTAGTAATGGCAACCCATTTTCCATTGCTGGGGAAATCCCATGGACAGAGGAGCCTGGCGGGCTACAGTCCATAGGGTCACAGAGTTGGACATGAGTTGGCAAGTAATGCACAACAATACAATAATGCACAACAATACAATAATAATAGAACCAATGCCCTGGATAAGTGCTAAGATAACTAAGAATTTTCTCTATAGATTATTTCATTTCCCTTTAACACTACCTATAATTTGTATTCTAATAACTCAATATTAATAACATTAACTTGTGTAACTGACAAAGTAGAGTTAAAATAAGCATGTTAATTTACCAATATCCTACTTAAAAATAATGTTTAATTTCATGGAGAGAAATTAAATTAACATGATCTCCCAGCGATGCAATGCTTTCAGACTAATGGACCTAGGCAGGACAGCTGAACTGGCAGTCGAGGACTTGCTCTAAACTTATTGAGGAATGAATGGCCAGGGTCTGAGCTCTCTTCTGCCCACAAAGCTGGCTCCAAACATCCGCTAGTGCTGCATGGCTCAGAACTCTCCTCTGCAGGGAGTGGATGGTGGTGATCTTCTCACAGGCTCCGTCGGTCCCTCCAGGGCCAGCACACAATTTCTTCTGGCTAGCCTACCACGAGCTCTCTGCTCTCTTGCATGGATTCCAAGTGGGCAGCTGCAGGACAATAGCTGCTGCCCTGAGAATGTACCAAGGTAAGAAGGCATAATGCCTGGATCTGGGTAACGTACAAAAGAAAAGTGTGTGAGAGGGCATGAGGGAGGCGGAGTAGAGGCTGAAACCTGAGTGAGAACACGTGCAAGGCCGTGGGAGGCTCGGACAGAAGGAGATCACTAGAGACAAGAAGTCAGGATTCAATTATGGACGACAACTATTTCACTTTGGAATTGCTGCCTACTCAGTTAGAGAGGCTGGAAAGCACTGCTCTAAGACAAGCAGTATACTGCTTACCTGTAAATTCATGAAAAGGTCACACTGATTCAAATACACACCCAAATCTTAACATAACTGACAGTAACTGAATACTTTGAGAATAGGCTCAAACAAGAAGTGTTCTTAGGCTAAAAGATCACAAATTAGACAGTGAGGACAAAGGCTCTGCCTGGATTCTAATCACAGTAATTCGTTTGTATTCAATTACACATCCTCCTCCAAAAATGTTTTTTCTTCTACTCAAATGGCATACTTTTAAGCAATGGCTTTGGCATTCACTTTCTTGTAGCAAGCAAGTTAATGGGGCTCAAGTGCTACTTTGGGAATCTCTGGAGAAGAAAACACAGAATCAGGCTTAATAACTGGTCTCAATGGACATGAATCTGAGCAAACTGTGGGAGACAGTGAAGGACAGAGAAGGCTGGTGTGTTGTAGTCCATGAGGTCACAAAGAGTCAGACATGACTGAGCAACTGAACAAGTTCAGTCTTAATGATACTACTGAAATAAAATTAAAATGAACAGCAATGGAAAGCTCTAAAGTATTTGAAAAGAAACTATCTGGAAAAGTGAAAGATAATAAAACAACCAAAGAACTGAATTAGAATCTGTCAAGTTATTTCAGTTAAAAACAAGAATAAAAAATTTTTTTAAATCATACTCAAGGGGGAAATCTAACTCTTTAGAATCTGTGAGATTTAATGATGTAGTGGTAATCACAATTAATACTGGATCAGGACTTCAGAGAACTTCTGATTAAACTACTTAGTAACTACACTTCTTTTTTTAAATTTATTTTTAATTGGAGGACAGTTGCTTCACAACGTGTTGGTCTGTGCTGTGCAATGTGAATCAGCCGTAAGTATACACATATATCCTCCCTCTTGAACCTCCCTCCCAAGCCCCCCACCCCACCCCTCTAGGCTGTCACCGAGCTGCTCCCTTGTGCATAACCTTGGCTGGAGAAAAACCACTTCCATGTGGACTAGACTGACTTTCAATTCATGAGAGCCAGCCTCAAATGCAGCCTTTCAGCCATTCAGCAGTCACACTGTATTTCCCTCACGTGGTCACCCTTTCACCCTTCAGACCCTCTTTCTTCAAACCTCCAAAACCTTCTCCCCATCCCCTTCTCACTCTCAGCTGATGGTTATACTCCCCAATATATTAATACTAAGAAAACAAACATGCAGAAAAACACTTCTGCAAGCATTCATCTCCACAACTTCCTATCCAGATCTCTGGGTCACACCTGGAGCCTTCCCTCCTTACCATGGAAATGCTGCCCACTTTCCTGGCAAAGACCAGTTTTCCACCTGTCTCATATCCTCTCTCATATCCTCCTAAAGGATATTCACGGCTACCACACACCATCTTTTCTCTACTGATCTTTGCTATCAATAACAGCAAACACACTGCTCTCCCAACTCTGCTTTCCCCTTCAAGCAACTGCTCTCCTTCCTGCTATCTTTTTAACTAAACTCCTCAAAGAGCTATCTACATTTGCTTTCTCCAGTTCCTTTCTTCTTTTTTAATCTGCTCTCATCAGGCACCTCTTTCATCATTCTGAAATAGCTGTGGTCAAGGATATAAATTAACTATAATGTTGAATCAAAGATCAATTCTTAGCTCTTATCTTAGCTCATCTATCAACAGCACTTGACACAGCTGATCACTCTCTCCTAAAAACACCTGCTCTAGAAAACAACCCTCTCTGAGTTCTGCCTGTACTTGCTTGCTTATTCATTCTTCAGTCTCCTGGGAGGGTCCCTCTTCCCCTCCTTGATCTCTATGCTGTAATGTGCCAGAACAGAGCCACCAATAATAACCTATGGATGGCTGCTGGTCCACAACACAATGTGTTAACTCAGCACAGTGATGAGTTAAGTGCAGAAATAAAGAGTAAGGTTTGGAAACTTCTGTAACATCCAAATGTGTAACTGGTGGCCTTGAATTTTATATGTCTTTAGAAAATTAAGTTCATTTCAGGCACTAGTAGCCCTAGAGGTAGCTTGAGATGGAGTGGCACAATGGAAGGGCTTTCCAGGTGGTGCTAGCAGTAAAGAACCTGCCTGTCAATGCAGGAGACACAGGAGATCCCTGGGTTGGGAAGATTCCCTGGAGGAGAAAATGGCACCCCATTCCAAAAGTCTTGCTTGGAAAATTCCATGGACGGAGGAGGCTGGCTGGCTATAGTCCATGGGGCTGCAAAGAGTCGAACACGCTTGAGCGACTGAGCACGCACACACAGCACAAAGGAAAAGATACTAAATTAAGAACTAGCAGAGCTGGGTTCAAATCCTGTCTTTTGACCTAATTAAATATATGCCCTTAAGCAAATAATTTTATCTCTTTCAGCCACTAGTCTCCTCATTTATAAGAGGCTTAGAACAGAGGGTGTCTTCTGATACCTATTCAAGGACCTATCATTCTAAGGCCACAACAGTCTGCCTCATGTGATGAACCTGCCTAGGAGTAAATGACAGCAATTATGATTAACTTTGGGTGAGCTACACAGTTATTTAATAAAGAGAGAGAAAGAATCTCAAAGACTAAAGAAAACTGCTAAAGTGGGGTTAGATCTGGATCTTTTTGTGTTATAAGACCCCCTTCAAATCCAGCCTAACTGTACAGTTAAAGTATCACATAACAAATGAGAAAAATTTCTAGGTCAAACATCAAGAATTCATTAGATACTTGCATTTGCAAAGGTTATTGTCATACCTTCAGCTGACAGAAACCAGCAACTGGAAGCTCCCTCAGTTAGCTTTGTTCCTGATGGGAGGTCTAATCTCAGCTTGAACTGAAGAGTCTGTCCGGGAGACGCAGCAACGGGGGAAAGTCTAATGCCTGGAGCAGATTTAGGTAGTCTGGGTAAGGTCTTTGGTTTTTCTGCTAGACATGGACCATCCACCACAGCATTTTCAGATCTGAAGACTGGGAACTAAAAACAAGAAAATCTGTTTTCTAAAGCCAGGTACTTTACAGTATTGTAGACTGAGAGGGCTTAATTTCAGACTTCAGTACAAAAGTGAGGTTCAATGTCAAGGAAACTTGATTGCCATTTTCTTCTGAATCAGAATGCATTTACTTAGACTTCCTCATGATTATTTTGTAGGTTCAAAAAAACTTCATCCTGGCCAAAAGACCGTCAACATTTATGAATGAAATGGAATGAAATTAATTGTTCAATATTTTTATAGATAGCAGGAAATTAAAATAAAGCTTTATCAATTTAAATGCAGTGGATGTAATACACACCCTCTTATAATTTTCACTGCCAACTATGTCATTCATCTCATATCAGAGATCTATGTCAAGAGAAACGAACTTATGTTATGACAGCAATCTTGTGTTTTTATTTTAAAACACATCTTGGAAATTCCTAGAATTTTAGACAAAGAACTCCTGCATTTTCTGGACAAATGAGACATAGAAAGGGATAACATGAAATTTTATTAGAGATCATGTCCGTATCTTTAACATTAGAACATATTTAATTTTCCTCTCATCTTATTTTTAAGTCCTGAGAAATGTGGCTTCTAGACCTTTTTGGTAATGGATTCACCACAGAAAACAAAGATTACACATTAGTCTGAGGATTGTTTAAAAATTAAAAAAACAAAAAAACACTCGGTTAAACAATCCAACCCACATAATTTGTGTGTACCAGTATGTCTGTACGTTTAAAAAGAGAGGAGTCTTTTTTTCTCCTTTTCTGAAAGTTCATCAAATTCTCTCCAAATTCTAGTGTTTTTCTCAAACACTCTTGGCACAGATGAAATTTTTACTTTAAAAATAACAGGATATCCTTGGAAAAGGCACCCACTCGCTACTCTGTCTATATGCTGCACTTTCACCACTAGTGTTGGCCTAACCAAAAGCGCCTCAGTTGTTGCTAGGGATTTCAGAATCCTTCTTAAAATGATGCCCCTTAACTTAAAGATTACTTACCACGGAAACTGTTTTGGTTTCTAAATCCAGCACTTTAATTTGATGGTTATTGGTGTCTGCCACATATAATAATTGACCATTCTCTCCAATACACAAGCCTCCTGGTTCATTAAAAGTTGAATCGGTAAAACTGGAACCAATAATATTACTTGCATTACCAGTTCCTGCTAATGTTGTACAGTTTTTTGTTTTCGGATCCACAACTTTAATCTAAAAAGGAAAGAACAAAAATTTATTTATCTGAAGCTCAGTTTCACATTTGTGGTATGGAAGAGTGACATATTAATAGGGAAGGCAGAGAATTCCTGATTGCTATTAGTATTCTTAATAAACATGAGAGAAAGAAAAGACACTTCCATATTTTCTTTAACAGCCAAACATTCAAATTAGTCTAAGGGGAGATATTTCATCCTGAGAGCTAAACACTATAAAATCCCTAGTTACAGCCTGTCTTCTAGAAGAAATCTTTGAAAAAATGATTTCACGTTATTCTTTTCCCTCACAATGAGATACAGTTGAACTGACTTCCTTCTTAGGGACATCTAATACTGGCTGAGGATTGGCTACTTATGTTAGACACTGTGATTCCTGTGTTTCAATTACATTAAATTCATAAGCTTCTCATCACAAAATACTAATATTTATGTTCCAATGATTTTATTTTAAAAATGCATAGTAAAAATAAAATAGACAAAGAAAACAGAAACGTTGATGAAAACGAATTATTTGCTAAGAGGCATGGCAACTATGCAAAGGCTCAAAAATGTTCATTTGTTAACTGACATATTAATTTCCCTGTTACCTGCCTTCTCCTTATTTACTGAAGATGTTACTAAACAGCTTTAGTGGCTTGCAATTCCCAATTTTGGGCTATCGTCATTGGGAATTTGTTTAGTCCTTTCCCCAGCTCAGAGTACTATCACATCATTTCTGCAAAGAAAGGACCAAAAAAGGAACAGAAAGGCTTATGTACAGTTGTCAAAGACTGTTATTTCCTCTCTACATTTTAGAGTGGCAGTTGTAGGAGGCTCACAGATCTTTCAGCATTTTAAATACCACAAGTGAAAAGCAGGGTATTATATAATTCTGTCAAGACTCACCTTGTGATTGTAAGAGTCTGCCACGTACAGTAAATTCCTTTTCTTGTCCCAAGTTACTCCAAGTGGGTGCTGAAGCCTTGCATTGATTCCTACTCCATCAACATCACCAAAAGCAAATAAATTCTTTTTTTTTTTTGAAAAGAAAAGAAACAGCATGTATTAAAATTTTTTCACAGAACTTTGTTAGGGTATAAAGTGAAAATTCAGATGGCTATACATGCTACTTAAGTTAAAGGGGGAAAAGTCTGATTTCATATAAACAGGGTTGGGCATTTGACTGAAACTAGGAAAAAATGACAGAATTCTGAACCTGATTTTTAATTTGTGGATCTAGGGAATCTTATTCACAAAAATGACATATCTGGTCAGGTCTACTACTCTGGAGCTCTTTCCACCCTCCTGCTAAATATCTACTCTTCATTTTCCCCTTGCTCAGTAATCACAGTTTTATCCTTCCTTTCTCTTGGAAGCCTTGACATTCATACAGAATCAAATCGGACCAGTTAACTTTTCAAAGGTGGTTTTGTTACTTGTGCTTCTTTATAGTCACGTTTCCTTTTGTTTGACTTCCATTTTAACATGGATAAGTCCAAGAATCTTCTCCTTCCTATGTCTTACTAACTTCACAATTCAGCAAATTGCACGCTCGCTCAGCAGGCACACGCTCACTCAGCAGGCACAGGACACTGAGGCGCTCTTCATTACCGTGGGGTCTCTCTCTCCTCCCACGAGGGGCCTCACTGCTCCATCCTTCAGGGAGACGGCTCTCACCGTGCTGCTCTCGCTGTCTGCCACAAACAGGCAGCTCCAGGGGTCCTCTGCGGCCAGAGACAGGCCTGAAGGCTGGGCAAAGCCTGCCTTGTGAGGGTACGCATTATTTCGATTCTCTTCATTTCCACTTCCAGCAAACCGAAGGCAGGTTCCTTTTTTTAACTCACTGAAGACGACAAATTCACAGGTGCAGTGTCAACACTGTTACACTGACCCAATTTAATTATTAAACAAATGAATGTAAATGAAGCCAAAGGAGATAACATAGTTTTTTTAAAAATCTGCTGATCTTGACCTAGTTAAATTGTGCAAATAAGCTTTCATTATAGTTTTTCTAATCATTATCTTATTCACCCACTGTATAGGGACCTTTCTACCTTTCTTTTTTTTAAACATACACAAAAGTGAAACTATTCTCAACGATTAAACAGGAGATCCCGGACAAAGTTAAAAATACATGAATAAAGATCACATCACTGATGGGATAGTTTTCCTCCAAATGATCAGAGGCAGGTACAGCTAGATCCCACCTTTACACCTGGTCTCTTCTTAGTTTCATGCAATATTAGATTCTGAAAGGGGATTAAAAAGATCTAGGTAATCTCTTCCAGCTCTTGATAGTTCTGAGCTTAAATTTTCATTAAAAATGTTTTATTTTCTTGTACATAAGTAGAGACCAGGCTTCCCTGGTGGCTAAGTGGTAAAGAATCCACCTGCCAACCAGGAGATGTGGATTCAATCCTTGGGCTGGGAAGAGCCCCTGAAGTAGGAAATGGCAACCCACTCCAGTATTCTTGCCTGGAAAATTCCATGGACAGCCGGCTATAGTCTACGGGGTTGCAAAAGAGTTGGACATGACTTTACGACTAAACAACAGAAGATATAAGAAGAGACTAGCAAAAAGAATTAAAAGAATCATTTGTGAAAGATGGGTGCTCATTTTAAAGTAATAATATGATTTTGCTGCTTTAATCAATTGTACAAATCCATTTCCTATGCATAGTAGGGAAATTTCTATGTAAAGGACTATTGTAATGATTTGTAATATGGAGAAAGTTTTATACCTTGGTTTCTAAGCTTATGTCAGAGGAACTGTAAGGAAGACATGCTAGTGTCTTGTATTGTGGGGAGGGAAGAAGCTGACTTGGGATACAAAACATTGAGAGACTCTGTATCATTTTCTAATACTGTAAAACATACAAAAAAAAGTCTAAAATGACCATCAGTCACCAACTGGTTAATATGATCCCAATGCTAATGTATGTAAGGAACAAGGAGTGGAAGCGAAGGGATAGAAAATGTACAAATACAGCCATTTATTCAAGGCCTATTTATATGTAATAACAAATATGCCAAACAAAGGAGTTATAATGATTTTACAAAGGAGCTCTCTTAATAAAAGCTAGAAATAGTGGGGAGAAACAGTAACTTCTAAAAGTTCAGGAGTTATTATCACTTGAAGGTCAGTGACAAATAACGCATCCTTGAAATTGTAATACAAGTCAGTGTGATCAGACTGGACACTTTTCTATTGTGAACGAGTGACAGCTCTACTTAGTAAAATTTAGACCACTCTTGACCACTTTTTCCGGTAGTCATGTATGGATGTGAGAGTTGGACTGTGAAGAAGGCTGAGTGCCGAANCAGGAAACTCAAACAGGGGCTCTGTATCAACCTAAAGGGGTGGGATTGGGAGGGAGATGGGAGGGAGGTTCAAAAGGGAGGGAATATATGAATTGATGCTTTTGAACTGTGGTGTTGGAGAAGACTCTTGAGAGTCCCTTGGACTGCAAGGAGATCCAACCAGTCCATTCTGAAGGAGGTCAACCCTGGGTTTTCTTTGGAAGGAATGATGCTAAAGCTGAAACTCCAGTACTTTGGCCACCTCATGCGAAGCGTTGACTCATTGGAAAAGACTCTGATGCTGGGAGGGATTGGGGGCAGGAGGAGAAGGGGACGACCGAGGATGAGATGGCTGGATGGCATCACGGACTCGATGGACGTGAGTCTGAGTGAACTCCGGGAGTTGGTGATGGACAGGGAGGCCTGGCGTGCTGCGATTCATGGGGTCGCAAAGAGTCGGACACGACTGAGCGACTGAACTGAACTGACTGATATGTATACCTATGGCTGATTCATGTTGAGGTTTGACAGAAATTCAAAAACAAAGTTCTGTAAAGCGATCTTCAATTAAAAAAATAAATTAAAAAATAAAAATTAAAAAAAATTTAAAAGCACCTGTTAAGGTTTCTTCTGTGCAGAAATTCTCATTACTCTGTTGACTGTATTAGTCTGTCAGATTTTCAAAGAGAAAGCAGTTCCCAAGAGGTAAAAAAGTAAGAAATAGGAAGCTATTGACAGAAAAGGAATTCTGAAAAAGGAGGAACAGAACTGAATGCAAAATTCAATCTACTTTTGACTAAAGCAGGTCTCAGCTTTTACATACCAGATGTGGCGATGAAAACCTGCATATGAGGGAACCAGAGCAGTGGCTTTCCAATGTGGTAAGGGATAGGATCTGTTGACCTGAAACAGACTGCCAGATATTTCTCAGCAAAGAGGAGTTTATTTGGCATCAGTTGTTTAGCTGCTCAGTCATCTCTGACTCCTTGCAACGCCATGGACTGCAGCAAGCCAGGCTTCCCTGTCCTTCACTGTTTCCCAGAGTTTGCTCAAACTCATGGCTATTGAATTGGTGATGCCATCCAACCGTCTCATCCTCTGTCACCCACTTCTCCTCCTGCCTTCAATATTTCCCAGCATCATGGTCTTTTCCAGTGAGCTGGCTCTTAGCATCAGGCGGCCAAAGTATTGGAGCTTCAGCTTCAGTATCAGTCCTTCCAATGGCATCAGTAGAGAATTACAATTCTGCAACCATGGAGAGCCACAGGGCAAGGGAAATAGAAATCTTTTATAGAGGGAAAAGGCATTAGAGAGGTGTGTAGTAAACAGAGTCCATGGTTTTTCATTGTCTGAGTCCTTGCCAGAAGAGAAGTCTTTCTTCTTTGGGCTGTTGTTGCAGGGCATGGGAACTCCCCCTTCTGGTTGCCCAGTTGTATTTAACTGAGGCTTCTCTTAATTCTTTTTTACAGATTAAGCCTCAAGAGTCTCTGGGGCTCAAGATGATTCTCAGTCTCCAAAGAAAATCATTCTTCGTGTTGTGCTAATCTTGCAGTGACAAAGACAGAACTCATAAGTTTTGATGACTTGCATAAGCATCAGAGATTAAAAGCAAATATAGAGTTCCTAGCTTGGAGTGGGCTTCATTTATAATGCCTTACATGGGACCTGACTGAATAAGATCACTTTACATTTGCATTTTCATTAAAAGTGTGAGAAAACCTTAAAAAAACAAGAACTCTGCCTAAAATGTCAGAACCAGAAGGGAAACCCACAATAATGAAATGTTTTGCTTGTGGGAGTTTAAGAAACAATATGATATACAAAACTGCCTGTACTTAGTACACCAGGGTCAATAAACCCCACATGTAACAGATTACAGATTTAAAATGGTAGGTACATTAGAAAGGATACCAAAACTGAATATCAAACATCTCTGAGGTAGAAATGAGTGGCAGTGTAGAAGCTGGAAGTAGAGAGATTATAGGCGGACCAGTGAAAAATTATTATAGTAAATAAAGTCTCTTTACAGACACAGAATAGAGCAACTATTAACTTGGTTATCAAGATCAGCTGTTAACTGAAAATATATTTATAAGGGCACATTCAATGTTTTAAAAATGACTTTCAAAAGCTATAGCTAGCCTCCTAAAAAGAACAGTAATAGTAAATCTTTATAGTGAATTGATGGTGACAATACTTACTGCCTAGAGCATACCTGAGTATATTCAGTTTCTAAGGCTGCCATAACAAAATACCACAAACTAGATGGCATAAAACAACAGAAATTTATTCTCTCACAGTCAGGCAGCTAGAAGTCCAAAATCATGTGTAGCCAGGGCTATGCCCTAAGGCTGAGTAGAAGCCTTTCTCACCTCTCTCTGTCTTCCAATGGTGGCCATAAATCCCTGGTGTTCCTTGGTTTACAGCTTCATCACTACGATCTCTGCCTCTATCATCACATGGCATTCACCCTATGTGTCTCTTCACATGACGTTTTCCTTCTCTTCCAAACACAGCAATCATATTTCCTTCTCTTCCAAACACAGCAATCCTAATTGCTTTATCTTAACTTGATTACATCTACAAAGACCTTATTTCCAAACAAAGTCACAGTTACAGGTGCTGGGGGTAGAACTTCCACATATCTTTTTGAGGGACACAATTCATCCCATATGACCCAGGATCCTTTCCCTTGATCCAGCTTCCAGTGATAATCTAAAGTAGATTAAGTCCTAAAATAAAATTGTCCTCTTATTTATTCCAAGCTCACTAATTCCAAATGAGACCTGATATCTGTCTTTCACCATAACCAATATTCTTTTGGTAATCTTATGAAACTAATCATATGAGCTCTGTTTCTAAAATACCTTTACCTTTGATTTACATATCATGTAAATAGATTAGTACTTTATACATTCATGTTTCTTTTGCTCCACCTATAGTTCCCTTGCATGTGTCTATTCTTGTTTGTTAGCTCCCAGAAGGCAGTGACTAATCAATGCTTTCTCCTCTCTTTCCTATTAAGCTCTTTAGAGGGAGTCCTACAGCAGAGTTCTTTGGACCCCTAAAGATAAAATTCATACTTAGCAGCCTGGTGGGATTGATTCTACGTCAGGTAGGTTCATGTGCAGCCACACATTGTATTAGGAATCTTCTTTTACCTTCTAACTCAGACTTTGACCTAAGTGACCTAAGTATAAGAACCCCTCTACTCCCTTATAAAGATTTTTATTTCAAAAATCCCATTGCCCTCCTTTTAATCTGATTTCCCTAAACCTGTTCTCCCATGAGTACATCAAGCATTTCTCTATATGACTAAACACCAAATATGGCCAAGTTCTCTCCACTGACACTCCTGTGGCCCAGACAAATTAAGAGATATAGTTGAAAATCTGCTTAAGTGGCAGGAATATTTTCTTCATTGTCATCTTTATCATACTCATTCCTGTCATCATTTACAAAGTGCTTAACAAGTATTTTCTCACCGAAACCCTGTAAGACAGGTACTTTATCATCCTAATTTAATTTACAGACAAGGAAAACTAAAGTTCAAGGATTTTAAGTAACTAACCCAAAATCACACAGCAGTAAGTGGTGAAACAGCAGATGTCATGGCATCCAAGGAAGCTCATCTGCTTGAGGACACAGAGGACTCCAGGAGACTCTTGCCTAACTTCACCCACAAGTGGCTGGTAGCTAGGACCCAGATAATATGTTGTGTTATAAAGAAACGTATGTATAGGAAGAAAAAATAAGTAGCATTGTATTGGCTGTAGGTTATAGAGTAGTTGACAGCCTCCTGGTTAAGCAGGAAAGCTGTGCTTATGCAAAATTAAGTTGAGAGGGACCTCTGAGGTTATGCTTCTCTTCCAGACAACTCTAATTTGCTCTTTTCCCAATTAGATGAACTGTTTCCTGTTTGTTTTTGTTGTTGTTCTTTAGTTTGTCTGTCATATCTGACTCTTTGCAACCCCATGGACTGTAGCCTGCCAGGCTCTTCTGTCCGTGGAATTTCCCAGGCAAGAATACTGGAGTGGGTTGCCATTCCCTTCTACAGGGGATCTTCCCAACCTAGGGATCAAAACCCTGTCTTCTGCATTAGCAGTTCACTTTTATTTCTGAGGATTAATTTAGGAACTAACTTCCCTAAAAATGTCATGAGCGAGCCAATACATAATAATTAGAAGAGAGGTGGGGAAAGAATGAAAATAAAAATACTAGGTTTAAAATAATGTTAGTGCTATAGGAAATGGAAAGGAGAGAGGAAGAATGAAACTCGCTCAGCCGTGTCTGACTCTTTGCAACCCCATGGACTATACAGTTCATGGAACTCCCCAGGCCAAAATACTGGAGTGGGTAGCTGTTCCTTCTCCAGGGGACCTTCCCAACCCACGGGTCAAACCCAGGTCTCCCACGTTGCAGGTAGCTTCTTTATCAGATGAGCCACCAGGGAACCCCAGAAAGGAGAGGGAAGGAGGTGAAATGAAAATCTTTATAAAATCCTTATAAAAGAACCTAGAAAGTTTTCCCCTATGTAAAACTTTACTGTCATCATTCTGCTGGCTGTGTTTGTCAGATTTCCAGAAAGTAAACAATGACATGTAAATTCCAAACGTGTAAACCAAACAGTTTTCTGTTGCAAGCATAAGGCTATAGATTGTATGTACTGCCCTGCATGCTCTTTGGAAGAGAAAAATATGTGTTAGTGTTTGTTTTTTTGTTATCAAAAACACAGAAGATCCTGATGGTAATTTTTGTAAATCAGTCATTTAAAGTATTTATCAGTCTGCCCTCATTCTGGTCAGTAAGACTACTTTTACTTTCTGTTTAAATACAAAAATATATATATATGCCATTGATATATGGCTTCCTTTTCAGAATCACTTTACATATAATAATGTTAAAAATACTACTAATATTTGCTACATAAAGTCAAGAGGGATGGAATCAAATACCACTCTACAACCCTTACTAAAAATTTCATTTCAGGTGTAACTTTGTTTTGCTTTCTGTTTGTCTGTTTTTCTTTTATTCCTTTCTTTTCCAAGAAATTTATTTATACAATTAATTCAAAATATCTTAAGAGAGAAGAGCCTCTGAGACTCTTTCTGCCAAGAGCTGGCTTGATGCGATCTTGACAAGTGAGAGGTTCACTTTTGTCTTTCACCCTTCTCATTTTTACCTCACTCTTTCTGTTTTTTTAATGAATTTCTCGCCAAATCTCTTGTTGTGTATATATGTCAATGTAATTAAGATATTTGAATTGTTTAAGTGCACTCTGGTAGATGCAGTGCTAAGCCTAGAAGAATAAATGTTGAGGATATTTAAATGGTTGAGATGATTAGGGAGATCTTTTTAGTGAGTGCAATTTTTGGTGTTCCTCCAGTCCTGCCATGAAGCATTGTGGTATTCTACCTCCATTCCAGGCCTTGACTTGACTGTTCCCTTGACTTTAGGCAGGACTAAGTCAAACTTATCATAATATGCCTAGCAAGCAGTGAGCCTACTATCCATGTGTCTAATCATGATAACAGTAGTATATGGTTTTTTTTAAAGGAAAGACAGACCCTGATCTGAGTTTGTTTCTTGTTTTTTTTTTTAATTAAAAAAACTGATCTGTTTATTTTGGCTATGCTGGGTCTTCACTGCTGCGCAGGCTTTTTGCTGGTGGCGGCAAGCAGGGAGTGCTCTCTAGGTGCAGTGCAGGGGCCTCTCTTTGAGTTGGCTTCTCTTGCTGCAGACCATGGGCTCTGGGAAAGGTGGGCTTCAGTAGTTGTGGCACATGGGCTCAGTAGTCACAGCTTCCAGGCTCTGGAGCACAGGCTCAGTAGCTGTGGCTCATGAGCTTAGTTGCCCTGCAGCAGGGGGGATCTTCTCTGACCAGGGATCGATTCTATGTGTCTTGCATTGGCAGGTAAATTCTTTACCACTGAGCCAGGAGGGAAGCAGTATTATTTTTGAATTGTTATATTACATGTTCAGGACGTGAAGAGAATAAAATAGTATCTATTCATCATGGTTGGTATATGTTGAAACTTCCTAAGTATCAAGAATGTTCCAAGCGTTTGACTGTTATATCTCAGGTAATTCTCTCAAGAACTTTTTGAAGAGGAATTAAGTTTACCATTGGAAATTGCTGATATTTGACTGCCTATAACCTATAAAAATGACAATTTCATTTTTTAGACTAATACCATTATCCCATTTTACAGTTGAGTAGACTGAGGCTTGTGAAGATTAAGGAATTTGCCTGAAATAAGTGATGGAGCCAAATATTTGAACTGACGCAGTGTGAATTCAAAGCCCACAGTCTTAAAGATGTTTGAATGACATAGTATATAACAGAATGCATTTGGACAAATACACACATTTTTACTTGTGTAAAAACGCTCTGAAAACTATTACATGTTCTTCATGCTCTTCATCAAGGATAGTTTCTCTTTTTGAATTTGTAATGCTTTTCCTTTTGATACTCAAATACTTAGAGCCAAAATTTTGAAAAAACATCACTATAATGAATTGTCCATTACTTTCTGAAAGATTCTACTCACCTAGTAATTAACCATTAGTCACTTTTCTGGCCTTTGTCACAGTAATTTTGAGGATTATCACAGGGCTCCACCAGCCTGGAAATGATTCATCCAGTCTGTGCAATTTGTTGAGTGGTTTGATTTGTAGGAGAGTAGGGATGGCAACCCACTCCAGGACTCTTGCCTGGAGAATTCCATGGATGGAGCAGCCTGGTGGGCTGCAGTCCATGGGGTCGCTAGGAGTTGGACACAACTGAGTGACTTCACTTTCATGCACTGGAGAAGGAAATGGCAACCCACTCCAGTGTTCTTGCCTGGAGAATCCCAGGGACGTCAGAGACTGGTGGGCTGCCGTTATGGGGTCACACAGGCTCGGACACGACTGAAGCAACTTAACAGCAGCAACAGCAGCAGCAGGGGTTAAGTAGATCAAACTTTAAGCCATAACCAAGATAGGGGAGACTTGCATTACTGGTTACCACCTATGCAGGCAGCCTAGGAAGATTTTTGGCTTTGGGGTTTTTCTTTTTCTTTTTAATATGTATTTGCCTGCAGCAGGTCTTAGTTGCAGCATGCAGGATCTTTAATGTGGCATACAAACACTTAGTTGTGGCGTGTGGGATCTAGTTCCCTTGCCAGTAATAGAACCCAGGCCCCCTGCATTGGGAGTATAGAGTCTTAGCCACTGGACCACTGGGGAAGTCCCTGGCTTTGTTTTTTTGTTTTTTTTTTTCAGATGAATATGAGATGATCAGTGTCCCTGTTACCACTAAAATATACTCCTAATTCAGTGAAAAACAGAAACCAGAATGCCTTTTCTCTGTGTGTTACTCACTCAGTCGTGTCTGACTCTGTGATCCCATGAACTGTGGCCCACCAGGATCCCCTGTCCATGGGATTCTCCAGGCAAGAGTACTGGAGTGGGTTGCCATTCCCTTCTCCAGGGGACCTTCCCCACCCAGGGATTGAACCCGGGTCTCCTGCCTTGCAGGCAGATTCTCTACCATCTAAGCCATGAAGGAAGCCCCAAGACATCCTAAATATGAATAATTTTCTCTGTCTTGAACACATTATTATTGAACAGAGAATGCTAAAAAGTAGAGCAAGCTATAGAATAAAAGAGATGAACTGAAAGACTATCAGGCTGAAGAAAGGAAGAGCACATAGACCCATTGAGGAAATGACTGATTCATTTTCAGGATATTTGGATGAAGCAACTTCTTAGTGAACAGAAGCAACTGAGAAAAGACATGTCTTATTGCATGCCTTGTTATTTTCATTGCTGTTACGTATGCTTTCTTGAGCTCAGTTTACCTTTATAAATACAGAATAATCATTAAAAATAAAGCCACTTTATGCTAAATAAAATCATAATCATTTTGACATAAATAATTGGCACATGATGTACAACAGTGGTTTTCAGTTCTGTCTGCACACTGAACATTTAAAAATTACTTATTTCCCCTAAAATCAAATAATGCAGAATTTCTGAGAGTAGAGATAGGTATTTCTTCCCAAGTTATTGTATTGTGCAACCAACACTGAAGACCACTGGTCAACAAAAATATTTATTTCTATGGAAAGAAGAGAAACTGCAAAATTCAAAACTCTTTACAGTTTCACTTATTTTCTATTCCATCCTACATTCCAATAGAAGCACAACCAATCAATATGATATCCCAATAGTTACATTGTTTCACAGGATTCATTTTCTTGTGATGAACAAGTTTAGCTTAACTGCTAGCTAGGAAAAGCCAGCACTGACTGTAGGATCCTGCCAACATAAAATAGAGAAAGCAGTAATAAAAAAAAAAAAAAAAATCTATCTCCGCACCGAGCCCCAGATCTTATTTTCCAATACCACTCTTCAATTAAAAAAAAAAAAAAAGAACTAGATCTCTAAGAGAAATGGCTGAGTCTGGGACTGGGGCAGGAAATATACAAGATGAAACTGGAGCATCTTCTAGTGATAGAAAGCAAGAAAACGCCAAAACATGCACACAGGCACACCCCAGAACACAGTAAGGAGGAATAAGGGAGTGAACTGAAAGAGTTCCCAACGAACAAAGCTGAAACAATCTGGGCAATAAAATAAAGTGGTATTGATTATAATCCAGAGTATTTTCTTATCTATATATTGGTACTAACGTAAATAATTGATTTAATCAATAAAGAAACTGGAGGAGAAAAGACAAATCTCTCATGCAGAAGAATTCCAAATAATTATATAACTACTCCTCCCTTGACGAGGTAGAAAATAATTCCCCACTCCCTGTGTGTGTTCAGAGCATCATGACTTCCTTCCAAAGGGTACAGTTTGGAAAGTGACATGTGTACAATGCTTTATAAATGTGTATAAATCACTGCACATATGTCACAAGTTGGGATCCCTGGGAAATTGCCTCTGAGATGGAGATTATCATGCCAGAGATTTATTTGGCAGTGTCCTTGGAAAAAACAACTGTGGAAGGGAATGGAAAGAAGCAGGGTGGACAGGGGAAGAAATTGATCTGCAGTGCAGTCTTAATGGAGGTCTCAGCCAACCGTCAGAGAGTTTTGAAACAGAAATGTCCTTCCAGAGTTGTCCTGACTTGGGGGGAGGGAACAGGTCTTTCTATAACTACACTGAGTAGTCACTGGATGCAAGCCATCCTTGGGGGAAGGTCTTGACCTTAAGAGCAAAGCAGCTCTCTTCTGAGGCCATCCATGGGAGGTGGGGGAGGGGGAGCAGCAAAATCTAAGGGCTTTTTACCGACCATGCTCCTAGCATCTGGGACTAGATCCTTTATTCCTGAAAGGGACCAGGCAGCACATCACAATGTCTCCCACAACATGGT
>SJYX01011399.1:89394-116276 GCA_006410675.1 Oreotragus oreotragus
TGAAACTCCAATACTTTGGCCACCTCATGCGAAGAGTTGACTCATTGGAAAAGACTCTGATGCTGGGAGGGATTGGGGGCAGGAGGAGAAGGGGACGACAGAGGATGAGACAGCTGGATGGCATCACCAACTCGATGGACGTGAGTCTGAGTGAACTCCAGGAGTTGGTGATGGACAGGGAGGCCTGGCGTGCTGCAATTCATGGGGTCGCAAAGAGTCGGACACGACTGAGCGACTGAACTGAACTGAACAGTACCTTGAAGAGTACAGTAGTACAGTACAATGGTTGGCAGACGGGGGCTGGCACTGAGTGAACAGATAAGGAGAGTTACTGATCGGGAGAGGAGGTGGGAGATGGCACAGCTGAAGGATCATCAACAATGGGAGGTGGGTGACAAGCTGCAGTTTCACTCATGCTTTATGTTGATGGCACAGGTTCTGATTTCTTCCTGGATTCATTTCTATCTACCCTCTTGCTTCCAGACATCCGGGGCTTGAAATAAAGATACTGTACTACTGTAGTCTAGAGTACTGTACAGTGAAGTATACAAAAGCACAGCCTCCTGTAGAGGATTCACCCATGTGACAATGTATGCCAAACACATCAACTAATGTGATGTGGGACATGTAATCTATGGGACATGCAAATCCATATTTGCATTTTTGAAAGTTCACAATTTGAAGATTCCTATTTAGAGGACTGACTGTACTCCAAAACTATTTCTTCCTGAAATTGAAGGCTAATCTCTTCACAGAAACAGGAAGAAGAGAGAATAAAACTTCCCCCTAAACATTCTCTGTATTAACAGCCTTGCAAACTGTTTATGGTCAGAAAATATAAATAAAATGATTGAGAAACACTTATAGGACAAAATAGCCTGAGAAGGACAGTGCTATTGGGAATAAAATGGTGAGAAAAGATTTCATAGAGGAAAATAAAATTTGAAATAATCTGGGAAAGATGGATTAAATTCATCAAATGTGATCAGGTGTTTATCAAGCACAGCCTGTGTCAAGAAGTAGGTACTGGGGTGTATAAACAAAGATAAGTAAGTCACTATCCCTTGAAAACTTACCATAAAAGAAAAAATAATTTGGGCTTCATTAAAATTAAGATTTTCTAATCATTAAAAGATAATATCATGAGAGTAAAAGGACAAGCCACAGACTGATGGAGATGTTAGCAACGAATATGTCTAACAACTACAAATGTACCTCCATAAAGAATGAGTAAATAAATTGTGGTATGTTGATAAAATGGAATTTGTTGCTGTTGCTAAATTCTGTCTGATTCTTTTGAGACCCCATGGACTATAACCTGCCAGGCTCCTCTCTCCATGGGATTTTCCAGGCAAGAATACTGGAGTGGGTTGCCATTTCCTTCTCCAGAGGAGATTGTGACCTGGGATTGAACCCGAGTCTCCTACATCTCCTGCTTTGCAGGCAGATTATTTAGCACTGAGCCACTGGGGAAGCCAAAAAGCACAGTCATTAACAGTAAAAATGGGAAGGAAGACATGACACTGGGAGACTCGAGGATGATGAGCAACAGAATTTGAATTTCCAACAGGGTGAAGAAACAGAAGCTACTACTGTACATCGGCCTCAAGACTTACATCTTTAGGACAGTAGCAGTCACCGCCACCACCGGGAACTTTGAAACAAGAAACCTTACTGAGCAACTGGGAAGGAACTTTTTTTTTTCTGGTTTGGAGCATGTGATTTCGTAATTTATAATTGTCGTTTAGTCACTAAGTCGGGTCTGACTCTTTGCGACCCCATGGACTGCAACATGCCAGGCTTCCCTGTCCACTGTCTACCAGAGTTTGCTTAAACTCATGTCCATTGAGTCAATGATGCCATCCAGCCATCTCATCCTCTGTTGCTCCCTTCTCTTGCCCTCAATCTTCCCCAGCATCAAGGTCTTTTCCAGTGATTCAGCTCTTTGCATCAGGTGGTCAAAGTATTGGAGCTTCAGCTTCAGCAACAGTCTTCCAATAAACATTCAGGGTTGATTTCCTTTAGGATTGATTGGTTTGACCTCCTTGCAGTCCAAGAGACTCTCAAGAGTCTTCTCCAGCACCACAATTTGAAAGTATAAATTCTTCAGCTCTCAGCCTTCTTTGTGGTCCAACTCTCACATTCACACATGACTACTGGAAAAACCATAGCTTTGGCTATACGGACTTTTGTTGGCAAATTTATGTCTCTGCTTTTTAATATGCTATCTTGGGTTTGTCATAGCTTTTCTTCCAAGGAGCAAACATCTTTTAATTTCATGGCTGCAGTCACCATCTGCAGTGATTTTGGAGCCCAAGAAAATATAGTTTGCCACCGTTTCCATTTTTTCCCCATCTATTTGCCATGAAGTTATGGGAACAGATGCCATAATCTTAGTTTTCTGAATGTTGAGTCTTAAGTCAGTTTTTCACTCTCCTCTTTCACTTGCATCAAGAGGCTGTTTAGTTCTTTGCTTCCTGCCACTATGGTGTTACCATCTGCATATCTGAGGTTATTGATATTTCTCCTAGCAATCTTGATTCAAGCTTGAGCTTCATCCAGCCCAGCATTTTTCTTGATTAAAGTTAAATAATCAGGGTGACAATACACAGCCTTGATGTACTCCTTTCCCAATTTTGAACCGGTCTGTTATTCCATGTACAGTTCTAACTGTTGCTTCTTGACCTGCATTCAGGTTTCTCAGTGACTAAACCACAACTGGCTACCAGGGTAACCAACCCTGTGACTAGGGAGTTGGAACTTCCAGCCCTGCCAGAGGTAGGGCTGGAGATTGAGTTCGGTCACCACTGACCAATGATTTAATCAGTCATGCCTAAGTATTGAAGCCTTCATTAAAAATCCAAAATAATGTCCGGGTTTGGAGAGCTTGTCGTTTTGGTGCACCAGAACACAACCACAGGCCTTAGTGCCAGGCCCCAAACCCCACAGGGACAGAGCTCCTTTGTTGGGACCTCAGCCTGGCTGTTGATTTGTATTCTTTAATACCCTTTGTAATGAATCAGTAATCTAATGAGTACACTGGTTTCCTGAGTTATTCTACAAATTAGTCGAACCCCAGGAGAGGGTCATGGGAACCTCTAATTTATAGCCGGTGAGTCAGAACCACAAATAAAACCCTCAAGCTGTGATTGGCATCTGAAGTGCAGGGTGGACTGAGTCCTTCACCTGTGGAATCTGATGCAGTCTCTGAGTAGGTAGTGTCAGAACTGAGTTAAACGGTAAGACACCCAGCCATTGAAGAATTTACTGATAGTGTGGAGCAATAACTCACTCGTTGGAATTGGTTGTCAGAATCATGGAGAGTAAGCCTAGGATTTCCAGGAGGAAGTGCTTTATAAACAGGTGGAAATATCAATTTGAGAGACAGCATAGGCACTTTAGATAGAACCTGGAAAAAGGACTAGACCAGAGGTATGGGGAAGGCATTCAGGACTGGCTAAGGAGATGGTCAGAGCTTTACCTGCAACTGTGACTAGATGCCTTCCTTGGGACTGCTTTCCTAGATGAAGGAACATTTTCCCAGTTATGCTTAATAAAATGTATAATATAACAAACACACGTATTTGTGAAAATCAAGTAAGACTTTTTCTAGATCAATTGGTTTCACACTTTTGTTTACAAAAAACTATTTTGGGTGAAGTTAAGGAAAAATATCTAATATGATTCTCTTGTGTGTTCCAGAGCCTTTGTCCTAGGGTGTTTGTAAATGCTAACACAAAAATCTAAGTTTCTCAAATTTATCTGATGAAAAAATTCTTTATTCTTGGAGCACTGATAACATCTCCTGGAATCAAGGTTTTGCTGAATCACTTGGAAATCACTGATCGAGATTAGGGTACTAGACCCGCATCAGAGTCAGTGAGGTGCTTCTGAAGGCAGATGCCTGCACTCTACCCAGGACCTGAAGAATCTGTCTTTAGCAGGCTCCCTCAGGTAATTCTAAATTGAAGTCAGCTTTGGAAACAGCTGGTCTAGATCATTTCTAAGGCTTCTTATAAGATAAAATAAAATGTTTGGGAAAGGAGAATTTGGAAGAAGGAAGAGTTGTCAGAAATGTGTTTGGTACAAAACAAGCAAGATGAGGGATATCATTGAAAGTTGACTAAGACAAGGTCGAAATTACTTTATTGCATATTTGGTTCATGTAAACTGAATTCTACCCATTTCTCCAATACTTTTGCTTCTCCAACACTCTTATATCTGTTCACCCTTCCTCTTGTACAGAAAGCTATGAGAGAAAGTTGCTTAAAACTATTAGAGAATAAGCCAGAAGTGACCCATTTCTTCCCTTTGTATTTCTTTCTCTCTTCCTGCTCCCCATCCACTTGGTTGGTTCCTTTTCAACCATCAGACCTCAGCTTAAATGCCATTCCTCAGAGAAGTTAAGGAATGGATCACCTGTGTGGACTCTTCTAGTTACATCTTGTTCCACTGTTTATTTTCTTTTATGGCACTCTTAGAGAAAATTATTTCTTAAAAACAGACTCCAAAACACAACTGAGTATTCTCTTAAATGCTTGACAAATCCATTTTAGTCATCATCTTACTGCCAGTGCCCACCACCACCCTTCACTCTGCATCTTGGATTTGTGTACAGACACCTTTCCCAAGACTTGGGCATGGATTTCTGGGTCTCTGGAATTTGTGTCAAGACCTTTCAGGCTTCTGGTACTTTGACTGCACTAGTTTCCTATAACTACAGATTATGGTTTGCCTGCAGTCTCCCTTTTCTGTGAGCCACAGAGGGGGAAAAAAACCTCTGCCTTCTCCTCTTTCTGTTTGATTTTCTTTCCCCTCTGTAGCCACAGTGTCTCATACCCCAGGCTCCAACCTCCTCCTACCCAGTCAAGGAAAGCCTCAGAAGGCCTTTCTTGTCTCCCACTAGGCTCTGGACTCTAGTGAAATCAATTCTGAATTTGTAATTATATATATGTATATATATATATATATAGAGAGAGAGAGAGAGCGCGCGCGAAGTTCTGAGAACACAGAATCCCAGCTTCCTCAACCTTCTCTGTTTACCTCACAATCAGATTTTATATATAAGGATAAGCACCGTATATATAAAATAGACTAAAAATATAAAATATATATACAAAGTATAATGTATATAAAATGCAGAATAATTCTAATGAAATATAACCTCATTTTTTATTTGTAAGGGTAGAAACACAATCTTTTGCTCCCATCTCAGATCCACTGAGTTTGCCTGCTTGATTTGCATACAAAATTGAGTTGCAGTAAATTCTACCAAGCCTGTCTGGCTTGGTAACAGGACTGGAAAAGGTACGTTTTCATTCCAATCCCAAAGAAAGGCAATGCCAAAGAATGCTCAAACTACCGCACAATTGCACTCATCTCACACGCGAGCAAAGTAATGCTCAAAATTCTCCAAGCCAGGCTTCAGCAATACGTGAACTGTGAACTTCCTGATGTTCAAGCTGGTTTTAGAAAAGGCAGAGAAACCAGAGATCAAATTGCCATCCTTCGCTGGATCATGGAAAAAGCAAGAGAGTTCCAGAAAAACATCTATTTCTGCTTTATTGACTATGCCAAAGCCTTTGACTGTGTGGATCACAATAAACTGGGGAAAATTCTGAAAGAGTTGGGAATACCAGACCACCTGACCTGCCTCTTGAANTGGTGGGCTGCCGTCTATGGGGTCGCACAGAGTCGGACACGACTGAAGCGACTCAGCAGCAGCAGTGCACCAAAAGAGAGACGGGATGTACCAGAATCACCTCTGTCGATAATTTTTAAAACTTTATATGCTCATTTACTAAGACTAAAATGTCTTCCCCTGAACAGTGAAAATCATGGTCAAAGTCAGTCATCCTTCCCCCGAAATATTACAGAATCCATTCTAGAAAGTAATAGGAAAAAAGGTTGGTTAGACAGGACAGAGCCAGGTTATGGGGACTCTGACAGTCAGGCCAGTCGGGACTTGATACGCAGGCCTCAGAGAAGACCTAGTTTCGAAGCCAAAGCTAAAACCAGAGCCTCAGGAAGATCTGACTGCAGACAAGACCCAGAACACAGTGGCCAGGGAAGAGACAAAGCCGGAGAAACCAGGCTGGGAGGTGGCTTCAACAGACAGAACAGACGCTGCAAACAACTGAGCAAGGCGTGGGCAAAGACTCGCCAAGGCCTTGAGCCTGGATGAGTGGGAAAATGACGACATGGCACCACTTACACAGAGGAGAAGTTCACCTGGGAGAAAAGGTAGGTTTAGTTTTAGACACGAGAAAGTCCAAGAGACAGAAAGCTATCCACAGAGAAATGTCCAGTAGCCAACTGAAGACGCTGTGCTTATCGTAAAGCAAAGAGTCTTCAAAACAACTGAAACCATGAGAATGGGTGAATGTGGCTAAAAACAGAACTGCATCTTAAGGAGTGCCCACTAGGATATAGAAGGTAGAAAGGCTGAAGAAAACAGAGGACTATCAGGCAGATTAAAACAATGGTGTCGCGGGGGAGGTGGGAGCGGGGTTTGGGATTGGGAACATGTGTACACCCGTGGCGGATTCATGCTGATGTGTGGCAAAACCAATACAATATCGTAAAGTAAAAAAAATAAATAAAAAAGCAAAAACAATAACATGCTTCATGGAGGGGCTGGCCAACAGCACCAATTATAATAAAGAGTCAAGTGGATAAAAATTGAAAAATTATATTGTCTCTATAATTAGTTTGTATGTACCACATAAAAAGATTATGAAAGACATCCCAATAAAACTATATATGTGTTGATATACGGCAGAAACCAACACAATATTGTAAATCAATCATCATCCAACTAAAAATAAATAAATTTTAAAAAATACTATATAGGTATTGTCAATTATTGATCATACATTATATTATGGGCAAAAACACATTTTTTAGGCTAAGCATCTTTAGTCTACATTACTCAGAAATCTTCTGGACTTAAATCCTACAGAGCAAGGCTAATAGCCATGGGCTCAGTCACTTCAGCTGTGTCCGACTCTTTGTGACCTCATGGACCGTAGCCTGCCAGGCTCCTCTGTCCATGGGAATTCTCCAGGCAAGAACAGTGGAGTGGGCTGTCATTCCTTCTACAGTGGTTCTGACAGCCTTTGGGGAATTCTGTTTGTCGAGACTGTGGTTCAGGACAATGCACTACTGTTAGTAAACAAAAAAGGTAATAAAATTAAATGATTAAAAAGGCATTTTATAGTAAAAATACTATTAGCAAGAGCAATTATTAACAAAGCTCTTAGTATCATTAAAAAAGGTTAAACTGTCATTGCCCATTGGGCATACTATATAAAAAACAGGAACAGGAAGTTACAGGTGCACAGAAAGGCCTAGTGGTTGTAAGAGCATGACGTATTGCATTTCCTGACATGTGTGGGGCTTAATTCTCAAATGTACCAGTGCAGGGAAGAGAGCTTCAGCACTTTGCTCTGAAAAAAAGAGGACACAAGCTAGTCTTCAGCCAAGACATAGCTCTGAGTTAAACTCAACTCAACAGGCATGTGTGCAACAGCGAGCTGAGCACTCCGCAAAATGCCAAACGCTCATTTCCGAGTGGCTTCAGCTACCTTCTGATACTCTACATTTCTTCTGAATCTTTCTTTGGTTACAAAAATTTAGACTCCACAGGAAAGTATAAATAGAATGAAAACCACCCCTTAACTCCATCACACAGAAATGAAAACTATTTCTGTCTGCGGATTTTTCCCAAGAACACTCTATTTTTAGACAAGAATCCTGACCTCATCTAAGCCAGAACACAAAGTTGTATAATCTTAGCCTGATTTTATTTTTCACTTAACACATCACAGTTAGGTATACAGATTGACATCATCCTTCTTCAATGGCAGCAGTAGTATTTGATGGGCTGTAACATGGTTAATACCTGGAGTGAAGGAACATGTGGTTTGCTATCAATTTTTTACATCATAAGCAATGCTGGAAAGCCTTACAGAATATTTTTTTGTGCTTGTCTAATTTTTTTCTTTTTTTTATTTTGAGCTAGTGGGGTGTGGGTGGGGATAAATTCCTAGAAGGCGAATTCTTAAGTCAAAGGACGGTGGGGGTGGGGGGAATAAAAGCTGTCCTTGCCTCTAACAGTTACACTACATCATGGCCTCTCTGGCTATTCAAGGTAGGACTGGGTAGCTAGCTGTCTGATCACCACCCAGGTCAGNGGGGATAAATTCCTAGAAGGCGAATTCTTAAGTCAAAGGACGGTGGGGGTGGGGGGAATAAAAGCTGTCCTTGCCTCTAACAGTTACACTACATCATGGCCTCTCTGGCTATTCAAGGTAGGACTGGGTAGCTAGCTGTCTGATCACCACCCAGGTCAGTGATTCTCTTGCTTTCTGTACATCGCCTGCTCAACCAGTCCCTGCTTCACCTATATCCTATTCATATGACTGACATTCCCTCTTAACTGTACAGCCTGATCAGCAAGTGCTAGTGACTGTTCTAATCTTTAGATCAGAATGGTTCCACGATGCTAGTTTATCAAAGGGAAGACTTCTGCTCGAGGGGCCAAGAGGGACGTGCTCCGCTGCTGCTTTCCCTGGGCCAAACTAAGTGGTAAACAACCCCCCATCTGTGCCACCAACAGCAAAGACTGCTTCCATGTTGTCTGCTGTCTGTGACCCACAGCAGGGTGTTACTCCAGAGCTTGCTCCAGACACGGAAGATCCCTATTCAATAAACCGGGGATGTCTCTGTTGCTGTCTCTGGGCTCTTCCTTCAGTCTGAAAGGCTGGCCAGCCTGTGAGGTGCAGCCCAACATTTGAGATAGCAATTTCACTAAGAGCAGCACTAAACAAACTCAGGAGCGAAAATGCTCAAAGATGCCTACTCCCATATCAAAAGCACCGCCGTGGACTTCCCTGGCGGCGCAGCAGATAAGAATCTGCCTGCCAATGTACTGGACTCCAGTTTGATCTCTTGTCCGGGAAGATTCCACCTGTCATGGAGCAACTAAGCCCGTGTGCCACAACTGCCAAGCCTGAGCTCTAGAGCCCAGGAGCTCCCCCTACTGAGCCCACATGCTGCAAGTATTGCAGCCCCCACGCCTAGAGCCTGCGCTCTGCAACAAGGGAAGCCGCCGGCGAGGAGCCGCATACTGCAGGTAGAGAGTAGCCCCTGCTCTCTGCAACCAGAGAAAGCTTGAGAGCAGCCACGAAGGCTCAGTGCAGCCAAAAAAATGAACCTACAGCCATAATTTCAAACTTAAGATGTAAAAGGTAAACGTGTCACTCTTCTGCCATCAATTATACCTCAGCAAAGCTGTCATAAAATCAAACTACAGCCATCACCGAGACCAGACTTAAGAAGTCAACAGCATTATACGGCCTACACAACCTGAAATATAAAATAAACCCTTCCTACTCCCCACAGATTTAGTTATTCAAAAGCTCGAAAATGATGTTTCCAAAATATTTCCTTACGCTTCCTAAAGTTTGATCTGAATGTAGCAATTCTGTGAACAAACAAAATCCACTGAATTGTGTACTTTAAAATGGTGAATTTCATGGCACGTGACTCCCACCCCCCACCCCCCGCTTCCCTGGCTACACCTCAAGGCTTGTAGGATCTTAGTTCCCCAAAAAGGGATTGAACCTGAATGTCCTGAGTCCTAACCACTGGACCACCAAGGAATTCCCTCATGGTATGAGAATTTTAACGTTTATAATTTGGTGTAGTAAAAGTAAAGGACATCATAGGGAATTTCTCTAGGGTAAGGTGAAGCAGGGATGAGAAATATAGAAGAAAAAGAACAAAGCTAATTCCTAAAACAATCTGGAGAGATCCTTGAGCATTTTAAAAAGAAAAAAAAATTATACACACATATATACATATATAGAACACCAACTGAAGATAATTTTATATGTTGAAGGAGAACTGTTATGCCAAAACAGCCAGAACTAAGCCAGAACTATGACTATCACATAAATTACCTTAGGCAATCCAATCTCGCCCATGGCATTCAACCACTGAATCACGTTATCAGTATGTCTGAAGTGAAGGCCAGTTGCCTAGAACAAGTGAAAGACCATTAGGCACTGTTTGGCAATACTGAAGCAAATACTAAATAAAAACTCTCCTTGTAAAAGCTTCTCTGTGAGGCTTTCCATGGCCCCTTAAACTTAAGGTCTATCTCTAGCATACGTTCACATTTAATCCCTAGAAGCCAAACCCACATCTCAGCTCTTCTCAATGAAGTACCATCTGGAGAATCTTCTGAGTACGGTGTGCTCAACAGAACATGGTCTTTGGAATTCAATTATTCTGGATTCTGTTCCTTACGTGGCCATCTGTTGGTGACACTAGGCAAGTCACTTCACCCTTTTGAGTCTGAGTTTCCCCATCTTTCATGGAGAAGGAAGTGGCAACCCACTCCAGCATTCTTGCCTGGGAAATCCCACGGATAGAGGAGCCTGGCGGGCTACAGTCCATAAAATCATAAAGAGTTGGGCATGACTTAGTGACTGACACTGTTACCCATCTTTAACATCTACTTTATGTCTGTCAGAAAGATTAACTGAGAAAGTGTACATAAAACACTCAGTGTGGTGTCTGGCAGCCAGAAGATACTCCCCAAATGAGGTTTTCTCATCCTACACATATGAACGGCCCCCTCTAAAGCTCTGCACCTGTTGTTTTTTAGGGAGGCTCACTCTCAAGGCAGGTAGAGGAGTAGGCTAATTGCTTTCACTGCTGCTGCAGTCTCCAGGCCTCTCATGTCTATCTGTTCTGCACACATTTTGTAGGCTCTTGACAGAACAACTCAGGAGGCATCTTTAGAATAACTACTTAGTTAACACTCCACACATAAATCTTTGCTTTTAAAAAAATTTTTTAATGAGGTCAGCATAATTCTTTCTTTATTTTTTGATGGCACTGTGCAGCATGTGGGATCTTAGTTCCCCGACCAGGGATTGGACCCACACCCCCTGCAGTGGAAGCATGGAGTCTCAACTCGTGGAGCAGCAGAGAAGTTCCAAGTCTTTGCTTTTTGATGAGGGAAAGTTTCTATTTGGGATGTTAATTTTGGCTTAAGATCTATAGTTTCCTTGTTTTCCTTCGAAGTTAAACATAAAGCAAAAATCTTTCTTGACTCTGTCTTCACTGTTAATTCTCGGCTCTGACCCAGTTCTGACGGTTGCCCCTTCATACATTTGCTCTTGGTTTTGCAATCTTTCACTGTCTTCTACACTCATCCTTTTCTAGATAAGAGCACTTAGGAAAGCTCCCCACAGAAACTCTGTAGGCAATGGAATTTGGTCCTAGTCAGCATCCCAGCTTACTTAAGGGAGTCCTCTTTTTGAGGGTCCCAGGCTGCAAGAATCAAACATTCATCTCAATTTCTTGAAATCAGATCACTTTCCTACTTATCTTAAACTTTAATATCACGGGGTGATTTTCTCCCCTCCAAAGTTGCTAATGCTTTTAATTTGTCAACAAATCTCAGAGTTTGGTTAAATTAAAGTAGTAATTCCCCTAGTTATTTCCTCTGCCTTCTAAGAAATAAAAAATTCATAAGGACCATGAAAACCTCTCTATACAAATTACTCATTAGAGCTGCGCCAGGAATACAGTCAGCTCAAGTTCTTTTATTACTACTTTCTGACTTTGCACTGAGCTTTCTCCACTCTGCCAGGCACTTTATTTTGTTGGAACAAAGACATTTCCACATATTTCTCAGTAACTCTTTCATGGCATAAAGGATGGTAAACTTCTCTCTCTGATCTATGGAAACTGAAGCACCATGCAGGGAAGGACTCACCTTGTATCTGGTCTGCTCTCGGTCATAGATCTTCTTCAGGGACACCACTTTAGGGGAGAAGAAGTTTCCCAGTTTGGCGAGGTACACCCCATTCCTAAGCCCCTCTTCCAGTTCCGTGGTGGGAGGCAGATCTTCCCCAAGGCATGCTTCCATCCACCTGCACAAAGGAGAGAGGACTTGAGAAAAGAGAGGGAAGGTCTGAACACCTTCCTCAGAGACCTCAAGCTTAATTTCCACTCTCCTTGGACAAGTTTATATCGAACATAGGCAACAACTTCAGGGGCTTCCCTGATGGCTAAGTGGTTAAAGAATCCACCTGCCAATGCAGGAGACACGGGTTTGATTCCTGATCTGGGAAGATTTCACATGCCTCTGAGCAACTGAGCCTGTGCCCCACAACTACTAAGCCTGTGCTCTAGAGCCCGGGAGCCACAATTACTGAAGACCAAGCACCCTAGAGCCCACGTTCTGCAACAGGAAAAGTCACTGCAATGAGAGGAAACTGCGCAGCAATTACAGAGTAGCCCCACCACCACCCCAGGCCACTTGCTGCAACCAAGAAAAGCCAGTGCAGCAGCGAAGACCCAACACAGACAAAAATAAATAAATTTAAAAAACAGTTTTTTTTCCCAAAAAAAGATTAAGTTTCACACACATCTTTGTCCTGGCCCAGTCACACCTCAGAAGCCGGGAGCTGAGGAAAATTCCTGAGTATAAATGCCACCCGCTTCTCCGCCCTCCTTTCTTCTCCTGCAACAAGACGCCAGCTGGACCAGGTCCTCACCGCCCACAAAGCTCAACCCAGACCCTCTCCCTCACTCCTTCAGTTGCTCCTGAAGAATTCCTAAGAATCCTTTCTAACTGAAGCCACCATCTCTCAGCTGCTCAGAAACTTAAATTTGTAGATGAAGTTCTCTCCTGGCTTGAGAATTCAGCATTGACAGTGAATTTCTAGGTTCAGATTTTAAAGTCGTTTGGGGGTTAATCAAAACAGTCAATCATCTCACCTAAAATACTTTAGGAAAATCCAGTGGAACCAGTACAAATGATTTAAGTGTTTTTTTAAGAGGGGAGACGAAGTTGGAAAGGAAAAGAAAACTATACTGTCCACCTCAAATTCCTCTTATAAGATTTCAGGAAAGCCCAAGATAAAACCCTCCGTCCATTGGATTTTCCAGGCAAGAGTACTGGGGTGGGGTGCCATTGCCTGCAGTCCATGGGGTCGCTAACAGTCGGACAGACTGAGCGACTTCACTTTCACTTTTCTCTTTCATGCATTGGAGAAGGAAATGGCAACCCACTCCAGTATTCTTGCCTGGAGAATCCCAGGGATGGGGGAGCCTGGTGGGCTGCCGTCTATGGGGTCACACAGAGTCGGACACGACTGAAGTGACTTAGCAGCAGCAGCAGCAGCAGTATTAATGTGGCAATGAGACCGAGATAAGAAGCCACAAATTTTTTTAGCTTGGGCAGGAAGATGGATCCATTCTAAAGGGCTGCTTTGCCACAGAACTCCCATAGGCACTGTTGGAGTAGCTAGACAAAGGAACTGCCAAGTCATCGTCAAATCAATTCTTTTTTCATAACTATTTGATAAGGCTGCTTCTACTTTCGGGGAAGACAATGGCACCCCACCCCACTACTCTTGCCTGGAAAATCCAATGGACAGAGTAGCCTGGTGGGCTGCAGTCCATGGGGTCGCTAACAGTCGGACAGACTGAGCGACTTCACTTTCACTTTTCTCTTTCATGCATTGGAGAAGGAAATGGCAACCCACTCCAGTATTCTTGCCTGGAGAATCCCAGGGATGGGGGAGCCTGGTGGGCTGCCGTCTATGGGGTCACACAGAGTCGGACACGACTGAAGTGACTTAGCAGCAGCAGCAGCAAGATAAAACCCTAGTGGCTCAGATGGTAAAGAATCTGCCTGCAATGCAGGAGACCTGGGTTCAATCCCTAGGTCAGAAAGATCTCCTGGAGAAGGGAACGGCAACCCACTCTAGTATTCTTGTCTGGCAAATTCCATGGACAGAGGAGCCTGGTGGGCTACAGTCCACGGGCTCGCAGAGTCACTGGACAGAGTGACTAACACTTTCACTTTCAAGATAAAACAAAGCAAAATTTACTTGCATACATTTTCTACCAATAGAAATGTAGGTAACTAAAATACCATTCAGGGCAATGGTTTTAAACTTTTTTTTTTTGAGTCACAGAATCCTTGGAATATGTAAGGAAAGCTATAGACCTCCCCTCAAAAATGTACGCATACCTAAGTTTATAATTTCAGAGATTTCACTGACTCCATATTGAAAACCCTTAATTTAAAATTATGCTACTCAAACTTTCCAAGGCTATTGTTTTCCCCATGTTCTTCACCACACCAGGGCAGCGGGTGGGGTGGGAAGAGGACCCCTATATGATGCCTGGTCTATTTCACTAGTGCTAAAGATTTGAAAAGCCAAATGAAAAACACAAAAGAACAAAGATACAGCAGACTGAAGTAAAAATTAGATTTACTGACAAATGAGACAACAGAGAAATTAAGCGTTTATAATGTCAATTGATACATAAAGTTTAAATTAAAAGATAATAAAATTTCTTGTATTCCATCTTTTCAAACTTAGATTACCACTCAGAATCTTAAAATAATAATAATAATAATAATAATAATAAGGGAAAGCAACAGTGGCCCTGCTTTTTTCAAGTTCTACAAAATGGTTATTCAACCTCACTTTCAAGACTATTCTGTTTCTAACTCAGAAAGCACAACATCTGACACTAAGTCAGTCGGTACTCAAATAAATATTAGTTGGATAGATGAATGGGCAAGAGAATTTTCTGGTTATTTCCTATATCCAATGATTCTGTGTTTTCTCCTCTGGCTTTTCTTTTACATAGTAGAACTGAAATGTCACTAGGGGAAAAAGAAGAAACAAATTAATTTTCCAAGAGAGTCGCCACAGTAACTAGATACCAATTTGTAACAACTATAAAATCCAAACTATGCTTCTCCAACAGCCTAAAGGCCAGGAGGGCAATGTGGGGAAGAACATAGGTCCATGGTATGAAAAAGAGCTGTAGTCATCGGAAATAATCGTCCTTCCAATGTTTTACTGCTGAAAAGGATACAGCAAACAGCTCCTGGCAACCCCTGCTCTCAGGGGGCAGTCTAACTTGTGTTCTTGTTAACAGGGACAAATCTGGAATAACTCGAAGCGAAACAGTCCTTTACCACATAAGGGTGTAAGGAAAAAGTAATGTTTTCCTCTCAAAATGGAGAAGACTGGACAAACAGCTCACTAATTCTTTTGCCTTGCATCAGAGCCAGCAACCAGGGCGCTGCAGGCTCTCCTCTCCTCTGAGACCACTAGATTACAATCACATTGAAAGGAGGGACCACAGCCACATCCCCTACAATCCTTCTCTGCCTCCTCCTGTCTGACTACTCTAAAACAGTCCCGACTGATGACAAGACTCGCAAGCTTTCTGGTGGAGCTGAATGCCCTGCATACCACACAGCTGTCAGGCCAAAAGAAAAGCATCTGTGACCTGGTCAAAAAAGATAGAGCAGAGAGCAGGAGCTAGAAGAAACAAGCAAACCATACGAGTGTCTCTAAACAAGCCCCTATCTGCATTCCAGTTCCCTGCATGGCTCATCCTTCATTCTAAACTTTGCTCCACAGCAAAAGTATCATCTGGTTTGTTTATAAGCATAAAGTTAGTTAAATGAGGACCAAATTATTTTGGAAAATTAAGAATATTAAGTGACGTACTATATTACTATCATTTTTAATCATAGCAGCAGTTTGAGTTCTACTATAATTGTGAGGAGATAACAACAAACCCACCTGTCCTCTCCAGCCCATCTGAGATTCCCCCTCTGCCACTAATTCAAAGAACCACAAAATGCTTAATTGTAAGTCCACCAGTATTTCTCAACTCAGATATAAAGCTTCCTTATAAAAGTTAAGCATTTAACTGTATAAGTTCACTTTAGAATAAATCTACGCATTGATACCCATCTTATGCCAGACATGAAAAAATCAACTCAAAATGGGTTAAAGACTTGAACACTGTAAATCTGAAACTGTAGAATCCCTTTAAGAAAACATAGAGGGTAACCTCCTTGGCATCAGTCTTGGAGACAATTTTTTTGGCGGGTTTGACACCAAAAGCAAAAATAAACAAGGAGGATTATATAAAACTAAAAAGCTTCTGCACAGCAAAGGAAACCATCAACAAAATGAAAAGGCAACCTACAGAATGGAAGAAAGTATTTGCAAATCATACATCTGTTAAGGGGTTAATCTCCAAAATATTTGAAGAGCTCAACAACTCAACAGCAAAAAAAAAAACAACAAACAACAACAACCAACAATCCAATTTTTAAATGGACAGAGGTACTGAATAGTTTTCCAAAGGCATACAAACGGGAAACAGGTAACTGAAAGGATGCTCAGCATCATTAAATCATCAGTTCAGTTCAGTCACTCGGTCATGTCCGACTCTTTGCAATCACATGAATCGCAGCATGTCAGGCCTCCCTGTCCATCATCAACTCCCGGAGTCCACCCAAATCCATGTCCATCCAGTCGATAATGCCATCTAACCATCTCATCCTCTGTCGTCCCCTTCTTCTCCTGCCGTCAATATTTCCCAGCATCAGGGTCTTTTCCAGTGAGGCAGCTCTTCGTATCAGGTGGCCAAAGTATTGGAGTTTCAGCTTCAACATCAGTCCTTCCAATGAACACCACCCATCTCAGATCCACTGAGTTTGCCTGCTTGATTTGCATACAAAATTGAGTTGCAGTAAATTCTACCACGCCTGTCCAGGCAAACCACTGGTTTGGTCCCCGGATCAGTACCCACTACACATCCAAACTGCAAGTTACTTCACCTCATTGGAGCTATTGCCTTGCTTTATAATGTTTAGTCTGGCATCAGTATGAATTTCATAATTTTTTAATATGGTTTTACTTCATTCAGGTCAGTTCAGTTCAGTCACTCAGTTGTGTCTGACTCTTTGCAACCCCATGAACTGCAGCACGCCAGGTCTCCCTATTGTCCATCACCAGCTCCCGGAGTTCACTCAAACTCACGTCCATCTAGTCAGTGATGCCATCCAGCCATCTCATCCTCTGTCATCTCCTTCTCCTCCTGCCCCTAATCCCTCCCAGCATCAGCGTCTTTTCCAGTGAGTCAGCTCTTCGTATCAGGTGGCCAAAGTATTGGAGTTTCAGCTTCAACATCAGTCCTTCCAATGAACACCCAGGACTGATCTCCTTTAGGATGGACTGGTTGGATCTCCTTGCAGTCCAAGGGACTCTCAAGAGTCTTCTCCAACAGCGCAGTTCAAAAGCATCAATTCTTCTGTGCTCAGCTTTCTTCACAGTCCAACTCTCACATCCATACACGACTACTGAAAAAACCATAGCCTTGATTAGATGGGCCTTTGTTGGCAAAGTCTTACTTCACTAAAAATTAACCAATAAGTTGAGTATTTTGCTTAAATAAAAGATTGGAACATTCCAGGGTTTACATATCTCTAGTTATGTAGTACTCAAGTACGTTTTTCTTTCTTTTGCAGTCATCATCATCTCCTCAAGAGAAGTAAATGTGAACCTCAAGGGCTCTCTTTAGTTCTACGATAGGGGTAAGAGAAGATTAACTTGATTAAAATATGCCTTGCAATTTTGTACATTCTTTGGGCAGTCTTTACCTCCCACGAGTACTGAATTTAATCAGGAAACTCATCGTATGAATTACTATAATAGAATGGTACTATAAAATAAAAGGCAAACTACTACATTTTGAAGAATAGGCCCTGTCTGTAACTTTTAAAAGCCACCACTAACCAGAAAGGGACTGTGTAGTTGATTATTATCCAAGATGAAAATCATTGTTATCATTTATCAGTGAAAGGAAATTTTTAGATGTGATCATAATAGGGTTCCTAGGTTCCTAAAATATATATATATATAATATATGTACTCCGTTTATTTTATTTATCATACCAGTTGGTTTCTGTGGTTATGGAGGCCGAGAAGTCTCAATCTGCTGATCTGCCGGGCGCAAGCCAGAGAACCAGGAAAGCTGATGGTGTAGTTGTTCAGCCTGCATGCCTGAGAAGGGGAAGAGAGGCAAAGATTAAGTCTCTGAGTCTGAATGCCCAAAGATCAGGAGCACCAATGTCTAAGGGCAGAAAAAGATGGATGTCTCGGCTTAATCAGAGAAAATGAATTTGCCCTTCTTTTACCTTTTTGTTCTGTTCAATTCCTCAGTGAATTAGGTAATGTCTGCCTGCACTGGAAAGGGGGATTCTTACTCATTCTACTGATTCAAATGCTAATGTCCTCCAGAGATACTTCACAGACACACCCAGAAATAACGTTTATCAGCTATCTGGCCAGAAGAAGCATCCTGAGAGTAGACAGTGAGGCCACATGGAATGAGATCTTTTCCCCAGAAGAGATGACAGGTACTCCTTACAAGCTTGAACTGAAGACTCAGGTAGTATTAACCAATGGAATTGTGTGAGGGAGCAAAATCTTTGTGTAACCAGAAACCCCTCAGGGAAGTGGAGACTGGTAAGTGGCACTTATCTTCCAACTACACCCCCTCTGGCATTTTTTTTTTTTTTTTTTTTTTTGCTTTTTCAGACACCTAGGGTGGGAAGGCATATGGCTAAATAATCTTTCCCATCTTAATGAATAGTACCTGTGTTCACCTAGTTGATCAGACCAGAAACCTCAGTGTCACTTTTAACAATTCTCTTTCTTCACTCCCCAACTTTTATCCATCATCAAATGTTGTGTCCTCTAAAATATCATTTGATGTGTATCTCTCCATCTTTACTACCTTTTCCCCTTTTCCCCCTAAGACTTTAGGTCTTTCCTGGACTTGGACAATAACCTTTTAACTGGCCTCCCCTCATTCACTTTTGCCATTTCCAACCCATGCTCCACATAGTATCTGGAGTAGGTAACTCCCCTATTAAAATTTTCATAGCCCTTAGAGAAAGTCCACAAGTTTTTTTCATTGCTTAAAAGGCCCTCTGTGATCTGGCCCTTGTTCATCCCTCCAGCTTCATTCAGCGCCATTTCCCCTAGTTTACATGGTTCTAGACATATAGCCCTTGTCTTTGAGTTCCTCAAATCCACCAAACGTATCCAACATGTGTTTTCTTGGCCTGGAGATTCTTTCCTCAGTTCTTATCTTATCATTCCTCTTTACTCTTAAGGTATCAGTTTTATTGAATCAATTCGATAAATCAAAGTACATGTGACCCATGTTCTGTGCTAGGCATTGTGAATGCAATAGAAGGCAAGACAGACCTGGATCCTATTCCACAATCCTATAATTTCGGTGAGAAAAGTGGGCACCAACAAATAGCATCCAGAGAAATGTAAAATAGCTCCATGGTGCTAGGAGATCCTATGATAGGGGATTTGACCTCATCAGAAAGGTCAGAAGATAGAAAAAACAACTGAGTAGAAATCTGAAGAAGGATATCATTAAAGAAAAAAAGGGGGGTTGCAAGAAGAGCAAGTTATACACGCAGAGAGGCCCAGTAGAAGAGTAATTGTGGAACTTACAAAGAACCAAAAGAAAGCCAGTGTGGTGAAGCTGAGAGGAGGGAACTGTGGTAAGACATGAGCTGCTGCTGCTGCTGCTAAGTCACTTCCGTCGTGTCCGACTCTGTGTGACCCCATGGACGGCAGCCCACCAGGCTCCCCCATCCCTGGGATTCTCCAGGCAAGAACACTGGAGTGGGTTGCCATTTCCTTCTCCAATGCATGAAAGAGAAAAGTGAAAGTGAAGTCGCTCAGTCTGTCCGACTGGTAGCGACCCCATGGACTGCAGCCCACCTGGCTACTCTGTCCATTGGATTTTCCAAGCAAGAGTACTGGGGTGGAGTGCCATTGCCTTCCCCGAGACATGAGCTAGAGATGTCAAAGCATGCAAGGCAGAGGCAAATGACTCTGCCACTCAGGGACTGGGCAGATAATGTGAAACTGCAAGAGGGAGGAGCAAAACCTATGAGAAAATGGAGACTATAAACCTTGCTTCTAACAGATTTGTATTGCAAAATGCAGTGTTTTGCAAAACTAAGAAAGAAATCGAAAACAAAACTGGATAATATCCTCATGTGGTAAGATATTACACCCCTGCAATCAAAACAAGATGCTCTTTCCAGCTGCAGTGTAGTGAGTGAATTGGAAGTTCTAGGTATGTTGTTAAAGTGCACACATTTATCTAGTTCTTCCTCCCTAACAAAACCTCACGAAAAAAATTTTTTAATTAATAAATATATAACAATGTGGAGGAAAAAAAGGAAAGGATATAAAAGGCCATGAATTTTGAGGCTGGAAAGCATAGGGACAATTGCAGCAGATTTAAGGACTTCAAAAAGCCAAATCCTAAACTAGTGATGGCAAAAACCAAGAACGAACCTCATTTGTACCCACAAAATCCTCAGGGGTCTGTGACTTTGATAGCTTCAAGCCCTTCTGAGAATCAGAAGGACTAGCTGAAGACTATGGCACCCCACTCCAGTACTCTGCCTGGAAAATCCTATGGATGGAGGAGCCTGGTAGGCTGCAGTCCATGGGGTCGCTAAGAGTCGGATACGACTGAGTGACTTCACTTTCACTTTTCACTTTCATGCATTGGAGAAGGAAATGGCAACCCACTCCAGTGTTCTTGCCTGGAGAATCCCAGGGACAGGGGAGCCTGGTGGACTGCCGTCTATGAGGTCGCACAGAGTCGGACACAACTGAAGCAACTTAGCAGCAGCAGCAGCTGAAGACTATATAAGAATCAGGTAGATCTTCGAGTCCCCTCTCCTACTCTACACTGCTCAGCCACTGCCCCTTCCCCACCCTGGCAGAAGTCTGAAAGTTTATTCTCTGTAGAGTAAATTAAAGGAATTCTGGACTGGTGGATACCAAACAGAGTTAAAGGTTAAGATATTATGCCAAAATTAGGAATTAAAGGAACTTCCGGATGGCAAAACACCCAGCCTTTTTCCTCTACTTGGCTTCTGGAATACTATAGGCCAGGCCTTTCCTCTCTGGCAGAAGATTAGAAGAGTCTCTTCTGGGGATTCTGACCAAAACAAGATGATCGTTACAGAAACAGCCCAATCAGATGTTCCTAAAATAAAACTAAACTAGTTAACATGCTGCTGCTGCTGCTGCTAAGTCACTTCAGTCGTGTCCGACTCTGAGCTGATAACAAATGAAAGAGAAACCTGGTAGTCAGGTTAGTCAAGGCTGTTACTTGAAAAAGCAGAGTTAAAAAGAAAAGATAAGACTAAGCAAAAACAAAACACCAATCCAGGAAGTAGACTATTCAGATGACTGGAGTTGCAGGAAAGTAGAAGAATGAAACTCATCAATGAAATGATTTTAATAGTTTCTCAGAACCGAAGGACATGACTTTCCAAATTGAAAGGACTCACAAAGCCAGAATAAAATAGATCCACAAAAGTCAATTTGTTGTGAAATTTCAGAACACTGAGCACAAAGAAAAGATCATAAACTGAAAAATATATATATCTAGAGACAACAGAGCAGTGCCTCCAAAAATCTGAATGAAAATGAATTCCAATCTAGAATTCTGTATAGAATTAAACTGTCACTCAAACTTGAGGGTCAAGATAATGATGTTTTCAGGTGTAAAATTTTACCTCACGTGTGGTCTATACTTCTATATCCCTTTGCTTAGGAAGCTTCTGGATGATATGTTCTAAAAATATGAAAATAAATTTAAAAAATTATTAGATATAGAAAATAAGAAAGCTGACACAGATGTCTAACAGATTCAACACACAGTACTAAAGGAGTCTCAGGAGAAGGAAAACGGGAGACACCAAAATGTTACCTAAGCACTTGAAAAAGAGGGGCATATGTCCAGATTGGAGCACAGTGCGCCTCAAGAAATGGGACATGTTGAGAGAGCTATCAAGGTAAAAATGCCTACTGTAAGGCCTACTGAGGGCTGAGTGTGGAGGTGTTCCTCTCAATCAGTTCTGTGAAGTTAGGGACCATTTCTGTTTTGATCATTGTTCCATCTCCAGTAACTAGTAAGTGCTGATATATAATAGAAGTATAGTGAAAAAAGTTTTTAAGAATTTATGCCTTATTAGACTTGAATACAATAAAGACAAGACCAGAATATGAATAACAGTTTACTCATGTCACAAGGTATAATATACTTTAATGATAATTCTTTATATTCATCCATCACTTTTTGTCTTTCAAAGTACCTTTTATACATTATTTTACTGTTTCACAATAAATCTTTGAATTAAATGATGATATTAAGAGATTCATACAAGATCACTGGAATTTTAACTGCAAAACAAAAAACCAAAACCAAAAAAACAGGGCTGAAACATGGGTATTCTAAACCAATACTCTTTCTTATAGTTCATAAGGCCTTTTTGTCCACGATAATTACAGGGTAGGACAATGTCAAAGCAAACTGAAGAAAATATCTTTTTCTTTTCCTTTTCTTTTCTTAAAGATGTTTTTGATGTAGGCCATTTTTAAAGCTTTTGTTAATTTGTTACAATATTGCTTCTGTATTATGTTTTGGTTTTTTGGCCATGAGGCATGTGGGATTTTAGCTCCCCAACCAGTGATCAAACCAGCAGCCCCTGCATTAGAAAGCAAAGTCTTAACCACTGGACTGCCAGGGAAGTCCAGAGGGAAATATCTTTTTAATATTTTGTTTAAAAGAAAAGCTAAACATTCATGGCAATATTTTAGATATTTATTATGCTTATCACAGTGACTATGAATGAATACAATTCAATTTCCATCAGACCATGAATTACAAATAGCAATGATTTATATGCTTATAAAGTATACAATGGGCTTCCCAGGTGGCTCAGTGGTAAAGACTCTGCCTGGCAGTGCAGAAGACGCAGGAGATGCGGATTCAGCCCCTGGGTTGGGAAGATCCCCTGGAGGAGGAAATGGCAATCCACCCCAATATTCTTGTCTGAAAAATCCCATGGACAGAGGAGCCTGGCAGGCTATAGTCCCTGGAGTCACAGAGTCGGACACAACTGAGCGACTGAACATGCACAGAGTGTGCAGCACATACATATTTTTATCACAAAACACAATGAGGTAGATAGCACTTTTGTTTCCCTTTTAAAAGGTGATAGAATTGAGGCTTAGAATTATTTCACTAATTGGCAGAAATCACAGAACTATTTGTCCCATAAATTAAATACAGAAATATTAGACTGAAAATATGAAGCTTGCTTATAAAAAGAAATTGCTCTCCCGAGATGTAGACATCCCTTTCTTCAATACTACTCAAAGCAGTATTGAGTAGTTTACTTATTCTAATATACTCTGCTATACATTAACCTCTTACTCTGGCTACTCTGTCAAATACTGTGAAATTAGGAAACTTTTCTAAGATAAGTCAACTCATCTAAGAAGTAGTTAGTATAAACTCATAGAAGCAATCACATGTATACATCTTTAGAGTATAGATTTTCTCTGGAAGCACTAAGATTTAGATTAAAAATAAATATTAATAGCTTAACATTGTAATATGCCTTATGTTCACACTTTAGCCATGAGATAGGCAGTGTAGCAGATTAAGAAATACAAAGAGTAGAGTCGTAGTCTCTATTTCCTCCTTTCATCCATTGCTTTAATATGTTTTACACCCAATCTTATAGGAAAACATTTCTCATTCATGCCAGTTATTTTGCACTCATCATACTGCATTGTAGGCTCGTATTTTTATAAGTCTCGCTTTCAAAACCAGAATGTAAGTTACTTTAGGAAATGGACTATGTTCTATAATATAAAATTCTCTCTTGACTCCACCCCTTTGTTTTGCACAGTGTGTGACCCAAGTCAGGTGAGTTCCTGGCTTTGTTCTGTTTCTCTCCACATTTAAAGTCACCTGCAAAATTAGCTCAACTCTATTACCAGGGCTAATCTTACTGAGGCAAGAATCAAAGTCTTTCCAAATCAATATTTTTGGGTTCATATTCAAGCATTTCCAACCTTGGTGAGGTACTCTAAGTTTGATAACTGGCCTCCCACCCCTCAGTCTTGAGCTCCAAAGTGCCCTTGTACGCAAAACCTACCTTCTATTCTATTGCTGTTCTCCTATTCCTAATCAGAAAGCTTTCCATAATACCTCAGTCACTCCCAGGAAAGGCAGAAAAGGCAAGTTGAGATGGGTTTTCTCCCTCAGGAGGAATCTGGATTGTAAATTATACCTCAGAGAAGTTCTGACCTGAGGCTTGGGACCTGGGTTTTCATACGCCATCATCTGACAGCCATTGGTTGAGAACTGCTTCACGGCAGCCATGGTAGCCCAAGAGCCATCCTCCAGAGAAAGTTAGGTTCTGTAAAGTAGAGGTGAAAATACACTGGAGCATAGAGATAGTCAAAGTGATCCGAGGGGTACTTCCAATGTCTGCCACAACTCTAGCCATCAGAAGTAACTCACCAGAGAGAAGTGCAGAAAGCTGACTGCCCCACAGCCTGTAGCAGTAGCTGGGGATCATCATAACACCCACCTGCAATGGATGCAGCTAAAGTCACAGGAGAAGAAAGGCAGGTGGCAGGAACACTGGGCCATCTGTCCCATGAGGGAACATCAGGCAAGACGCCAGAGCTGCAGCAATTGGAGAACTCTGATGGGATAGAGAGCAGCAGAGGTGATAACGGCCATTGCCGAAAGACAGAGGAAGACCTCAGTGTAAATATTTCTGAATAGACATGAGCCACTGTGGCACCTCCAAAGAACCAGGACCTTGGGCTAGTACTCCTGCAGTTCTTTGGAGGCTTCCCTGGTGGCTCAGTTCGTAAAGAATCTACTGCAATGCAGGAGACATGAGTTCGTCCCTGGGTTGGAAGGATCCCCTGGAGAAGGAAATGGCAAACTACTCCAGTGATCATGCCTGGGAAATCCCATGGACAGAGGAGCTTGCCGGCTACAGTCCTTGGGGTCACAAGAGTTGGACATGACTAAACCACCACTACCACAGAGTACAGTATTACTGTAGGTTGGTGTGACTTGAGGAAACACAGATGACAAGCTTTTTTCTCTGCTATACTGTTATTCTGCTATTACTGAGTCCAAATAAGGGTTAAAAATATTACCAGACATTAAGGGGAAAAAAAATCAAACATGTTGGACCTATCCTTTTACTTGCTAATAGCAAATCTATTCATTGTGTTGCTTCATTTTCCAGCTCAAGAGTCTGACTTAATTTTTACTCATGCCTCATAATTTAAACTTGCCAAATTGGAGAAATTTTTTAAGTGAGAAATTGGTCTAATATTCTTTATTCATGTTGTTTTCAAAATCATGCAAGAAATCAGACTTATTAATTTGATCCATAAATACTGTTTGAAGTAGCTACCATATTAAGTGGATTAAAAAGTAAAAAAGAAACAGTCCTGTGTTGGGGAAAAAAAAAAAAGGCATGGGAATGATGAACACTAGATTCAGGTTAGTGCTTACCCATGGGAAGAAGAAAGAGAATGGGATCTAGAAGGGGTAAAATCTGTTTTATTTTTTTCATATATCTGACGTCTTAATAATAAGTAAATGTAAATAAATAAAAGCTTTAGTATTTTCTAAATACTAAAGTGAACTTCTCTGATGCTTCAGACTGGAAAGAATCTGCCTGCAAAGCAGGAGACCCGGGTTCAATACCTAGGTTGGGAAGATCCCTTGGAGTAGGAAATGCCAACCCACTCCAGGATTCTTGCCTGGAGAGTCCCGTGGACAGAGGAGCCCGGGGGACTTGAGTCCATGAGGTCACAAACAGTCAGAACAAAGGTCCGTCTAGTCAAGGGTATGGTTTTTCCAGTAGTCATATATGGATTTGAGAGTTGGACTGTGAAGAAAGCTGAGTGCTGAAGAATTGATACGTTTGAACTGTGGTGTTGGAGAAGACTCTTGAGAGTCCCTTGGACTGCAAAGAGATCCAACCAGTCCATTCTAAAGGAGATCAGTCCTGGGTGTACTTTGGAAGGAATGATGCGAAAGCTGAAACTCCAGTACTTTGGCCACCTGATGCGAAAAGTTGACTCATTGGAAAAGACTCTGATGCTGGGAGGGATTAGGGGCAGGAGGAGAAGGGGATGACAGAGGATGAGATGGCTGGATGGCATCACGAACTCGATGGACATGAGTTTAAGTGAACTCTGATGGACAGGGAGGCCTGGTGTGCTGCAGTTCATGGGGTCGCAAAGAGTCCAACATGACTGAGCGACTGAACTGAACTGAACTGATGAATTTTATAATTATTTTTAATTGTATCAAGTGGGTATAATGGGAGGTTTTTGAAAGTATTATCAGAAACTATACATAATTGCTGGTTGTGTCACTATAGGGAACTGCATTTAAAGTATCACCGAGGTTACAATTATCAACATGCATGTGTGTGTGCTAAGTCACTTCAGTCATGTCTGACTCTTTGTGACCCTGTGGACTATAGCCCACCAGGCTCCTCTGTCCATAGGATTCTGCAGCTAAGAACACTGGAGTGGGTTGCCATCTCCTCCTCCAAGGTGATTATAAACATAGTCTGACTCAAATTATTACAAAACAGTACCAGATTTGAGAAAGGTTTCCAGAAGAAAAGAGCAGCCAATTAGTCAAGCAACACACTTACTGAGTTCAGTTCAGTTCAGTCACTCAGTCGTGTCCGACTCTTTGCTACCCCGTGAATCGCAGCACGCCAGGGCTCCCTGTCCATCACCAACTCCTGGAGTTCACTCAGACTCGCGTTCATCGAGTCAGTGATGCCATCCAGCCATCTCATCCTCTGTCGTCCCCTTCTCCCTCTGCCCCCAATTCCTCCCAGCATCAAAGTCTTTTCCAATGAGTCAGCTCTTCACATAAGGTAGCCAAAGTACTGGAGTTTCAGCTTTAGCATCATTCTTTCCAAAGAAATCCCAGGGTTGATCTCCTTCAGAATGGATTGGTTGGATCTCCTTGCAGTCCAAGGGACTCTCAAGAGTCTTCTCCAACACCACAGTTCAAAAGCATCAATTCTTCGGCGCTCAGCCTTCTTCACAGTCAAACTCTCA
>SJYX01011399.1:128422-160173 GCA_006410675.1 Oreotragus oreotragus
TTTTTTTTTTTTTCTTTTTCGTCTTTAGCTGTAGGCTCTGCAGTTCCCATGTTCCCCTGGAGGCAATGAAGTTGCTCACAAAAAGACACTCCCCTCCCCCAGTTGTTGGCTGCCCCTGTTGGCAGCATCCCTCCTGGGGGCCGATTTGGTGGCGCCCCATTGTACTGCTAGACGACTTCCGAAAACGGGAGATTGTGCAACTCCTTTTATTGTATCTTAGATGCTGTGACAGCATTGGAACCAGAGGAACTACTTAAGTTCTCAGGCATTTGAGGAAACCTGATCATTGAACTGGTTCTCTCGCGGTTTCATCTGGCCCCTGTGAGGTCCCACTCCCCAGTCTGTTTTGAGGGACAGGAGTACCCTACTAATTTTGAGTATTTCCTGGGAAGATCCTTAATCTTTCCCAAACTCAGAAGTAACTGACATAACTTTGAATAAGATAGTTACAGTTTTCGAAGTGTCCACTCTTAATTTAGTAAGGCTCATTTTCTTAAGCTTCAAAGCAGTACTGTCATATATGAAACACACACACATGCTGGTGTTTAAGAAATCTTGTTGTAAGCCTAAGGATATTTTCGGTTGGAACGTTCTGCTCCAAGTGTTTTTATATCCTGTGTTCTTGTACCGAAATGTCATGTTCTGTCTTCCCGTTGTAAACGTGCAGCAGTCAGCCTCATCATTAGTTTCGGAAAAAAAGTTGTTTTTTTTAATAACCTCTGTGCTCTTTGGTGAAAGTGATAATAAAACTACAAAGTGGGGAGAGCAACAAGGTTCTCCATAATTCACAGACCTGTTAGGCAGATTGTTGTGTATATAAAGGTTGCTGTGTAGCATTCACATGTATGATATTGGTAAATAACCATAAATTGGTAACTGAAAATGTAAACCAGGTGTGTATACACATTTAATATTAAGTAGTGCTAAAAAGTTTTTTGCAAAGGGATTGTCATGTTTTTCGTTCTGCTGTTGGTAAGTGGTGATTATTAACTCAAGTGGCTAGAAATCTAGCTGAGAAGAGTACTCAGTGTGGGAGTTAATATAGACCTGCCATGTGTTGTAAACGCCTAAAATAGCGAAGTTTTTTTCAAAATGAGATGTCACGATTTCTTATCCGGCGCTAAACTCCCTAAAGTTGCGGGAATGAGATGGGGGGTCTTATTCTTTGTGCATGCCAAACACCATGTTTTAAGAGTAAATGAATGAAAACTCATTTGAAGGAATTTCATGGGTTTGTTTTTACTTAGAGTTTTGTAAGACTATTCTGAAAATATTTTACCTATAAATTTCTGATTACTCTTTTTCGTGATTTAAGAAAAATATTAATTATGGGATTAAATTCAAGTAACTGGTTAAATGAAATTCTAACAGTCTTGTTACTTTATTTGTTTAAATGTTCTTTTTAATCTGTTGGAGAAGGACCCATCACATAGAATCGGAAATAGATTAAAGGTGATTTTTTAAACTAATATTTGAATCATTTTACTTTTTTGCCACCTTGTTTGTAATTTTCAAGAATAAGTTTTTAATGCTTCAGCGCTCTTAGAATTTCCATTACTGATTGCAGATATGAGGAAGGGAAACTGTTAAGACATGCAGTACCATGCTTTGTATATGCCTAACTCAGAAAATATTTTTAATTTGTTGTAAGTTTGAACTAGGTTTTATTACTACTATTTCACAAAATAATTAAAATAAGTTTTAAAAAGCTTTAAGTTATTCACAGAAGGACACGTAAGTAGGCAGTACAAAAGCCCTATTTAAACCTTAGTTTGTCTGAATCAAAAGTTGATACTCTTGTAACATTAGGCTTCCTTAACAATTGAGGATGGAATCTGGACTTAGAAGTTTGTTTTTAGTTTGACAGCTTAATTTGAAAAAGGAGAAACAGTAGTTCTGTTTGGTTTTAATAGAAATTGTAAATAAATGTTAAATAGTGTTGGGTTTTAATTTGTGTTTTGATCATTTTAGAACAAAGTTTATTTTTCTTTGACACATTTAAAAGTTTTATGCTGCTGGTATAGTTTCATATATACCTTGTGGTAGGAAGCATTTTAGAAATTAATCTAGAATAATATCTTTGCTTTTTTAATCATGTACAGTTGTTTCTTGAGGATACTGTGAAATTAATAACTTTTTCTCCTTTGGCCACTAGGTTAATAGGGAAGAAAATTATTTGAAGAAGCACAGTGAAGTTCTTTAAAGTTATTTGCTGTGGTGTGTTCTATAGACCTTTTTACATAGTTACAGAAGCCCTAGGCCAGAACAGTTCCATGTTTCCATTCCTTAGTCAGCTACATTGTACAAAAAAGCATTCTTTGTGATTGAAATTATGTGCAATTGTGGTTGGTATAAGGCTCAAATGAAAAGAACTACTTCCAAATTGCTCTCTAAATGAGAAATCCTGAAAGTCACTCCAGGCTTTGGAAGACACCTTAGTTATTGACTGGAAAGGATCTAAGGCCCCTAAGCTCTCCCACCCCAGTGAGTAGAGTGATCCACTCTCATAACTTCAACTTTTGTAACTTTGTAGATGTGTCTCAGATACATAGCTCAGCCCTGCTTCTCTCCTTAGCACTGGTCACAGATTTTTATCTGCTGGTCCTACTCACAGTAGAGATGCTCACAGTTAAGGAGATGCTCAGATGGAACCTGTCTAAAAATAAATTTATAAACTCCCCTCTCTCTCCCCTTACCCAAAGCAGGGCAGATACCCATCTCTTCCTGCTCATTTTTCTCTTTATGACTGTTCTCATTATTCAAGTCCCAGGTTTTTAATTTCAGGTTTATTTTAACTTTTTCCCTCCTTGTGCTCTCTTCCAAACCTTGTCTTTTCCATCAGAATATGTTTTATTCTAATTATTTTTTGCTTGAAAAAAATTAATTCACTTGTAAATATTTTATTTATAACCTCAGTTGACCAGACCATTAACAATTTATGAATTACTGTTGTTTAGTAACAGATTTTTATTGTATGAACAAAATGCAGATTGATTGTTCTGTGACTACACAGTTGAAGAAATCTAAGGGAAGAAGAAGAGAAGAATGTCTCATGTCTGTTTTATTTGCCACTGCTGGACTTTTATTATAAACTCTCTAGACAGATCTCTCTATTTTCCTGCCATTTTTCTACTCCCCAGCTTTTAGTTGTTGTATTCCTCCATTGCTTTTATGAGGAGGCCCAACTCTTGAAAATGGTGTTCGTGCCCTTGTATTGCGTTCTAACCTAATTAGTTCTGACATTTCCAATATATACTGTTATTTAATCGTGCTGTGACTTCAAAGAGACCTGCATGCTAATCCGTATGTAGCACCTTGAGTTCATCGCTCAGTAGCCTCTGTTTACTCTAAAATGTGGGAATATATAATAGAAGGTTCAGTCTCCATTAACTTTCTGTAAGTGTGACTATTGCCTGGCATGTAAACACAATACATTTCAATTCTTTTTCTCTGGTCCTGACTTATCTGCTTTGAGAATTGATACTGCTCCCCGATTTCTCTCCTTTTTTGAAAAAATGAAAATATTACTCATCCTTCAAGATTTAGCTCAGCTAGTTTTCTTTCTAGTTGACTAGTTTTCTTTCTCCTGAAAGCTGTTTTCTCTTTCTTCTGAACCCTGTAACACGTCATTAGTATTAAATAGAGTTTTGCATATTATTTGTTCACTTGTTTTTTTTCCCTTATAGTCTATTGGAATTCCTTAGTGCAGAAATAATGCCATCTTTAGCATCTGTACAATATATGTGATGAGCACAGGGGTTCAATGAATGAATGAAGAAAGGAGTCATGAATTCACAGAATTAAGGAAAAAAACATTATTATGAAAAGTAGCAGCATATAAAGTCAGGTTTTAGAGGGAAAATCTAGTATGCCCACATTTTTCACTTCTAAATAATGTTAGAGATTTTAAAGATTCAGATAGTTAAATGAAATTCCTGGTACTCTTTGAGGTGCAGGTGGTGATTGGCTATAGTTCAGATCACTTACACATGCTAAATATTAACATGCAGTTAATATACTTCTCCCTCATATACAATCCTGCTGCTGCCGCCAAGTCACTTCAGTCGTGTCCGACTCTGTGTGACCCCATAGATGGCAGCCCACCAGGCTCCCCCATCCCTGGGACTCTCCAGGCAAGAATACTGGAGTGGGTTGCCATTTCCTTCTCCAATGCATGAAAGAGAAAAGTGAAAGTGAAGTCGCTCAGTCTGTCCGACTGTTGGTGACCCCATGGACTGCAGCCCACCAGGCTACTCCGTCCATTGGATTTTCCAGGCAAGAGTACTGGGGTGGGGTGCCATTGCCTTCCCCGCATATACAATCCTAATCAATCATAATTTGGCTTCAGAAGTTTTGTTTGTATGTAAAAACAAGATTAGCTGCCAGTGTATCTCATCATGCTGGACTCAAGTCTGTCAGCCATCTCTGACTCATTTGCGACCTCATGGACTGTAGCCCGCCAGGCTGCTCTGTCCATGGAATTCTCCAGGCAAGAATACTGGAGAGGGCTGCCATGCCCTTCTCAAGGAATCTTCCCCACCCAGGGGTCCAACCTGCGTCTCCTGTGTTGCAAGGGAATTCTTTACTGCTGATCCACTGGGGAAGCCCCATATTTTGTCATAATTCATGTAAAGTCAATATTGTTGTTATTAACTAAAACAATAAATCAACCAATAAGCTATTAATGTAGAAATTATGCATTCTTAATTCCATTCTGTAGGTGAATGAATCCTGTTATTGCACCAATAAAAAGTAAAAATTCCTATAGCAAGCAGAAACTTGATAGTTGCTATAACATTTGTGGAGTTTTTCAGACTTTGCACACTAAAGCAAATTTGTAGTACTTTTCCGTATATTGGGGAATCATTCCTACATAAATGTAGAGGTAGGAGAGTCATATACTTAGAGGGTAGTCATATACATAGAGTATTGCATTTTATAAGGATTTTTGAAAAAATTTTAATGTTACTTATTTACTTTTTGGCTGCACTGTGTGGCATAGAGGATCTTAGATCCTCAACCAAGGATCGAATCCAAGCCCCTTGCAGTGGAAGCATGGGGTTTTAACAACTGGACCACCGGGGAAGTCCTGTGCATCGAGTTTTAGTGTAAGAACACAGGACATAAAAACACTCGGAGACTACCAAGTAAATTTTAAGGTTGAAAAGTATGATGGGAAAACTTGACTTGTGGTTCTGTGTTCTGACCTAAAAGCTTAATTCCCTGAAGCAGTAATTTATTACAAGAGACTCATATATATCAAAGAAAATAGGGGTTTCATAGAACCACTTATAGTTGTCAAAAAAGAATTTCATAAATTTTATTTTGAAGGATAGAACTACAATTTTTATATACTTTCTTTTAAGACACATGTTCTACTGTGAACCTATGGATGAGAACTTTTCTTGCTCGTTTTAGTTCACAGGTGTACAATGTTTCTACTGAGAGTGAATGGAAATAATTTTTGTAAACTACCTCCATGTTCATTCATTTATCAAATATAGTAATACCATATTTCATTGGTTTCACAACTCATCATTTTCCATATTTTAAAATCTCTAAAATCAGGCTGCATTGTACAATCACGGCTTGTGAGACTGGTAGCATTTTTCCTTTTTTAGTGATCCATGAAATTATGCATCTTACATGGATTCTGAATCAGTGAAGCAAGGATATAATGCCATAAGAAACACACTGAAATCTAAACACGAAGGCGTTGGTGGTGGAGGCTTTGCTTGGCCTCACTCATTCTTTGTATATCTAGTGTGGGTCAGCAGCAGAAGAGCTGTGATCAGTGAAGTCTTACAGTTTTAAGCTCTTGGAGAATTTCGGTCTAAATGTGGGTTTTCTGATATGATTCCTACACACAGTGGAATATTATTTAGCCGTGAGAAAGGAGGATAGCCTACCATCTGTGACAACAGGCATGGACCTTGAGCACCTTGTGCTAAGTGAAATAAGTGTAGGTAAAGACAAGTACTGTCTTATCACTTATATGTGGAATCTAAAAAAGTCAGACCTGTTAAAACAGTAAAAGGTGGTTATCAGGGAATGTAGAGTGGGGGAGTAAGATAAGGGTACAAACTTATGACTAGTAAATAAACCATAGTGACTTGATCCTCAATATAATGCATATAGACAGTATTGTACTAAAATTATGTGAATGAATATTGCTTCAGTGGAAATCAAGGTACAGTATATAAATATATCCAAGTAACAGGCTGTACACCTTAAATCTACAAAACAGAGCATGTGAAATTTACCCTTCCCCTCAAAAAAAAGACTTAGACTTTTTTTACCACTGTCCTCATAGCAGTGGGCGGGGAAGGCAATGGCACCCCACCCCAGTACTCTTGCCTGGAAATCCAATGGACGGAGGAGCCTGGTGGGCTGCAGTCCATGGGGTCGCTAACAGTCGGACAGACTGAGCGACTTCACTTTCACTTTTCTCTTTCATGCATTGGAGAAGGAAATGGCAACCCACTCCAGTATTCTTGCCTGGAGAATCCCAGGGATGGGGGAGCCTGGTGGGCTGCCGTCTATGGGGTCACACAGAGTCGGACACGACTGAAGTGACTTAGCAGCAGCAGCAGCAGCATAGCAGTGGGAAAGAAATGCAGTGAATACCATACTGGCTTTTAAAGGTCTCTTCCCCCACTCCTATCCTCCCTTCTCTTAAGAGACTCACTGCACTTCTGCTCAGATTTCCATTTTCTGAAGCAAGTTATATCTAAAAACCTAATTTCAGAGGGAACAGGGAAGAAGAGGAGAAACGCAGTATTTGTGAATAAACGAAACCATAGATTAAGTCTTATATTCACTGAAGGCTGGCGATGTGGTTACCTGTTTGGTAGACACAATGTAAGACTATAGATAGATTCAGAGGTGAATTGGACATATATAACGTACGTACTGCACAGAGTCAGAAAGCAGTACGTTCTTGGAAATTCAGAAGATGGAGAAGTTATCTCTGCCTTTGCAGATGGTAGGCATCAGTTAGCGTACGAGCTCATGCCAGAGAGCACAACATAGGAAGAAAAACGGAAAAGTGGGAATGAGCAGGAAGTATGATTTAAGTACATTTTTAAGTAAGAGATGAAAAGACAAACTGTGCTGTTAAACAGCACAGATTTTGTCAGCCTCAGCACTATTCACTTTTGGGTCAGGTAACTCTGTTATGGGACTGTCCTGTGCATTTTAGGATGTTTGGGCATCCTTGGCCCACGTGGTCACAAATGTTTCCTTTCGTATGAAATCGCCCCTGGTTGAGAACCATGGGTCTAGAGAGATTGGAACTAGCTATTGAGACCAGTTGGAAAACTGACTTAAGTGTTAGGATGTGATTTAAAGTTGTTTTCACAAGTCACAGAGGGAAGAAAAGAAAATGATTGCTAACATTTCAGGGTTCGGATCAACAAGACATGGTGAGTGTAGAGAAAGGGAAAAATCGGTGATAACTCTGAACATTAAAATCTGGTTAACTGAAAAGTGGAACCACCACTAACAGCTAAAGAAAACAGGAGAGAAGATGCACAGATTGGGGGAATAATAGTGAATTTTGTTTGGGTTCTGCTGAGTTTGAGGTGCTAGCAGAATGTCTCTGTAAACATACCTAGCAGATATGGAAATATAGAAGTAGAGTTTGGACAGGAGATCAAGCCCAGAGATTTTATGTAGATTTGGAGATCCTCACTCTGGGTTCAAGAGAGGTGAGAGTAAACCTTTTAGGAGAACAAGTTCAGACATAGCAGAGAAGAGGACAGAAAGCATGTACTTTTGGATACTTTCATGTTAAGTCGTAAAGGGAGAGAAACTAGAAGGTGAGGAGTGACCTTTGAAGTAGCACAGGGTAGGTGCTCATCTCACAGAACCTGAGGGGAATTTCTAGGAGCAGTGCAGTGCAAAGGGATTAAAAAGGAATACAGGATTGAGAAGAGCCTTTGGCTTTAAGAGAAAGGGATGAGACACAAACAATATCTATTATGTCCCAGTATCTACTGTATTAATTACTTAATTAATTGTCAGAGCAACCTTGTTATTATCCCTATCTTGCATATGGTAAAGATGGTGCAGATGAGGTGGACTGTTTTAAGTGGTAGGCGTGAGATCATTATTGACCTTTAAGAAAGCAGTTTAATAGCGTTATTGTCTACATTGTACTTCAATAATCTGACTCAAAGACATCCCTCCTCTTTGCATACCCTGGCCTATCTCTGTTCCCTTAGCACTTTGTACATACCTTTGTTGTAACATTTACCAATTTTAATAAGTGTCCTGATATTCTTATTTGCTGTGTTCTTCAGGTGCAGGCTTTGTGTCTTATGCATCTTGGTAGTGGCAGTAAAGTGTATGGTGTATAGTAGATCAGTGATGTTAACTCTGGCTGCACATTAGAATCATCTGGAGAATTTATAAATGAAGATGCATGCACAGACTTCACTTATAGGTGAGACCTGAGCATCTGTATTTTTTAAAAAAGAGCTTCCCAGATGATTTGAAGATGTCACCAGGATTGAATTTCACTGTATTGGGTGCTCAGCAAATGTTGACTAAAGGGTGAGAAGTGGAGACAGTAAGTATAAATTACTCTTTTTTCCTCCTGTGTTTGTCTTTTGATTAATTTTTAAGCTTTAAAAAATTGACATATAATTTATAATATTTTATTAATTTGGGATATACCATGTAGTGATACAGTATTTTTGTCACCATGATAAGTCTTGTCACCACAAGACAGTTATTACAATATTATTCTCAATATTTCCTATGCTGCATATTCTATCCCTGTAACTCACTTACTTTACAACTGGAAGTTTATACATCTTTAATCTCCTTCTCCATTTAATTATATATCATTTTTGAAAAAAATTCAGTAGAGAAACCCAAAAGAAAGAAGAAAGAATAGATAGTACTTCATTTTTTCTATTTCATTTTAGGGATACTTTTTTTTTTTTTTTTTTTTTAAGATAGAAAAGATTTTGGAGTGTTTGTGGGCTGAGAGGAATGATTCAGAAGAGAGAAATAAATTGAAGGTTTAAGATAAATAATAGTTTGTATAATTTTCTCAGTTCATGATTATACCTACTTTGGATTCACAGGTTTCTTAATATTTTAAATAAGTGGTAAAAACATATTAAAAGAACTAGATGTTGAATTCAGTGGATGACCTAGTTGTAGATTAAGTGATATGGGCCCTCTTTTTAATTACCGTTCAAAATGATTAACTATAAACGAAAAGGACTCAAAAGGAAAATTTATCAAAACAAATTACCTCTTACGTATACTCAGTAAATGAGTCTATAACACAGACGTGCAATTGATGACCACTTGATCATAAACTATTTAAATAAATAACAATAGTTTTCTAAAAGCTACGTTTTTTAACTTTTATTTTACTTTAACTCTCAAAAAGGCATAGGAAGTTTTTAGAGAGTTATGGGATATAATGTCAAGTAATTCTTGTAGTTGAAGTAGAAAAATTCATAATAGCTTTTTAAAATTTTACTGCTGGTCTCTAGGGGGAAGGCAATGGCACCCCACCCCAGTACTCTTGCCTGGAAAATCCAATGGACAGAGTAGCCTGGTGGGCTGCAGTCCATGGGGTCGCTAACAGTCGGACAGACTGAGCGACTTCACTTTCACTTTTCTCTTTCATGCATTGGAGAAGGAAATGGCAACCCACTCCAGTATTCTTGCCTGGAGAATCCCAGGGATGGGGGAGCCTGGTGGGCTGCCGTCTATGGGGTCACACAGAGTTGGACACGACTGAAGTGACTTAGCAGCAGTAGCAGCAGCAGCTGGTCTCTAAGGCAGTAACCCTTTTGGGGATCCCATTCCTTGAGAATCAGGTGAAACCTATGATTCTTTTCTTCAGAAGACTGAATGCCTCAAATTTTGCGTATACAGTCCCTTACAGGTCAGTGGGTACAATATGTGGCAGCCAGTCATAGTCACTTGGGGAGATTTTCAGAAATAAGATTTGTAGGTCTCAGTCCTCTGGAGATTGATTCAGTAGGTCTGGAATGGAATGTTAGAGCTGTTTCACTCAGTCATGTCCAACTCGTTGCCATCCCATGGACTTTGGCCCACCAGGCTCCTCTGTCCGTGGAATTTTCCAGGCAAGAATACTGGAGCTTGTTGCCATTTCCTTCTCCAGGGGATCTTCCCAACCCAGGGATTCAACTCTCATCTCTTACCGTCTCCTGCATTGGCAGGCAGATTCTTTACCACTGTACTACCTGAGAATGGGACATGGAAATCTGTATTTTTTCAAAAACTGTGCCAGCAACTCTACTAGGCATCTAGATTTGGGAAATCTCTACTCTAGTGTCTCTTGCCTTGATCAAGGAGGAAATGAGTATGTGGGGAAATGTCCGACATACAGAACTTAGAGGGGTTGTAGATAGGATTCTCAGACAGAATACAGGATGCCTAGTTAAGTTGAATTTAAGGTACTTTTTCATATAAGTATTTCCTATGCAGTTTACTTTGGAGCTCCTGTAGAGTGCAGGGCTGTTTGCCTCTAAATTTAATGGTTCTAGATAGCTATTTTTTGTGGTGTGCGTATGCTTTCATGCACATGCACTGTCTGCTTTCTGTACTTTTTATCTCTTTTTTCTCAATTGCTTAAATCTTAAAAAAATTTTTTTTCAGCTTAATATATTTATATCTGCTTTGGAAACAGATTTAAATGGAAGAAGACTCCATTTCTTACTTAATAATTACTGTTTTCCTCAGGCAGTCAAAAGTCCACTGGATTTTGCCTTAGTGTTTGTAAAAATTTTGCCAATTCACAATGCCCAGCAGAAGCATCAGAAAAATCTGGAGAACTCAGACACAGTCAGTTCAGTCGCTCAGTCGTGTCCGACTCTTTGTGACCCCGTGAATTGCAGCATGCCAGGCCTCCCTGTCCATCACCAACTCCCAGAGTTCACTCAGATTCACGTCCATCGAGTCAGTGATGCCATCCAGCCATCTCATCCTCTGTCGTCCCCTTCTTCTCCTGTCCCCAGTCCCTCCCAACATCAAAATCTTTTCCAGTGAGTCAACTCTTCGCATGAGGTGGCCAAAGTACTGGAGTTTCAGCTTTAGCATCATTCCTTCCAAAGAAATCCCAGGTTTGATCTCCTTCAGAATGGACTGGTTGGATCTCCTTGCAGTCCAAGGGACTCTCAAGAGTCTTCTCCAACACCACAGTTCAAAAGCATCAATTCTTTGGCGCTCAGCTTTCTTCACAGTCCAACTCTCACATCCATACATGACTACTGGAAAAACCATAGCCTTGACTAGGCAGGCCTTTGTTGGCAAAGTAATGTCTCTGCTTTTCAACATGCTGTCTAGGTTGGTCATAACTTTTCTTCCAAGGAGTAAGCGTCTTTTAATTTCAATGATGCAGTCACCATCTGCAGTGATTCTGGAGCCCCCAGAAATAAAGTCTGACACTCTTTCCACTGTTTCCCCATCTATTTCCCATGAAGTGATGGGACCAGATGCCATGATCTTCATTTTCTGACTGTTGAGCTTTAAGCCAACTTTCATAGACACAAGTTACCATTAATTTTGCCAACAGCTTTTATAAATTGTACCAATAGTTGATTGACAACCCATGGTAAAGTCCCCACTCTATTGTACTTTCCTGTTCTAGCTGGTAGTCACAGAGTTGCAGTAGCACTGCCAGATGCTCACCGCTTCCAATAACAGATGTATCTTCAAGAGGCGGTGTAGGCCTAGGAAATCTAATCACTTCTATCCATGGCTGCTGCTGCTGCTAAGTCACTTCAGTCATGTCCGACTCTGTGTAACCCCATAGTCGGCAGCCCACCAGGTTCCACTGTCCCTGGGATTCTCCAGGCAAGAACACTGGAGTGGGTTGCCATTTCCTTCCCCAATGCATGAAAGTGAAAAGTGAAAGTAAAGTCGCTCAGTCGTGTCAGTCGTGTCCGACTCTTTGAAACCCCATGGACTGCAGCCCACCAGGCCCCTCCATCCATGGGGTTTTCCGGGCAAGAGTACTGGAGTGGGGTGCCATTGCCTTCTCTTCTATCCGTGGCATTTCACCACGAAGCTTGACTTCACTTGAGTAGGGTGCTTTCTATACACTAATAGACTGACAGAGTCAAGGACTGCAAAGCAGAAAGCTATGTATGGAGTTTATCAGCCCACTTACCCTTTCTTCTCCTTCCCTGAGAATTTTTTCAGGTTTATTCAGCAGTGTAGATAAGATGGTAGGTTTTAAGAGTATAGTCCTAAAACTATAGTCCAGGTAACACTCAATGTGTTGTACTGTACTCATTGTACTATACTCAGTGTGTTCTTAGAGATCACCCAGGACAGCAATTCAGTATTCTATTGATATTTGTCTAGATCGTTAATCTATGCCCTACTGTTGCCAAGGGTTTTGATCACAGCTTCCTATACCAGATGTGCTTATCTTCCATTTGTATCTGTTGCAGCATTGAAAGTACCAAGGAATTAGGATTCCTTTAGAAAAGTAAGCCATCCTTGCTCCATGGGTTTAACCAGAAGTAGTCCTCTTTCTAGGTGTTGTGACTGATCTCTTTCCATCACTGTGGCAGTTTGACTTCTACACATACTAGTCCAACATAATGTGCAGGTGCCACATAATTCATCAGTATTATTTGTTTTGTTTATAACATAGTGTCTCAGTCAAATTGAAAAATGTTCAGAGAAACTGATTTCTGTCTGTAGGCTCAAGCTGTGGAATGCACTGCACAATTTGAGGGGCTTCAGCTTCTCTCTTGCCTGTAGCACATAAGGAACAATTTGTGCAGGCAGCTTCCCAGCATTAACATAGCACCTCTTTCACTGTGAGACCCCTCTGGTCCTAGGTGACCATCTACTGACATTCACAAAGAGAAAGTAATGGGTGGTGGAGAGTAGGAGAGAATTTCCTATAAGATTTATCAGAGCGAATAGTATTTTTACTCAGTGGAAAAGATAGCATTCCCTCATTTCTAGGAAAAGGCTTTGGTAAATTCTAAGAATAGTGGAATCAACTTTCTTTGATATGATTTTGAAAGATGAATATCCTTACTTTTCCCTTGTCTGAATGATTTAATGCTTTACAACCAAACTCCGTCCATTTTCTTCAGATATTTGTGGGGATTATGGTCTGAAGAAATTTGAGCAGATGATACAGTGTTCATTTTTGAGGAAGTTCATTTTACTTTCAGGCCTTCTAATTTGCTGTGTTGAAGACAGCTTCTTGCTGTTTATTCGTTTATCCTGGACTGTGCTGGGTCTGTGTGGCTGCATGGGCTTTTCTCAGGCTGTGGCACGTGGTGGCTGCCTTGCAGTGTGCAGGGTCCTCGCTTTGGCAGCGTCTCTTGCTGTGGAGCATGGACTCTAGGGTGCCCGGGCTTCAGGAGTTGTGGAGCACAGGCTTAGTTGCCCTATGGCACGTGTGATCTTCCCAGACCAGGGATAGAACCCGTGTCGCCTCCATTGGCAGGAGGATTCTTTACCACCAAGCCACCAGGGAAGCCCTGTTTCTCATTATTTAATAAACTTACTTTATCTTCTTATTTCTGAACTAGCAAATAGTTTTCTGTGGGTCGAGTAGAGAAGACTGAACGAGGTTGCCTAAAATTGTGAAAGAGCCTGTAATTCATCTTGCACTCCACTGGCCACATACACAAGACTTTCCCCAGTTACTCAGTCACCCAGGAGGGTTACAGTAATTCTGGAGATTTTGAAATGTTTAATCTACATCATCCAATAATGGAAAATTCTGATCTTTATTTTTATCTGAGAAGCCATGCAGCCATGAAATTGAAAGACGCTTGTTCCTTGGGAGAAAAGCTATGACCAACCTAGACAACATATTAAAAAGCAGAGCCATTACTTTGCCAACAAAGGTCCGTCTAGTCAAAGATACTTTTTCCAGTAATCATGTATGAATGTGCGAGTTGGATTGTAAAGAAAGCCAAAGGCCAAAGAATTGATGCTTTTGAACTGTGATGTTGTAGAAGACTCTTGAGAGTCCTTGGACTGCAAGGAGATCCAACCAGTCCATCCTAAAGGAAATCAGTCCTGAATGTTCATTGGAAGGACTGGTGCTGAAGCTGAAACTCCAGTACTTTGGCCACCTGATGCAGAGAACTGACTCATTGGAAAAGACCCTGATGCTGGGAAAGAATGAAGGCGGGAGGAGAAGGGGACAACACAGAATGATGGTTGGATGGCATTACCAACTCAATGGACATGAGTTTGAGCAAAGTCTGGGAGTTGGTGATGGACAGGGAGGCCTGGCGTGCTGCAGTCCATGGGGTCGCAAGAGTTGGACACAACTGAGCAACTGAACTAAACTGAGAAGTTTATTGATGTAAGCTTGTAGTTAAATAAAAATTCATGTCCTAGGAATTTTAGAGCTCTTTTTTCACGAGATTTGATTCCTATTCTTTTTATTATTCCTATAAAAGAACTTTGTTTTCTGCAGCCGTTGTCAGCCTGTTTTTAATGTTGTAAGTATAACTGTCAAACTTACCCTTCCTTCAGATCCATGGAGGATGGAAAACTAGATAAACATGCTGGTGAATTTATGTCTCAAATAAAAATGGAGAAGCTATATGAAGAATCTCATGCCCTTCTAATGTTGGAACTATATGTCAGCTTATTTGCTTGTTTAAAATATTGGTTTGGCCAAAAAGTTCATTTGGGTTTTTCCTTATGATGTTACAGAAAAACCTGAATAAACTTTTGGGCTAGTCAAATATATTTTAAATAACTGAATTCCTTGCTTCTCAATCCCCAATTAACATCTGACATTCAGGCTTCCTAGAGAAGTGAGATCCTGTTTATCAGTCTCGTCTTCACTGTGTTGATGAGGGAGGGGTTCCTGCTATAGGCCTATAGGGATGGCTGAACACACAACCCCTGACGTTGAAGAGATGAGATGGATAGCAGTCTATTAATACATATACTCAACCCAGGAGATGGGGACATACTTGAGGGAACAGAGTGAATAAGCAGAGGCCATGGAGGCAAACAGTATCAAGAGGCTAGAGTGGTTCCGGCAGGAGGGTGTGATTGACTAGTTTGAATAATTCCGCAGGCTGGCAGGGAACTGAAGCCCACTACTCAGGGATAAGCAGGAACTGTGTCTGTTCCCTAAGATAGAGGGTCTTCTGGCTAGAAACCTTATCTACAGGAGCAGATTGAGCATGGGAACTTGGGGTCAGGCTATTCAGGGTCCTCCCGTTTTTCCCCTAATCACGGCACACATAAAACTGGGCTTTAATTTTAGCTTTTATACTGCAGTTCTCAGTAGTAGTACTAATGCTTTATCAAAAGTATATGCTAATGATTGCTGTAGTAAAAACGTCAAGATGTTTTAAAAGCATAATTTGATATTTGAGATTTTCTTTCTGTGTGACCTTTTCTTCTGATAATTTGCAAGGTTTAAGATATTCTGCTGCTGTGTACAGTTTAATCATAGTAGATAAAAGGTGACCAAAACATATATGCAGTGATGTGGAGGCATGACAGACGAGAGTTCTTATCTGAGAGAGAGAATGGAGTAGTGAGACTTCAGTACTGTGTATATGTGGGATGTTGTAGGAGCTAGGAAGTAGCATAAAAAGGTAATAGCTGTTAATTGAGTGCATACTCTGTGCCAAGTGCTTTTCTAAATGCATTATCTCACTGTAAGTGAGGAAACTGAGTTTAATATGTTTTTGGTCATGTAAGTAAGAGTCAGTGGAGCTGTAGGCTGCGTACATGCAGTCTTATTTAGGGTTTATGCTGTTAACAGTACATTTTACAGCCTTCAGATTTAGAAAGGCCTTATATGTCATGCTAAAGACTTTAGACTTTACCTTGTTGGCAATGGGCAACTATTAGATGATTTAAACAGAAAAAAAAATGATAGGAATTTTCATTGAAAAATACCAATCTGGTGGCAGAGTGGAAAATGACTTTTGGAGATAAGACTGGAGGCAGGGCAGTTGTAACAATCCAGAAAGTGACTGAGTCTAAAAGAAATGGAATTAAAAAAAAGAAGATTAGATTTGAGAGAGAGAGACAGTCAATCATGTGGCTGACTGTGGGAGAAAAGGAAAAGCGTGGCATGGTATCTGGGTAGTGCCAATAATTTTTATGACAAACGGAGGGAGTAGCTTTGGGTGAGACAAGTCTGAGATATCTTTGAGGCACTTGGTGGAGATTTCTAATAACTGAGTTATACTTAGAAAAGTGGATCTTGATCTTGAAAGAGGTTGTAATAGTTATATAGGTTTTACAGCTGTTGTTATGTATGGTAATCGAAGTAGTGGAAGTAGAAGAGGTTGTCCAGATATTTGGGATGTTTCTTCTGAACCATCATAGGAAGATTATGCTGTTCGGGGAGGCAGCTCCTAAAAGCCTTAGACTTCCTCTGAAGAATTCATTCAGGTCCCAGTTCTGAATCTCTCGTTTTTTTCTTTTTTTCATGAATTAAAGATAGTAGCAGTGTTCTTAGAAGGTAACTGTAGATAATATTTAATTTTACCTTACAGACACAAGGGTTTTTAAAGGTTAAGAAATAATGATGTATGTTATCTCCCTTAATTTGCCTATGAGAAATAGAGATTTACAGAAGTTAAAACCTGGGTGCAGACAAAAATCATTTGTCTTAGCTTAAATGAATACCCACAGGTTAACTGTATATTGCTGTCACAGAACTCAGTTCAGTTCAGTCGCTCAATCGTGTCTGACGTTTTGCGACCCCATGAATCGCAGCACACCAGGCCTCCCTGTCCATCACCAACTCCCAGAGTTCACTCAGATTCACGTCCATCGAGTCAGTGATGCCATCCAGCCATCTCATCCTCTCTCATCCCCTTCTCCTCCTGTCCCAATCCCTCCCAGCATCAAAGTCTTTTCCAGTGAGTCAACTCTTCACATGAGGTGGCCAAAAGTACTGGAGTTTCAGCTTTAGCATCATTCCTTCCAAAGAAATCCCAGGGTTGATCTCCCTCAGAATGGGCTGGTTGGATCTCCTTGCAGTCCAAGGGACTCTCAAGAGTCTTCTCCAACACCACAGTTCAAAAGCATCAATTCTTCGGCGCTCAGCCTTCTTCACAGTCAAACTCTCACATCCATACATGACTACTGGAAAAACCATAGCCTTGACTAACTAGGAACTAGCTTTTTTTTCCTGTTGCACTGCTTTTTGAGGTGAGCAGAGTAGAAAGGGGAGGGATGAATTCTAGGGAAAGAGAAAGAATGTTGGTGTGCAGAAGTGAATGTACTGCAGAAAACATAGAAATGCATGGCATAAGCCACTGTTGTACCACTTTGGGCACAGAGAAGCATTTCACATGTAACTATGCTAGTGCAAATGTATTTACTCTCTACAGTGCTAAAACTAATATTATTATTTATTCACCCAAGTTTACGTACCTAATGATAGTAGAAATGAAAATCCAACTCATTCAATCTGACTCCAAAGATCATATACTCTACTACTTCTTGTATTAGTGTAAGTTTTTATGGTTTTGAATGTATGTTATTTGAAAATTAACTGTCCACATTACAGAACTGCATTAGCAGTAACTCATAGAATGCTCATTTAACTGAAATACTACATTCCCTGACCATCTTAGCTAAACAGATGAGAGTTTATTCTTGCTTATAAATTTATTCATCATGTAGTAACTACCTACGAAGTTTAGAATATAGGGTTGTTTACTGATATTTTTAAATATTGAGATGTTCTCAAGGAAGTTACATTTTTGCAGTTACTACCTGAATGCTGGCCACTAAATGTATTAGACACTTTTCAGAAGGATCTTTGGAATTTATTAAAAATTATGTGTTTTTTATATCCCAGATTGGAGGGAAAAAAAAAAAAGTAACTCACATTGAAAAAAATAGTACTGAAAAGAGTTACTTTTCTTCTTTCTTTTATTTATTTGGTCCAGTGAGGAAGAGAAGTCCATTTTAAAAAATAGCAGTAGGATGGTTTATTTATCCTTATGACAGTGTAATAATAAATGAATCTCTATCCCACATCATACACAAAAGTCAATCTCAGGTGAGTTAATGGCCTAAATGTAAAGAGCAAAACTTTAAAGCTACAAAAAATATTAGAGAAAATTCCTGCTATTTTAGAGAAGGAATTTTTCCCCCCCACTCTCTAAATACTTCACTGTGTTTAGGGCTGTGCAGTGATCAAAATCAAGAAAGTTCATATTGATAACAGTATTAAACTGTCTCAGTGAAGACCCTATTCAGGTTTCGCCAATCCGTGGTCCAGGATCGAATCCAGGATCATGCTGAATTTTGTTGTAGTGTCTCCCTGGTCTTTAATCTGTAACAGTTGCTGCTGCTACGTCACTTCAGTCGTGTCCGACTCTGTGCGACCTCATAGACGGCAGCCCACCAGGCTCCCCCATCCCTGGGATTCTCCAGGCAAGAACACTGGAGTGGGTTGCCATTTCCTTTTCCAATGCATAAAAGTGAAAGTGAAGTTGTTCAGTTGTGTCTGACTCTTAGCGACCTCATGGACTGCAGCCTACCAGGCTCCTCTCGTCCATAGGATTTTCCAGGCAAGAGTACTGGAGTGGGGTGCCATTGCCTTCTCCGCTGTAACAGTTTCTCAGCATTTTTTTGTCCTTCATGAACTTACCATTTCAGAAGAGTGCAAAATAGTTACTTTGTGGACTCTACCTCGATTTCAGTCTATTTGACGTTTCCTTATGATTAGATCTGCCATGAATTTTTGGCAGGAACATAACAGAAGTGATCGTGTCCTCAGTACATCTTACTGGGGGGCATATAATGTCGGTCTTTACTCTTAGGATAACTTGGATCATTTGGTAAAGGTGGTGTGTAGCAAGTTTCTTCAATGCAGAGTTAGTTACTGTTTATCCCTTCTTAGTTAAGTATTGTGTAGAAAGATTCCCTCACGTTTTATAAATTATCCTTTTAGACTGTTACCAACTAATTTTAGCATCTGTGGATGGTAGTTGCCTGCAACAATTACTGTTGTTGCTCACCCTGGGTGATTTCCTAATTCAGTCATTACGTCTGCGTTTATTAATTGAAATTCTTCTATAATGAAGAGCTTCCCTCCATTTGTCTATCCATTTCTTAATGTCAGTATGGACACAAGAATTCTTATTTTATTCTGTGGGTTTCTGTCATTATTTAATTGGTTGCTTGAATTGTAGCCCATAAGAAAAGCAAAGTACAAAAAAGTTTAATAGTACTTTTGTGTTTAACAGTCGATGGGCAGAAATTATTTTTTTTCTCAAGTAATGTGTACTGACATTTTGGGTGCTGTTTTCAATGTACTACTCTGTCTTCTGCTTACCCTGGTGGCTCACTGATAAAAAATGTGCCTGCCAATGCACGAGACACTGTTTCGATCCCTCTGTCAGGAAGATTCACTGGAGAAGGAAATGGCAGCTCACTCCAGTATTCCTGCTTGGGAAATCTCATGGACAGAGGAGCCTGGGGTGCTACAGTCCCTGGCGTCTCAGAGTCAGACATGACTTAGCAACTAAACAACAGTAAGCAGCATTATAGGATCTGCTTTTTTTCCAAGAAGCACAAGAGTGGAACATACCATTTATGTTAGGTTTATCTTTTTGTATAGTTTATACAAAATAATGTTTGGATCCTAGAGAAAGCAAAGAAAAATATAGTTCTTCCAGCTTTTCGCTCTGTATTAACTTTTAAAAACTGTTCTTGATGTGATTGTTATGAAGTATGCCTGTCACCTGCCAGTCACTAACATAGACAAGAGAGAGTCTCCCATCCAGCCAAACCTTCCCAGCAAAACCAAGGCATTCTCCCTTCCCCAACCTAGCATTACAGTTTAAAAATATAGTAAAAGTACTAACTCTTTCCTGAATCCTATGCCAGTTTAGAATGACTTGAAACAGAGGTCAAATTGCCAACATCTTTTGGATCATCAAAAAAGCAAGAGAGTTCCAGAAAAACATCTATTTCTGCTTTATTGACTACACCAAAGCCTTTGACTGTGTGGATCACAACAAACTCTGGAAAACTCTGAAAGAGATGGGAATACCAGACCACCTGACCTGCCTCCTGAGAAATCTGTATGCAGGGCAAGAAGCAACAGTTAGAACTGGACATGGAACAGCAGTCTGGTTCCAAATCAGGAAAGAAGTATGTCGAGGCTGTATAATGTCAGTAATTTAACTTATATGCAGAGTACATCATGCAAAATGCTGGGCTGGGTGAAGCACAAGCTGGAATCAAGTTTGCCAAGAGAAATGTCAACAACCTCAGATATGCAAATGACACCACCCTTATGGCAGAAAGTGAAGAAGTAAGAGCCTCTTGATCAAAGAGGAGAGTGGAAAAGTTGGCTTAAAACTCATCATTCAGAAAACTAAGATCATGGCATCCAGTCCCATCACTTTATGACAGATAGATGGGGAACCATGGAAACAGTGACAGACTTTATTTTGGGGGGGCTCCAAAATCACTGCAGATGGTGACTGCAGCCATGAAATTAAAAGATGCTTGTTCCATGGAAGAAAAACTGTGACCAACCTAGACAGCATATTAAAAAACAGGGACATTACTTTGCCAACAAAGTTTGTCTAGTCAAAGCTGTGGTTTTCCCAGTAGTCATGTATGTGAGAGTTGGATCATAAAGAATGCTAAGCGCTGAAGAATTGATGCTTTTGAACTGTGGTGACTGTGGTGTTGGAGGAGACTCTTAAGAGTCCTTTGGATTGCAAGGAGATCCAACCAGTCCATTCTAAAGGAAACCAGTCCTGAATGTTCGTTGGAAGGACTGATGCTGAAGCTGAAGCGCCAATGCTTTGGCCACCTGATGCAAAGTACTGACTCATTGGAAAAGACCCTGATGCTGGGAAAGATTGAGGGCAGGAGGAGAAGGGGACAACAGAGGATGAGATGGTTGGATGGCGTATCCCACTCGATGGACATGAATTTGAGCAAGGTCCGGGAGTTGGTGATGGTCAGGGAAGCCTCGTGCTGCAGTCCATGGGGTCGCAAAGAGTTGGACACAACTGAATGACTGAACTGAACTGGCTTTGAATAATATCATGTGGAAGAAGATGATGGTTAATGTAGGAGATTTTGCTGTGGGCCTAGGAGTGTACTAGGGCTTGTCCAGAAAAACTGTAATATTTGCAGGTGTAGATTGAGTATAGCTCCATGTGTGTTAGAGTTTGAGGAAGTTTGTGTTTGATTATTTTCAGACTTTAATTCTGCTCTTGAGACCTCTTCTTTTTAACTTGTATGACTTTTTTTCTCTTTTTTTCTTTCTTGGATTTGGAAGTGGGCTAGAATAAATAAATTTTTTTTTTAAGTTAGCTAGGAAGGATGGGTGTAGGGGAATGTTTAGTCTGTAGCAGTGTTTTAAAAATACCCTGATGATAGAACAGTTTCTCAGGAAGATAAGTAATTCTTTACTGTGGTGGACACACTTTATTTTCTTTAACAGCTGAGAAATCCAAAAATCTTATCTTTTGAAATTCACAAAGACCAGATGAAGATACTCCAGTTCTAGCTGGTAAAGTTCAAGTTGTGTTTTGGATTTTCAGTCAGCTCCCATCACTTCTAAATACTCAGTGGCACTTCTTTTGACCCACCGTTCACTTTGGTTATTGTGAGCTGTCTGTTAATTCTTTTTGGTTTACTGTATGCATTTTGGTCAATCAGTTCAGTTCAGTTCAGTCGCTCAGTCGTGTCCAACTCTTTGCGACCCCATGAATCGCAGCACGCCAGGCCTCCCTGTCCATCACCATCTCCCGGAGTTCACTCAGACTCACTTCCATCGAGTCCGTGATGCCATCTAGCCATCTCATCCTCGGTCAATAACACGGGCAAATAAGTCTAAGATGAGAACGTATAGAGCAGTTTTGCTTTCTCAGTAAAAAACCGAAATAGAACTGAATAAAAGCCTAAATGATATGTATTTTTTATTAAAATAACTAAAAAAAACCAATTAATCATTTCACTAAATATGCTATATTGTTTATTATATATATGTATATATATAAAATATACTGCTTGCTATCAGTACTTTAATTTTGTCAGCTTATTGGTAGTGTGTAAAATCTTCAGGGCTAGTAAAAACAATTTCTTCAAAATTCTGAAAGTTTCCCAAAGAAATATTTGATAAATTCATGAGCAGGATACCACAATTTTTATTTGTTGCCTGTGGTAGTGATTAAGACTTTGTTTTTAATGCTTTCTTACATTTACCCCAACAGAAGAAAGAGAGGAATAAGGGAACAAAGGAGGTTAAGACATTTATGTAGACATAGGAGATTCCAGTGTATGTTTAGCATATGCTGTCTTCCATTCTCTATACCACCCTTGCCTGTTTAAAATCACTTATTTTCTATATTTTGCCTTTTGATTTTAATAATACTTTTAAACAGTTTAGAAGAAAATAATTTGAAAACACATGAAATATATGTTTTAAATTAGCGTATAGTAGAAGTGTGCCCGTCTCTTTTATGAATCAACATGTGTATAGATGCATGTACCTATTACCAAAATCAAGATATAAAGTGAGTCCATCACCCCCCAAAGCTGCCTCATTTTCTTCTTTTCCTTCACTTCTCCCATTGTGTTCACACCCACTTCTCCCAGCCCCTAGCAGCCATTAATCTGTTCTCCCTTGCTATAAAATACTGTTTATTTGAAAATATATAAATGGAAACATATCATTGCCGTGTAACCTTCTGAGACTGGTTTGTTTCATTTAGCACAAGGCTTTTGAGATTCATCCAGGTTGTTGCATGCATTGATAATTTGCTCCTTTTCGTTCCTGGGTAGTATTCCATTGCATAGATGCATTATCACTTACCCATTCACCCATATGTGGACATTTCAGTTGTCGATTGTTCCTGGTTTTGAGCAATTTTGAATAGATTTTTGTGGAAACATGGAGTTAGATACCTGGAAGTGGAATTGTTGTGTCATATGATGTGTGTTTATAAGAAATTGCTAACCTGTTTTCTCTGCCAATTGTACCATTTTGCATTGCCAAAGCAATGTTTTAGAGCTCTAGTCGTTTTGTATCCTCACCAGTACTTGGTATTATCAGTCTTCTTTATTTTAGCCATTCTATTAGGTATATAATGGTGTTTCATGATTTTAATATTCATTTCTGTAATAATTAATGATAATTGCACATCCTTTTTTGTGTTTATCTTCTGTTTATCTTCTTTGATGAAGTATGTTCACGTCTTTTGTTTACTGTTTTCTTACTGTTGTATTTTGATAGTATATGTTCCAGATACAAATTGTTTATTGGATATGTGATTTCCTGATATTTTCTCCAGTTTATGGTGACTCAGATGGTAAAGAATCCACCTGCAATGAAGGAGACCAGGGTTTGATCCCTAGGAGAAGGGAATGGCAACCCACTCCAGTATTCTTGCATGGGGCGTTCCATGAACAGAGGAGCCCGGCGGGGTACAGTCCATGGGGTGGCACAGCGTCAGATATGACTGAGCTCCTAACACACTCCCCAGTTTACAGCTTGTCTTTTCCTTCTTCTGTTGTTGTTGTTATCGTTCAGCAGCTCAGTTGTGTCCGACCGTTTGCAACCCCATGTATCGCAGCACGCTAGGCTTCTCTGTTGTTCACCATCTCCCAGAGTTAGCTCAAACTCATGTCCATCGAGTTGGTCATGCCATCCAATCATCTTGTCCGCTCTCATCCCTTCCTCCTGCCTTCAGTCTTTCCCACCATCAGGGTGTTTTCCGATGAGTCTGCTCTTTGCACTAGGCAGCCAAAGTATTGGAGCTTCAGCTTCAACATCGGTTGCTTCAGTGAATATTCAGGATTGTTTTCCTTTAGGATTGACTGCTTTGATCTCCTTGCAGTCCAAGGGACTCTCAAGAGTCTTCTCCAAAACCACAGTTTGAAAGCATCAATTCTTCTTTCGTTTTTTTAGCATCGATAACAGAGCATAAGTTTTGAATTTCAGTAAAGTCCAGCTTGTCAGCTTTTGTAATGGATCGTGGTTTTAGTGTCACGTCTAGTAACTTTTTGCCTAAGCCCAGGTCATGAAGGTTTGTTTTTCTTCTGTTTCCTTTTAATTTTTGTTAATTTCTGTATTTTTCATTTAGAGCTATGATCCATTTTGAGGTGATTTTTTTTGGTAAGGAGTGAGGTTTATATAGTGTATTTTTTGCTCATGCATATCTAATTGGATATCATTTGTTGAAAAGATTTTTTCAACATTGAATTGCCTTTGTACCTTTGTCAAAAATCATTTGGCTATATACATGTGGGATATATTTTTTGGCTGTCAAGTCTGTTCCATTCATTGTCTGTCCCTTTGCCAATACCATGCTGTCTTAATGACTGTAACTTTTTTTAAACACTTTTTATTACTGTATTTTTCTTTTCCATTGTGGTTTATTACAGGGTATTGTATATAGTTCCTTGTGTCCTGCAGTAGGACCTTGCTGTTTGTGCATCTTATATATAGTAGTTTGCAACTCCTAATCTCAAACTCCCAATCCGTGCTTGCCTGGTGCCCCCAAAACCATAAGTCTGTTCTCTGTATTTGGAGTCTGTTTTTGTTCGAAGGTATGCTCACTGGTGTCATATTTTAGACTTTATATGTAAGTGGTATTCTGTGGTATTTGTCTTTCTGGCTTCCTTTCCTTAGTGTTGTAGGCTCTAGGTCTGTCTGTGTTGCTGCTGCTGCTGAGTCGCTTCAGTTGTGCCCAACTCTGTGCGACCCCATAGACAGCAGCCCACCAGGCTCCGCCGTCCCTGGGATTCTCCAGGCCAGAACACTGTTTTTGGTTTGCGTTTCTCTAATAATTAGCAATGTTGAGACTCTTTTCATGTGTCTATTGGTCATCTGTATGTCTTTTCTTGGAGAAATGTCTGTTTAGGTTTTCTGCCCATTTTTTGATTCAATTGTGTTGTTGTTGAGTTGTATGAGATGTTTGTATTATATTTTGGAAATGAAACCCTTATTGGTCACATCATTTGCAAATATATTCTCCCAAATAAGATGTTTTTTCATTTTATTTATGGTTTCCTTTGCTGTGCAAAAGCATAAAATTTTGATTGGGTCCCATTTTTTATTTTTGCTTTTATTTCTTTTGTCTTGGGAGACTGATCCAGAAAAACATTGGTAAGATTTAGGTTAGAGAATGTTTTGCCTTTGTTCTCTTCTAGGAGTTTTATGATATCATGTCATATATTTCAATCTTTAAGCCATTTTGAGTTTATATGTGTTTCAAGCCATTTTGTGTTTTGATGTGAGCCAGTGTTCTAACTTAATTGATTTACATGTGGCTTTCTTAACATCACTTGCTGAAGAGACTGTCTTTTCTCCATTGTATATTCTTGCCTGCTCTGTCAAAGATTAATTGACTGAGGTATATGGGTTTATTTTGGGGCTTTGTATTCTATTCCATTATGATCCGTATATGACTGAAGCTTACGTGATATGAACTCTTCAACTTTGTTCTTTTTCAAAATTGTTTTGGCTATTCTATTTCATTTGCCATTACTACTTTGCGTTTACTACTGAAAGTGAAAGTTGCTCAGTGGTGTCCAACTCTTTCCAACCCCATGGACTATACAGTCCATGTAATTCTCCAGGCCAGAATACTGGAGTGGGTAGCCTTTCCCTTCCTTCTCCAGGGGATCTTCCCAACCCAGGGATAAAACCCAGGTCTCCCACATTGCAGGCAGATTCTTTACCAGCTGAGCCACAAGGGAATCCTGTTTACTACTGAGGGTGTGAATAGTATTTATTTCCTCTAATTTTCTAGCCAAAATCTTTTTTTTTTTTTTAATACTTTGGTGATGTTTATGGCTGTTCTGGGCATTAGAATGATTTCTTGATCTTGCTTGCATTTAAGGGAGGGCGTATTAATACATAGCCAAAATAATCTGCATTCATTGGATTCTTCAGACGTAGAAAAATAATAGTATAGGAAGCATTGGTGTTAAAATAAGCTTGTTGCTATGTATCAAAGAAATTCTTCTTGGATCTTGATCGGGCATTCATTGAATTTGTAGAATAGTTTGGGGAAAATTGTTATTTTACAATAGGGAGACTTCCAGTCCATGAACCCAGCATATCTGTTTATTTAGAGCTTCTTTGATTTCTTTCACCAGTTTTGTGTAGTTCTCAGAATATTAGTCTTGCACATATTTTGTTAGATTTTTACCCAAGTTATAGGTTCTTGCTCACTCCTCTTGCTTAGTCTTGTCCAACTCTTTGCAACCCCATGGACTGTAGCCTGCCAGGCTCCTCTGTCCATGGAATTTTCCTGGCAAGAATACTGAAGTGGGTTGCCATTTCCTACTCCAATTTTGGGTTTTTGAGTATTTTTCTTTATTTAAGACTCCTTGGGATTTTTCATTGGAAAGAATCATGTTTACAAGTAGAAAGTTTTATTTATGAAATTGCCTTTCATTCCATTTTCTTACCTTATTTCGCTCTCAGTGTGATGTTAAATAGGAGGGATGAAAACAGACATTCTTGTCTTGTTCCTGATTTTAGGGAGGAGCATTCTGTCTTTGACCACTAAGGATGATGTTAGCTATAGGCTTTTTTGAAAATATCTTTTATCAGATTAAAAACACTGTCTTTTTAGTTTGCTAAGAATTTTTATCATTATTGGTTGTTGAATGTTATTAAATAATTTTCTGCTTCTATTGAGGTAGTTGTGGCTTTTCATCTTAATCAGTTGATTAATCATGAATTACTATCATTTATTTTCAAATATTGAAACAGCCCTACATTTCCAGGATAAACTCCACTTGGTTGTGATGTGTTATCTTTTCTATATATAATTGGATTAAATTTGCTCATATTTTATTGAGAGGATTTTTGCATCTACCTTCAGGAGGATTTTGGTCTTTGAGTTGTGTTTCTTATAGTATTTTAGTCTTTGGTATAAGACAATGCTGTTCTTTTTAAAAAAGTTGGAAGTTGTTTTCACTTCTGTTTTCTGAAATAATTAGTATGGAATTGGTATTTCTTCCTTAAATACCTGTTAGAAAAAAACCTGAAGTTTTTATTTGTTGAAATGCTTTTAACAATAAATTTGATTTCTTTCTAGATCTATGACTATTTCCTTTTCCATTATTTTTAGTTTCCACATCAGAGCAGTGACAAGTGGACAGTATGAAATAAGGCTTTTGTTTTTGCCGAGTGTGGTCCCTTAATTCAGTGACTACTTGAGTGTGTATTTTAAAAATCACCTGGAAAGCTTCTCTCAATAGTGTGTTCTGGGCCTCATTTCCAGAATCTAATTCAGTTGGTTGGGTAGGGCTCATGAATGTACTTATCTAACAAGATCACTGATCAGCTTAGTTGAAAGTTATTGTATAGTGATTGGGGAATTATTATAATTACTCATAATTTCTTCACTAAATGATAATACTGGCTTGTCATCTAACCTTTCAAAAAATATTTATATATGTATGTGTGTATGTATTCATTAGTGTTAATCTCTGTAATATAGCCCTTATTCTCTTGAAATACGTCTGTCAGTATACCTGTTGATGGTGCTTCCTTGGTGGCTGAGACGGCAAAGAATCTGCCTGCAATGCAGGAGACCCGGTTCAGTCCCCTGGAGAAGAGAATGGCAACCCACTCCAGTATTCTAGCATGGAGAATTCCATATACAGCAGAGCCTGGCAGGCTGTAGTCCATGGGGTCACAAAGAGTCGGACACAACTGAGTGACTAACAGTTTCAAATTTCAGTTTCATACCTGTTGATATTTGTTTCTCACTTATTTTTGAGCTGAAATTTCCCAAGATTCAGTCAGGTGTCATGTTCAGAGCATTTTGAATTTATGCCTTCTTCCTCGCTACATTTTTCTTTTTACTAAGTTGTGACTTTATAGATAAGCACATCTGTGACTGTATAGACACATACATATATTTTTGTTGTTGTACCTAAATGTTTCTTAATTCTTCATACATATAAATTTTCTTGATTTTTTTTCCATTTTAGTTTAAAAGAAAAATTTGCTTATAAGAAAATCTTTCTATGTAGGCAGCTTTGAATCCTTAAATGCATTAGTTATATGTATATTTTATCTGCATTCAGCTTATGCATTGTGATTTTATTAAATAATTAAAAGAGTAATAACCTTAGGGTGTTTGAGTGAAAAAAAAGTCAGTCTTTAAAATCTTAAGCCATTTTCAATAGAATTTTGAAGCAGTATAATTCCTCATGGTTCTTTTGTTGTTTAAGCAGAGGCCTGTGCTATGGAACATTTATATCTTCTTTTCTGTTTCAGGTGCGCATAGCAGCCAAGTTCATCATTCATGCTCCTCCTGGAGAATTTAATGAAGTGTTTAATGGTGAGTGTTTAGCTCATAAACAGTAAGGCTTGAGGTATGCAGTACTCATTTCTTTAAATTACATAACCAGTAACTAAGCTAAAGAGAATGGGTAGAAAAATCTGTATTTTCTGAATTGCAATGAAAATTTTTGTCAGTCTGCATTATGTAAGGTCTACAATATAATATATTTATGACTTAGATTATTGTACCTGATAAGTTTTAATCTTCTAAAAAGAATAACATTAAATCATTTAAAAAGACAAGAAAATTTTAATTTTAACTATTCTTTGGAATTGTGAGATGCATTTTTTTAATTTCTTTAAAAGAAAAGATTAGTAGATTAATAAGAACAGCCAAGAAAGGGAGAAACGGTGTTTCACCATGCCTGTTTCACCTGCTTAGAAAATGACATCACATGTAAAAAAATTTGTTGTTTAAATTATAGCTCATAAATCAGTTACCGGTATGCCTTTCTTTAAACCGCACACTATATAGCAAACAGTTTTATAATTGTTCACCCATGGATGAGAAGTTTAAATAAAACATAGTCTCCTGGTTGCTTTAAAAACTCTAAAATACTTCCTTTTTAACAGTAAGAACAATGTGGTTGAAACATTGAAACAGTCATGCAGAAAATGGCTTGTAGTGATCTTTATACAAGACTTTTTTTAAACAGTTTTGAGAATAAGCTACCATAAGTACTTTAAAAAATGTGTTACTTCTACTTCAAATATATGGCCTTTACTATGTCTTAAATGGGTATTCAGTTTCCTTTTTTTTAACATTCTACTCCAGAGTAAGCTATTTAAACCTGTTTTTTAAGAAGTTTAATCATTCGTTTTCATTCATAGTATAAGATATAATGGAATCTCACCTCAGAAAAGATTAGTTTTGAAAGTCAAAAAATGAGGCAAAAATTGTTGCTGTTGTGCAGTCAATCAGTTGTGTTCGACTCTTTGCAGCCCCATGGACTACAGCACGCCAGGCTTCCATTTTCCTTTACCATCTCCCGGAGATTGCTCAAACTCATGTCCTTTGAGTTGGTGATGCCATCCAGTCATCTCGTCCTCTGTCATCCCCTTCTCCTGCCTTCAATATTTCCTAACATCAGGGTCTTTTCCAGTGAGTCAGGTCTTCACATCAGTGGCCGAAGTATTGGAGCTTCAACTTCAGCATCAGTCCCTCCAATGAATATTCAGGATTGATTTCCTTTAGGATTGACTGCTTTGATCTTCTTGCAGTCCAAGGGACTCTCTAGAGTCTTCTCAAACACCACAGTTCGAAAGCATCAACACCAACTTCTTTATGTTGTAACTCTCACATCCATACATGTCTGCTGGAAAAACCATAGCTTTGACTATATAGACCTTTGTCAGCAAAATTATGTCCCTGCTTTTTAATATGCTATCTTGGGTTTTTCATAGGTTTTCTTCCATGAAGCCAGGCTTCTTTTAATTTCATGGCTGCAGTCACCATCTGTCGTGATTTTGGAGCCCAAGAATATAAAGTCTGTCACTGTTTCCAGTGTTTGCCCATCTATTTGCCATGAAGTAATGTGACCAGATGCCATGATCTTCATTTTTTGAATGTTGAGTTTTAAGTCAGCTTTTTCACTCTCCTTTTTCACCTTCATCAAGAGGCTCTTTAGTTCCTCTTTGCTTTCTGCCATAAGGGTGGTGTTATTTGCATATCTGAGGTTATTGATACTTCTCTTGGCAATCTTGATTCCAGCTTGTGCTTCATCCAGCCCAGCCTTTCACATGATGTACTCTGCAAACAGGGTGACAATATACAGCCATTATATACTTTCCCAATTTTGAACCAGTGCATTATTCGTGTCTGATTCTAACTATTGCCTCTTGTCCTGCATACAGGCTTCTCAGGAGACAGGTATGATGATCTGGTACTCCCATCCATTAGCTTAGTCAGTGAAACAGAAGTAGATGGATGTTTCTCTGGAATTCCCTTGCTTTTTCTGTGATCCAGCAGATGTTGAAAATTTGTTCTCTGGTTCCTCTGCTTTTTCTAAATCCAGCTCGTATGTCTGGAAGTTTTCAGTTCACTTACTGTTGAAGCCTGGCTTGGAGGATTTTGAGCATGACTTTGCTGGCATGTGAAATGAATGCAATTGTGTGGTAGTTAGAACATTTTTGGCCTTGTCCTTCTTTGAGATTAGAATGAAAACTGACCTTTTCCAGTCTTGTGGCCACTGCTGAGTTTTCCAAATTTGCTGGCATATTGAATGCAGCCCTTGAACAACATCATCTTTTAGAATTTGAAATAGTGCAGCCATTTCAAATCCTAAAATACCCTAGAAAAATCCCCTAAATTATCCACAAACTGTATTAATGTATGATTTAGTACATAGAGTTACATATGGCAGTTGTTACACATTTAAAAATTTAACCACTGAGCTACACTCAGGAAGAATGGTAGTCTGTATTGTGAAAAATCTGAAAGTTAAAATATACTCCCTTTCAAGATAACTATAAAATCTGAAGCAATAAGTTGGGAAGCTGGGGAGAATTCAAAAATACTTCTGTTTCCTACAGGGCTTAAATTCTGTTTTACTATTCAGTCTTTTTAATCTAAATACCCGTTAATATGTTTGATGGTTGGGACATTAAAGAAGACAGAGTCTCTTCTCCCTTGAGTCAAAATTGGCATTAAAAACTTAAATTGATAAGGGGGAAATTGCACTAAAATCAGTGGCTCCCAAACTCCTGTACAATTTACAGAGCCAAGAATAAATTATAATTCTGAGAGAAGTTTTTCACTTATTGTTTTGAGTTAAATGCCTTACAAATGTATTCATCAGAAAGACCCTTGAAGAATATATGAGTCCTAGAAATTGCTTTTGCAAGTCTCAATGGTAATTAATGTTGAGTTGATACATTCTTTGTTGAGGTCCAGTAGATTTGGGCATTCAGTAGGCCTGGGCTGGGGCTGTGGAATGAAAGTGGGAGATATAAGATATGTAGGTTTTAACTACATATAGGAGTATATTACTGTTAAAAAGGAATGAAATATTTGAAGGGAAAAAAATCTCATGTATTTGATTATTTTTATGCTATTTTTGTTGATAACATTAACATCAAAGTAATTTCATGGACACCACAAAGGTTAGAAATGCAGGGTCATAATCTTGTCAAATTCAGTTCAGTTCAGTCGCTCAGTCTTGTCCGACTTTTTGCGACCCCATGAATCGCAGCACGCCAGGCCTCCCTGTCCATCACCAACTCCCGGAGTTCACTCAGACTCACATCCATCGAGTCAGTGATTTCATCCAGCCATCTCATCCTCTGTCGTCCCCTTCTTCTCCTGCCCTCAGTCCCTCCCAGCATCAGAGTCTTTTCCAGTGACTCAGCTCTTCGCATGAGGTGGCCAAAGTACTGGAGTTTCAGCTTTAGCATCATTCCTTCCAAAGAAATCCCAGGGTTGATCTCCTTCAGAATG
>SJYX01011399.1:160425-175454 GCA_006410675.1 Oreotragus oreotragus
CAGTCCAGCGTTTCTTATGATGTACTCTGCATAGAAGTTAAATAAGCAGGGTGACAATAAACAGCCTTGACGTACTCCTTTTCCTATTTGGAACCAGTCTGTTGTTCCATGTCCAGTTCTAACTTTTGCTTCCTGACCTGCATACAGATTTCTCAGGAGGCAGGTCAGGTGGTCTGGTATTCCCATCTCTTTCAGAATTTTCCACAGTTTATTGTGATCCACACAGTCAAAGGCTTTGGCATAGTCAATAAAGCAGAAATAGATGTTTTTCTGGAACTCTTGCTTTTTCCATGATCCAGCGGATGTTGGCAATTTGATCTCTGGTTCCTCTGCCTTTTCTAAAACCAGCTTGAACATCAGGGAGTTCACTGTTCACGTATTGCTGAAGCCTGGCTTGGAGAATTTTGAGCATTACTTAAGTGCTTCCCAAATGCTGTTTCCCAGATTGACTGTTAGAATCGTTACAACATATATTTTTAGTCTTAGTTTTCAGGAACTGATGTGTTATCTGGGCCGGGGCTCTGAAGTGTATACTGTTCTTTGTTTCTTTTAGACTCCCACTCATCACCCATTGTTCTAATGTGTGGTCTGACTTGAAACCACATCCCTTAAGAGTAGTTTTTATTTTATTCAAATTCTTCTCTGTGTATTTCGTAGTATTCTACATATCATAAAAGTTTGAACTTTTTTTTTTTTCAGAGTAAAGATAACAGGATCAATAGATTCTGCTTTTAAATTATTTTCCCATTTCAGTGGGAGAAGAGACACTACTGTGCAAAACCACTGTTAATGCTTGTGCTTTAAATACTGAAGATACAGGAATCATATGTGTCAAGTAGAATTGCCAGTTTACTTTGTGAGATAGAAATACCTATAATTTTAAATATCTTTGTTTTAGTTTTTCAGGCAGAGGCTTCCATTGTTTAAAATCAGTTAATTTAGAAATTAAATTGGAGTTGTTTAGTGGTTAGTCAAAGAGTTGTTGTTTTTTTTTTAATTGTGACCTACTGCTGAAAAGAGGTATGTGAATAGGCAATATTTTTTTCCTTTGGAATAACTTTATATTTTTATTGATTCATAGTCATTTTAAAATTTCTAAAGTGCAGAAGAGAATCTAGAATCACACAGAATTCTACCCTCTCTTCTCCACTGTTTGAATAAAATACTTAAAACATTTCTCAGTTTATACTCATGTGTATAACATTAAAATAAGTGTAGTACTTACTATACATGATGAATTTCCTCCTTCCTGTTTATTGTATATTTATTTCCATGTTGATAAATGAGTATCTACATATCTACTAGAAGTCCAATTTTACGCTATTTATAAGAACTATTGTCTGTGTTATATTTAACCAATTTCTTAAGTTATTTGTGTTATTTTCATTTAATGAAAAAAATTAGGATACTTTGTTATATGTATATTTTATGATAGCAATCATGTACAATAGCCAAGTGTGTAGGGAAAATAATGAAAGAAAAAACACCAAGACTAGAGTAGAATTTTGTTTGGTTTCTGGTGAAATTTTGTAATTTTTTTTTTTCCTAGCTAAAAGTTGTAGTTTTAGTTCTGTTTTAATGATTAATAGATACATGTCTATGCTGCTGCTGCTGCTGCTAAGTCGCTTCAGTCGTGTCCGACTCTGTGCAACCCCATAGACGGCAGNTTTTTTTTTTAATTGTGACCTACTGCTGAAAAGAGGTATGTGAATAGGCAATATTTTTTTCCTTTGGAATAACTTTATATTTTTATTGATTCATAGTCATTTTAAAATTTCTAAAGTGCAGAAGAGAATCTAGAATCACACAGAATTCTACCCTCTCTTCTCCACTGTTTGAATAAAATACTTAAAACATTTCTCAGTTTATACTCATGTGTATAACATTAAAATAAGTGTAGTACTTACTATACATGATGAATTTCCTCCTTCCTGTTTATTGTATATTTATTTCCATGTTGATAAATGAGTATCTACATATCTACTAGAAGTCCAATTTTACGCTATTTATAAGAACTATTGTCTGTGTTATATTTAACCAATTTCTTAAGTTATTTGTGTTATTTTCATTTAATGAAAAAAATTAGGATACTTTGTTATATGTATATTTTATGATAGCAATCATGTACAATAGCCAAGTGTGTAGGGAAAATAATGAAAGAAAAAACACCAAGACTAGAGTAGAATTTTGTTTGGTTTCTGGTGAAATTTTGTAATTTTTTTTTTTCCCAGCTAAAAGTTGTAGTTTTAGTTCTGTTTTAATGATTAATAGATACATGTCTATGCTGCTGCTGCTGCTGCTAAGTCGCTTCAGTCGTGTCCGACTCTGTGCAACCCCATAGACGGCAGCCTAACAGGCTCCCCCGTCCCTGGGACTCTCCAGGCAAGAACACTGGAGTGGGTTGCCATTTCCTTCTCCAATACATGTCTATAGTTGAGTTGAGTCTAAAATTAGGACAAAGTTAAGAATCAACAAACAAAATGAGATTACTCAATCAAGTAAAGCAGTTATCCATATCCAACTAAATACATTCATCTGTCGTTGAACATGAGATGTCTGAGAAGCAAAATGCCTACATCTGTGCTGTGTTCACAAGCTGTTTCTTGTTTTAATCACTTTTTCCATAAAGGAAATACATTTGAGACTCATGATAGTATTGTCACACTGAGAGGCATAGTCCTCAATCTTTTGCAGATCTGTTCACATCATCTTTTTGGTGTAGCTTATCTTCACTTTATTCTTTGGAGACACAAAGAAGAAAGTTACAGGTATAGGTGGTTACAGTCTCAGTCTGCCTGCATTTGAAATAACACATTTTCATTTCATTCCATCTCCTATTTCCTTTCCAAAATCTTTTCTTTTCTTATTAATACCATGATGTGTTTCTGTGGTTATTTTGGTCATCAAAGTAATATTTTGATCTTCTGTACATATTTTGGGGGGTGGGTAGGAGGCTAATACATGACTGAAATAACCTAAATTCAGTCCATAAAAATTTCAAATATAGGAAAATAGTAATACTGAAAACAATGTTTGTTTTGCAGATGTTCGGTTACTACTTAATAATGATAATCTTCTCAGGGAAGGAGCAGCCCAGTAAGTATTATGTATTATATTAACATAATTAAAGTGACATGAGAAAAACTTTTAAAGGGGTTTTTAGGTACTAATGTATGAAACAGATACATGTACATCAAGTTCATATATATGTACTAGATTAGAAGAGAAATATTCTGACTGCAGAGGGATGTAGAGATATAGCTATAACCTGAAACTCTGTATTCATTGTGTGTGGCTTATATACTTAATACTACATTTTGACATTTGCACAGTTGGATAAAATTATTTTAGAAACTTTGATTTTTAAAATTGTGATACTTTCAATTTTATGCAAGCTTAACTTTCTATTAAATGCTTGATCCTAATAGATATTTGAGAAGGATCCGACTACTATATAGCACAGGGATCTATAGTCAATATCTTGTCATAACCTGTAGTGGAAAAGAATCTGAAAAAGAATGTATATGTTTGTATTACTGAATCACTTTGCTGTCCACCTGAAATATTACAGATCAACTGTACTTCGATTTAAAAACTAGATTTTTGAGGGTTAGGAAATTATTTGTCCATAAATACCTAACATAGTATCTTGACAGATGCTTACTTAATAAGTATTTACTAGATTTGTGAGTGAATCAAAGAATCACTAAGCAGTTCTAAATCTCAGTATGTCATCTTTGGACCAATAACCCCAATAATGACTTGCCGCAACTATCTTAAGATTTCAGAGAAATAATTTGTTTTCTTTTCCTCTCTCACCTCCTTGAATAAGGCCTGTGGACCCATATTTAACTAACTTATTTACTTATTTGAAAATGATGAAATTAAACTTTAAGGTGCCTTACAAAAAGTGTTCAGTATCCATACAGCCACCTACTTTCATCTTGGAATACTAGCAGAATGTGAAATCTTGGCTAATGGGGAAAATTTGCTCTAATTTNCTCTCACCTTCTTGAATAAGGCCTGTGGACCCATATTTAACTAACTTATTTACTTATTTGAAAATGATGAAATTAAACTTTAAGGTGCCTTACAAAAAGTGTTCAGTATCCATACAGCCACCTACTTTCATCTTGGAATACTAGCAGAATGTGAAATCTTGGCTAATGGGGAAAATTTGCTCTAATTCTTTTTTTGTAATGTTTGAAGGCTTTATCAAATAAATTTGTTTTTTAGAGTTAATTCTAATGAAGGTGGAGGTTCAACAGACTTCTAGACATTTCTGATTTAAATTCCTGTTATCTTTTCCCCACTTTTTAAATTGAAGTATAGTTGATATACAATATTACATATGTTATAGGCGTACAGCATAATGATTCACAGCTTTTTAAAACTATATTCCATGAGTGATTACTACAAAATGCTGACTATATTCCCTGTTGTACAATACATCCTTGTATCCTTATTTATTTTATATTGTACAATACATCCTTGTATCCTTATTTATTTTATACAGAATAGTTTGTGCCTCTTAATCCCCTGCCCTTTTCTTGTCCTACCCCCTTTCCCTCTCCCCACTGATAACCCCTAGTTTGTTCTCCATATCTGTGAGTCTGTTTCTTTTTTGTTATATTCACTAGTTTGTCCTATTTTTAGGTTATACGTATAAGTGATACCATACAATACTTGTCTTCCTCTGACTTATTTCACTTAGCATAAATGCTCTACATGTCCACCAATGTTGTTGCAAGTGGCAAAAATTCAGTATTTTTTTATGGCTGAGTAGTATCCCATAGTATATATTTACTACTTCTTCTTTATCCATTCATCTGTTGGTGGACACTTAGGTTGCTTCCGTATCTTGCCAATTGTAAATATTTCTGCTATAAACATTGAGGTGCAGGTATCCTTTTGAAGTAGATTTTTTTGTTTTCTTCCAATATAAACCAAGGAGTGGAATTGCCGGGTCATAAAGCAGTTCTGTTTTTAGTTTTTTGAGAAAGCTCCATGTTATTTTTCACGGTGGTTACACCAATTTACATTAGCACCACCAGTGTAGGGGGATTCCCTTTTCTCCACATACTTTCCAGCATTTGTTATTTATGTTCTTTTGGATACTAGCCATTCTGACAGGTGTGAAGTGATATATCACTGTGGTTTTGATTCACATTTCCCTAATGATTAGTAATGTTGAACATTTTTTCATATGCCTGTTGATCATCTGTATGTCCTCTTTGGAAGAAGGTCTATTCAGTTCTTCTGCCTATTTTTTAATCAGGTTTTTTTTTTTTTGTAATTTGTATCAATTTTTTATATATTCTGGGTATTAATTCCTTATCAGTTGTATATCATTTGCAGATATTTTTTCCTGTTCGTTATTTTGTCTTTTTGTTTTGTTGATGGTTTCCTGTGCTTTCCTTTTATTTACTTTGCTCCAGTGCTCTTGCCTGGAAAATCCCATGGACGGAGGAGCCTGGTAGGCTGCAGTCCATGGGGTCGCTNTTTTTTTTTTAATTGTGACCTACTGCTGAAAAGAGGTATGTGAATAGGCAATATTTTTTTCCTTTGGAATAACTTTATATTTTTATTGATTCATAGTCATTTTAAAATTTCTAAAGTGCAGAAGAGAATCTAGAATCACACAGAATTCTACCCTCTCTTCTCCACTGTTTGAATAAAATACTTAAAACATTTCTCAGTTTATACTCATGTGTATAACATTAAAATAAGTGTAGTACTTACTATACATGATGAATTTCCTCCTTCCTGTTTATTGTATATTTATTTCCATGTTGATAAATGAGTATCTACATATCTACTAGAAGTCCAATTTTACGCTATTTATAAGAACTATTGTCTGTGTTATATTTAACCAATTTCTTAAGTTATTTGTGTTATTTTCATTTAATGAAAAAAATTAGGATACTTTGTTATATGTATATTTTATGATAGCAATCATGTACAATAGCCAAGTGTGTAGGGAAAATAATGAAAGAAAAAACACCAAGACTAGAGTAGAATTTTGTTTGGTTTCTGGTGAAATTTTGTAATTTTTTTTTTTCCCAGCTAAAAGTTGTAGTTTTAGTTCTGTTTTAATGATTAATAGATACATGTCTATGCTGCTGCTGCTGCTGCTAAGTCGCTTCAGTCGTGTCCGACTCTGTGCAACCCCATAGACGGCAGCCTAACAGGCTCCCCCGTCCCTGGGACTCTCCAGGCAAGAACACTGGAGTGGGTTGCCATTTCCTTCTCCAATACATGTCTATAGTTGAGTTGAGTCTAAAATTAGGACAAAGTTAAGAATCAACAAACAAAATGAGATTACTCAATCAAGTAAAGCAGTTATCCATATCCAACTAAATACATTCATCTGTCGTTGAACATGAGATGTCTGAGAAGCAAAATGCCTACATCTGTGCTGTGTTCACAAGCTGTTTCTTGTTTTAATCACTTTTTCCATAAAGGAAATACATTTGAGACTCATGATAGTATTGTCACACTGAGAGGCATAGTCCTCAATCTTTTGCAGATCTGTTCACATCATCTTTTTGGTGTAGCTTATCTTCACTTTATTCTTTGGAGACACAAAGAAGAAAGTTACAGGTATAGGTGGTTACAGTCTTAGTCTGCCTGCATTTGAAATAACACATTTTCATTTCATTCCATCTCCTATTTCCTTTCCAAAATCTTTTCTTTTCTTATTAATACCATGATGTGTTTCTGTGGTTATTTTGGTCATCAAAGTAATATTTTGATCTTCTGTACATATTTTGGGGGGTGGGTAGGAGGCTAATACATGACTGAAATAACCTAAATTCAGTCCATAAAAATTTCAAATATAGGAAAATAGTAATACTGAAAACAATGTTTGTTTTGCAGATGTTCGGTTACTACTTAATAATGATAATCTTCTCAGGGAAGGAGCAGCCCAGTAAGTATTATGTATTATATTAACATAATTAAAGTGACATGAGAAAAACTTTTAAAGGGGTTTTTAGGTACTAATGCATGAAACAGATACATGTACATCAAGTTCATATATATGTACTAGATTAGAAGAGAAATATTCTGACTGCAGAGGGATGTAGAGATATAGCTATAACCTGAAACTCTGTATTCATTGTGTGTGGCTTATATACTTAATACTACATTTTGACATTTGCACAGTTGGATAAAATTATTTTAGAAACTTTGATTTTTAAAATTGTGATACTTTCAATTTTATGCAAGCTTAACTTTCTATTAAATGCTTGATCCTAATAGATATTTGAGAAGGATCCGACTACTATATAGCACAGGGATCTATAGTCAATATCTTGTCATAACCTGTAGTGGAAAAGAATCTGAAAAAGAATGTATATGTTTGTATTACTGAATCACTTTGCTGTCCACCTGAAATATTACAGATCAACTGTACTTCGATTTAAAAACTAGATTTTTGAGGGTTAGGAAATTATTTGTCCATAAATACCTAACATAGTATCTTGACAGATGCTTACTTAATAAGTATTTACTAGATTTGTGAGTGAATCAAAGAATCACTAAGCAGTTCTAAATCTCAGTATGTCATCTTTGGACCAATAACCCCAATAATGACTTGCCACAACTATCTTAAGATTTCAGAGAAATAATTTGTTTTCTTTTCCTCTCTCACCTTCTTGAATAAGGCCTGTGGACCCATATTTAACTAACTTATTTACTTATTTGAAAATGATGAAATTAAACTTTAAGGTGCCTTACAAAAAGTGTTCAGTATCCATACAGCCACCTACTTTCATCTTGGAATACTAGCAGAATGTGAAATCTTGGCTAATGGGGAAAATTTGCTCTAATTCTTTTTTTGTAATGTTTGAAGGCTTTATCAAATAAATTTGTTTTTTAGAGTTAATTCTAATGAAGGTGGAGGTTCAACAGACTTCTAGACATTTCTGATTTAAATTCCTGTTATCTTTTCCCCACTTTTTAAATTGAAGTATAGTTGATATACAATATTACATATGTTATAGGCGTACAGCATAATGATTCACAGCTTTTTAAAACTATATTCCATGAGTGATTACTACAAAATGCTGACTATATTCCCTGTTGTACAATACATCCTTGTATCCTTATTTATTTTATATTGTACAATACATCCTTGTATCCTTATTTATTTTATACAGAATAGTTTGTGCCTCTTAATCCCCTGCCCTTTTCTTGTCCTACCCCCTTTCCCTCTCCCCACTGATAACCCCTAGTTTGTTCTCCATATCTGTGAGTCTGTTTCTTTTTTGTTATATTCACTAGTTTGTCCTATTTTTAGGTTATACGTATAAGTGATACCATACAATACTTGTCTTCCTCTGACTTATTTCACTTAGCATAAATGCTCTACATGTCCACCAATGTTGTTGCAAGTGGCAAAAATTCAGTATTTTTTTATGGCTGAGTAGTATCCCATAGTATATATTTACTACTTCTTCTTTATCCATTCATCTGTTGGTGGACACTTAGGTTGCTTCCGTATCTTGCCAATTGTAAATATTTCTGCTATAAACATTGAGGTGCAGGTATCCTTTTGAAGTAGATTTTTTTGTTTTCTTCCAATATAAACCAAGGAGTGGAATTGCCGGGTCATAAAGCAGTTCTGTTTTTAGTTTTTTGAGAAAGCTCCATGTTATTTTTCACGGTGGTTACACCAATTTACATTAGCACCACCAGTGTAGGGGGATTCCCTTTTCTCCACATACTTTCCAGCATTTGTTATTTATGTTCTTTTGGATACTAGCCATTCTGACAGGTGTGAAGTGATATATCACTGTGGTTTTGATTCACATTTCCCTAATGATTAGTAATGTTGAACATTTTTTCATATGCCTGTTGATCATCTGTATGTCCTCTTTGGAAGAAGGTCTATTCAGTTCTTCTGCCTATTTTTTAATCAGGTTTTTTTTTTTTTGTAATTTGTATCAATTTTTTATATATTCTGGGTATTAATTCCTTATCAGTTGTATATCATTTGCAGATATTTTTTCCTGTTCGTTATTTTGTCTTTTTGTTTTGTTGATGGTTTCCTGTGCTTTCCTTTTATTTACTTTGCTCCAGTGCTCTTGCCTGGAAAATCCCATGGACGGAGGAGCCTGGTAGGCTGCAGTCCATGGGGTCGCTGAGAGTTGGACACGACTCAGTGACTTCACTTTCATCTTTCACTTTCATGCATTGGAAAAGGAAATGGCAACCCACTCCAGTGTTCTTGCCTGGAGAATCCCAGGGATGGCGGAGCCTGGTGGGCTGCCATCTATGGGGTCGCACAGAGTCGGACACGACTGAAGCGACTTAGCAGCAGCAGCAGCAGGAGATGGATCTAAAACTAGTTGCGATTTATATCAAAGAGTGTTGTGTATGTTTTCCTCTAGGCATTTTATGATGTCCAGTCTTACAGTTAGGGCTTTAGAGTTTATTTTCATATATGGTATTAGAGAATGTTCAGATTTTATTGTTTTCCATGTTGCTGTCCAGTTTTCCCACACCACTTACTGAAGAGACAGACTGTCTTTTCTCCATTGAATTTCTTGCCTTAATCATAGATTAACTGAACGTAAGTGTGTGGATTTATTTCTGGGTTCTCTACTCTGTTCCATTGATCTGTATGTCTGTTTTTGTGTCAGCACCATACTGTTTGATTACTGTAGCTTTGAATTAGATTGGCCCAAAGGTTCATTTTTGTTTTTCCTTAACATCTTATGGAAAAAAACAAACAAACCTTTTGACCAACCTAGTAGTATAACTCTGAAATATGAAAGCATCATTGTTCCAGCTCTGTTCTTCATTCTCAAGATTGTACAAGCTGTTAGAGGTCTTTTATGCCCTGTTATCTTTTAATAGCAATGTTTATATATTATTTTTTATTGTGGGAAAAATATACCTAATATAAAGTTTAACATTTTAATGTTTTTTTTAGCACACATTTCTTTGGCATTAAGTACATACACATTTTGTATAACCATCACCACTATCCATTTCCAGAACTTTTTAAAAATTTTCCCAAACTGAAACTCTACAATTTCCCATTCTCCCCTCCTCTTAGCCTCTGGGAATTATATTCTATTTTCTGTATGAATTTTACTTCCCCAGATACCTCTTATAACTGGAATCATACAGTATTTGTCCTTTTGTAACTGGTTTATTCTATTTAACATAATGTCTTCTCCTGTGTTGGAGCATGTTAAAACTTCCTTCCTTTTTAACACTTGCTGTGTGTGTGTTTTGTGGTTTAAAAAAATGGATAAACATTTTGTTTTTCCATTCACTTGTCAGTGGACATTTGGGTTGCTTCCACCCCTGTTAATAATTGACGTGCTTAATAGAAATCAGTTTACTTGACATCTTTGACTTCAGTTATTAGTTTCTGAGTGAATGGCCTCTTATTCCTAAGTTCTTTAAACCTTTTAAATTATATATCCAAGTAAAATTTATTTTCTTTCTTATAGCATATAGCATGTTGACAAAAGTCTTAAAAGAGTAAAGGAAATGTACATTGTTCATGACCTTTTAACAACAGTACTTTTCAGAGTAATTGTTTCCTCTTGAGTTCTCTGTGGTAAATAAATGTGGGTTGTTTTATGTAGGTGCAAAAATTAGTGAATTTTTTTTAAGTTAAGGAAATAAGAAACTTGTTTGTTGAAACAAATTTCTCCTGTACAGAATAAAGTTTAATGAAGGTCACAAAAATATTCATAATTATGTAAGTGGTATGAAATAGTCATACATTGAAATTTTATTTATCCAAAGGAATGTTTTATCTGATGTTTGTTACTTTTTTAAATAAATTGAATTTTCTTGGAATGTGAGCTATATTTCTCTTCTGTTATAAACCAAATTTCAGGGACAGGACGTCTTGGTCCATGTTTTAAGAGGTATATAAATTAAATGCCTGATATTCTGATTTTTTAAGAATAGTCGTTGAGGAAATCAGTACCTAGTGATAAAAACAATATGTTTATAAGTATGACTTCAGAAAACATCAAAACCTTGAGTAGAAACATCAGTTTTTCTTGCATGTGGTTATAGTTGCAGTAAATGATTGCTAACTAGATGAATAAGGAGAGAAAGTATTGATTCTTTTTGTTGACTTCAGTTGTAATCTTTGTACAGAATATCTCAAAGCTCTTTATTCAAATTCATTTTGCAGATTTCTGAGGTTATCTGTAAAGTACAGAAATACACCTTAAATCGATTGACTTTAGAACTATATTACTCTGATTTATACTGTCCTATGAAATAAATTTCAAGCAAATAACGTGTTACCCCCACCTCATTGTTCCCTTGATTCTAAATTACTTTTGAAGTATCTCCAAACCTGGTTTCATCCTCAAAAGTTAATGTATCACCTGTCCTTGAGACTGTCCAGAGCTATATAACATAAGTTTGGAAAGCATTATAAAAACATTTAGAATGTAGCGTAGCGGCAGTTTCATCAGAGTAAGTGCATAGCCATAGTCCTGTTGCTGCTTCAATTTCATATTTTGATATTGAATTTCTTTAATATAAGCAGTCTCTTTCTCTGTACTTCTTTTCCACCTTCTGCCTTTTTCCAGTTGCTTTAACTCTTTTAATTTTTTTAAAATTTAGTTTTGAGAAATTTCTGTCTTTTTGTAAGGGGAAAAAAACATGAGTTTTCTTTAAAAGTGGTTTTAATTGGACATCTTTGCTAAAAAGGCATAAATTCAGTATATTTCATAGTAAAATTAGGCATACTGAAGACTTGGTACTCCTAAATCTAGAAAAATTTGAAATATCTAGAACTAGCCTTTTATCTAACCAGATGTATGAATACCAGACTTTACTGTGATGATGAGACAAATAAACCTCTTAGGGATTTCCCAGTGGGGAGTCAGATATGTTCAGTTTCTAGCCAATTGAAGAAACTATAGAGGCATATTGGAGCCATAATATCAAAGGCCTTTGGAGCCCAAAGGAAGAAATTTTAAATTTCTATTTAGAGATGATTTTTGAGCTGAATTTAAATAATGAACAGAATTTGAATAATAGATAAAAGAAATTAGTGGAAATACATGGTGAAAAGTGAAAGATGTGAGTGACTCATAGTAAAGGGCATAAAAACACCTTAACTACAGGAACAGGTGAGTTAGAAATGGGTGATTGGGCTGTAGGGGCAGAGAAATTATTTGTTTCAGTGTGTCTAACAGAATGCTTAACACCTAAATATTTGCGTGGATGGAGAGGTAGGTAAATGGATGATGAGTGGGTAAATGGAGTGCTTTCTGAACTAGAAGGAACTTTGGAAGTCATCTAGTTCAAACCCTTCTTTTTGTGGATGTGATAAGTGAGGCCTATACTAGCTAAATATTGAAAGCTGAATGTGATTCATCAGTTTTTATAAAGCCATATCTATATAATATATACCTAGTATAAGATCAATAGTGGAGAATTACAGTTTTATTTAACTTGTCATGTGCAGTGCAGGAGACTTATTGACAAGTGAATTGTTTGTGATTTTTTTAAGAGCATTAAATAATTTTAAATAACCGACCTTTTTCGTTTTTAGTGCATTTGCACAATATAACTTGGACCAGTTTACCCCAGTAAAAATTGAAGGTTATGAAGATCAGGTATGTACATTTCATATAAACACAGGATCTGCTATTCTTTATTGCACTTATAATGGTTAATGTATCCTGCAAGAATTGTAAAGTGGCATGTTTAAAAAAAATTTTTTTAAGTGTTTATTTTAACCATAGCCAATTAGGGGCAAAATAATTGAAAATGTAGTTTCTTTTGTTGAGACCAATAATGCTATTAGCAAAAAGTCCCTTTTAGAAATACTCAAATGTAATTATTTTAAGCTTTTATAAGATAATTGCTTTAAATCTACCTTATTGTTTTTTATAGGGAAAAAATCAATCCTATGTTAATCCAAAATCTAGAATATATATTAGTTAGATTTATGTCATAATTTGGTTACTCTGGAATTCTGCAGTTGTTCATGTGAGTAACTTAGCATTTAGTAATTATTGAATCTTTTCTTTCCAAAGTGCAAGTTGGAATTGCTAAGCAAAGAAAAGCCACAAAAAGTCACTAGCATTTTTATTTTTCATTTTTTGGTTTAAAGTTACTAATAACTGAACAGTAGTTATATTCATATTATGCTTACATGAGGCACAATTTATATAAAAGATATGAAGAAGGAGCTCTTAGATAAAATACAACAGAAAGTACTAAAAGTCTCAGTGGCTAATTAAAGCTTGCATTTAGCATTATGTAATATGTGGTCCCCTAGTTACGTAGTTACAGGCAAAAAAGAGAGACTAAACAGAAGATGACTTATAACTGAAGGGAAAAAGTAAATCTGGATAGGTAGATAGGAAGACAAATAGATTTATGCATGTATGTAAATGCACACATGTATATATAGAGGCTTACAGTGGGTTTCATTTTATAAAGCTGTTAATTTTTCTTTCCCCTTGGGAGATTTTGGGTTTGTTTTTTTTTTAACTGTTATAAACAGTACTGTGCCGAACCTCATTATACCTCTGAGCACACGGACCATTGTTTCGTTGAGGTAAATCCCTAAAAGATTTGCTAGATCCAGGGAGTGCATATTTTTAAAATGTTGGGTAGCTCTCAAATTCATTTTATGAATGTATCATAATTTTAATACTTAAACCTAATATATATAAAACAAAAAAGCACACTACATTAATCTCTCATATGGCATATGACTGTAGATTTCAGAACTTTTTAAATATTGACAAATAGAACCCAGAAGTATATCAGAATGATATGCCGAGACAAAATGGAATTTATTATGGAAAGTAGGAGTGGTTCCAAGACAATATATGGCTCCATCAATTAGCCAACAAGTCTTACGTTATATCAAAGGACAGTGAAAAGGGGTTTGAAAAATCCAGCAGCTAATCCTCATTGCAAAAACCCTATGTAAAACAGAGGTAGAAGAGAACCTCTTAAATATAATAGACTGTTTAACAAAAAACAGTAGTATTGACTTCCCTGGTGGCTCAGATGGTATAGCGTCTGTCTATAATGTGGGAGACCCGGGTTCAATCCCTGGGTCGGGAAGATCCTCTGGAGAAGGAAATGGCAATCCACTCCAGTACTATTGCCTGGAAAATCCCATGGACAGAGGAGCCTGGAAGGCTACAGTCCATGGGGTCACAAAGAGTTGGACATGACTGAGCGACTTCACTTAATGTGATTTTAGTTAAAATAGAAAACTATCTAGATATGTCAACTTGTCACCATCATTATGTATCATAAATGGGTGGGTCGCAAATAAGACAAGAGAATGAAAACTCTTAAAGCTTTTGAAGCAGAGAGAACTCTTAGGTGACATGATTTTTATATTAAGAAGTAGTGAGTAACTCCCATAAATTAACCTCCCAACCAAAAGAACCTATTAGACTTAAAAGAATTTTGTGAGATGGCTGAATTTAAGCTAAGTATACAAAATGCATTAACTTTCCTCTGTTGTGGCAATTAGGGACTTTACACTAGAAATAATTGGAGCGGGAGAGGTTTCATTTTAAATAGTGTTAATACTGAACACAGGGCTTCACTGGTGGCTCAGTGGTAAAGAATCTGCCTACCAATTCAGGAGACATGGGTTTGATCCCTGGGTTGGGAAGATCCCCTGGAGAAGGAAATAACCCACTCCAGTATTCTTGACTGGGGAGTCCCATGGATAGAGAGGCCTTGTAGGCTATAGTCCATGGGGTTGCAAAGAGTCAGACATGGCTTGGTGACCAAACAACAAATACTGAACATAAACCTTAACAGGAAGTGCATGGGATTGTGAAGTGATGGATATCTTCTTGAAAAACATAAAATAGTTTCTGAGCAAATAGAAAAGCATAGTGAATTCCATTTTAAAGTAGAAAGTTAAATTATATAAAAACTAAAATATGAATTTAATGCAATTTGATTCAAATCCTAATAGTTTTTTTAATTGGTCAAAATTTTCATAAACTTTATATGAAAACCATGCTTGAAAAAACACTTAGAAAAATGTT
>SJYX01011400.1:7609-41393 GCA_006410675.1 Oreotragus oreotragus
TTACAATTTCCTTCTCCAGAGGATCTTCCTGACCCAGGGATCAAACCTGTGTCTCCTGCATTGGCGGGCAGGTTCTTTACCACTGAGCCAGTGGGGACGCCTTTGCATTTTGATGGGAATGATTGAAAAGCAAAGCTCCAATGAACCCCCTATTTTTCTCCCTGTAGTCTCAATAGCTCTCCATGTGATGTCTCCAGCAGAGCAACAGAGCTTCTTATATGACAGCATAACCTCCCAGAGACCAAGGAAGCAAGCAGCCAGTCCTCTTTAAACTAGGTAGGTATAGCCTAAATCACTGCATTTCTTTGTTCTATTAATCTTTTCTACAATAAAGATTCATCTGAACTTTGAGATCTCATTTTCAAAACACTGCTCAGTATGTATTTATTTGGTCCAAATGTAAGATATAAATTTCATACAGGATGCAAACAGTGTATTCCTGAAAAATTCTTAGCAATTGATCATCTCTGTGATCCGCTAAAAATCAAGGAAAGTTCCTACTGTCTGTTTATAAACATGCCCACATGCCAGTTCAGGGACTGATGTATAAACTTCTTTTTTTTCTTTTATAAAGATGGTATCAGGAATTGATAGAAAAGCAGAATAGAGTTTAGCATAGGAGTATGTATAAGGAGATCTAATCACTGAGTGACCTTAGTTAACTATCCATTCTATGAATTCAGAATGTCAATAGCTCACTATTTGGAATCACTCTGTTATTAATGTTATCATTTCCCCATATTCAAATCTATGTATTGTCAAATGCCAAATACATTTGGTCCTTAAACAACATGATTTTAAACTGTCTAGGTGCGCTTACATGCAAATTTTTTGGAATAAATATATTGGAAGATTTGCAACAATTTAAAAAACTTGCAGATCAACTTCATAGCTTAGAAATGTTTCAAAAATTAAGAATGTTATGTATGTAGATAATAGTCTGTCCTTACACAGACATAAAGTGATGTTTAATATAAAATTTGTGTGTTAGTTTTCTTACAACTTTATAACTTTGCTTTCAAATAATTATATTAGCATACATAGTCTGGTTTGACTAAAGGGTACAGAAAGCCAAAGTTGTTTGAATAACTAAGTAAATGAATGAATAAAGATATATTTTGTGAGTATAATTCCCTAATAAGTTCATTCCCTTGTAATTGAAGAAACTATGTATCAGCCTATCATCATAGGTAAGTGTTTTTTAAAAAAAATGCAGCAATGTTTTAAACACTGTATTATGAACATGACTGTAATATTGCATACCATAAAAATCTTACAATCATTCATAATGTAAAAGCAAGGTTATTTTGGCAATTATATCAATTACACTAGGTACCATATAGCAATCAGAGTGCAGCTTCTTCATTATCATTGCCTGAACTGTTATAATTGTAAACAATATGAATTACTTTTTCACATTATCTTTTTTTATGTCTAGTTTTAGTAATATGTATAACATCTAGAGTGTTTTGTTTTCATATAAAACAATATTGATGTAGGTACAGACAGACAATATATCTTGTAAACAGGTGACAAACTTAGGATATAGATAAATACAGTACAGTATTATAAATAAGTTTTCTCTTCATTATGATTTTCTTAATAACATTTTACTTTCTCTAGCTTACTTTATTGTAAAAACACTGTGTGCAATGCATATAACATAAAAAAATGTGTTAACCGTCTGTATTATTGGTAAGGCACCTGGTCAACAGTATGCTATTAGCAGTTCAATTTTAAGAAAGTCAAAATTTATACATATTTTTGACCTCACACACTCTGTGTCCCTAACTCCTTCATGGTTTAAGGGTCAATTGTAATGATACTTTTTGTTTAAAAACATACTGCACATGTATCTCTACTGACAGTTCTGTGTTGACTCTTCTCAGGGGCTTGTTATCTCTCCAGGGGTTTGGAGAGCTTCTGGATTGGTGAACAAACACCCAGCCACATGCAGGGGGAGTGACGTCCTCAAACTCCACAGGGACAGAGCTCCTTACCTTGGGACTCTTTGAGACCTCACCTTTTGAATTTCTTCATCTGACTGTTTATTCCTATCCTTTAATATCCTTTATAATATACTGATAATCTAGTAGGTAAACTATTCTCCTGAGTTCTGTGAGTCACTCTAGAAAAATAAGCTACCCAAGGAGTCGGTCATGGGAAATCTGTGATTTACATTTGTCAGTCAGGAGTACAGGTAACAACCTGGATTTTCAGTGTCTAACTGATTGTAGGACTCCCAGCTGGAGTTGCAGAATAGCTGTGTGGGAAAACTCCACACACATTTGGAATACAGAGTATTGCGTGAGTAGTGAGTAAAGGAAAATGACAATGTTTCCATAACACTTCATGTGAGGTTTTACAGCAAAAATCCTTACAATCATTTGAACTGTTTCCAGTCTTTCTACTCTAATCTATCCACACTTGCTACTGATTCATTCTCCATGAAACAAGGCTGTATAGCTTCAATTTGACTTTGACAATTGACCCTAACTTTTTTCCAGAATATACCTTTTATTATTTTAATCCAACTGATTTTACCACTCACTGTTCTCCAGGAATATTTTGGATATTTCTCACTTTTGCTCTAGCTTTTGCTTTTGGTTGTATTTCAAATACATGCCTCACCTCGTTTCCATATCCATGAGTATTTCACAAATATCCATCTTCTACGAAGCTTAATCAAATCCCCATATCAAAAAGCTATCCCCACACCTGAGCTGACATAATGCTTTGCTCACGCTTCTGCCTCTCTTTATTTTTTCTTTAATGTGAGGAATAGAGGCTTTAGGGGGAAATAAACATTGATCTCCTTACTATGTGAATTCAGGCAAGTCTCCTAACTTCACAGCATCATAAACTCACCTATAAAATAGGGTGGAAGGTAAAAGCCATTCTTACCTTGTGAAAATTACTGTGAGGATAAAATGCAACCAAATTTATGAAGAGATCGATGCAGAGCTGGTCCAAGAAGGAATGACAACTATCATTCACATTAAGTTAGATATAAATTTAAAAATCTATAATTAATACAATATATGCCTTATAAATGACAGAGGCTCAATAACTGACTTGAATTTAAAAACTAGAGAAATCAGGAATTCCCTGGCATTCCAGTGGCTAGTACTCCACACTTTCCCTGCCGAGGGCCTGAGTTCAATATGGTTGGGGAACTGAGATCCCAGAAGCCACATGGTATGCCTTAAAAAAAAAAAAAACAACTAGAAAAATCGTCACTTGAAAATTTTTTCTTCCACTTGTAGGTAAGCCACCTACTGTTATGATGAGGATGACCATATTACACAGTTTTAGAGGTCTTACTGCACAAACAATCAATGGGGTATCAGTCGCTACAAACCTACCATCGTAAAAGTAGCTGAAAAAATTAGAGCAGGAAATAAATACCTAAGGCTTTCTGGCTGTCAGCAGAATGCTAACCTGCTTGAATATTTTCTCGGTGTCTGTTTTAAAAACATGAGGGCTGAGGTACTAAAATTTGTGATCCAAAACTAAACTTAGTAAGACAGAAATAACAGTGTAAATGTTTTGGTCATGTTACCCCTCCTACTTTGGTTGATGGGACTTGGGGAAACAGACAGTGATGTCCATGACTGATCACCGGCACATCCTGTATTATGCAACTATGGATTGTGCTCGTCAGAAAAATTTGACCTCTGTGCTATTCATGGCTCACAATGTGATATTGACATGGCAAATGACGTGCCACTCAAAAGAGACCATATTCCTTAATCTGAGTACTTTACCAGCAAAACTGATTCTAATATCACTACTCCCATGAGGCCTTTGGCCAACATCTCAAACATCTCTAATCAGTCAATGAATAGAAAAGGGAATTTGGGAATAATATGGGAGCAAGTGGGAAGAGAAACCCTTTTGATTTCACAGTGCGTATGATCCTAAAAAGAACTAGAAAAATTACAGTTGAGGATTTACCTAGTAGTTCTTCCCTCGGTTTGATCCTAAACACTTTCATCTTCAGCTCCTGGGGTGAAGTATGCCCTCTGTAAACTTCTGTTCCACCCACTGTCTTTACTCCTAACCTTTTAAATTCAAGATGAAGACTAAGCTCTTTCTGTGACAAGTATTCAACATTAGCCATTTGCAATAGCTGAGGCAGCATTTGGCTTGATATATTCCAGGAAATAATTTATTATAGCATATCCAATGTATTCTAATTTGCAATATTTTATAGAAAATATATTCAGACTCAACAGAATTCTACTCTTCCCCTTTCTTCCTAGTTTATAAAAATTTCCTCACTCATCAAATGGGGATAATAGCATACTCCTTTGAAAGTTTTTGAAACTATTAGATAAGAAAATTCACACACAGTTCCTGATAGCTAATAAGCATTCTATAAATCATGTGTGCATGTGCTAAGTCGCTTCAGTTGTGTCTGACTCTTTGTGACCGCGTGGACTACAGCCCACCAGGCTCCTCTGCACTCTGTAAAGTGTAATTATCCTTAATTATGCCACCTGGCAAGTATTTGTTGAACATCTATTTTGCACAATGCCCAGGGATTAAAAAGATTGTAATTCCTGCCCTCAAGGTATTCTCCTGCTAGAAGAAGTAACATGGTTTCTTACAAAATAAGATGAAAATAAGTAGATGCTATGAGAGCTCTGAGGTGGATGACCTGACTCAGTGTGGGATGGAGGAAGATGTCAGGAAAGGCTGCCCAGGGGAGGTGAAGTCTTAAACACTTTGATAAGTATAGAATTGACTTGGTAATAAAGGCTTCCCTGGTGGCTCAGTGGTAAAGAATCTGCCTGCCAAAGTTTGAGCCCTGGATCAGGAAGATCCCCTGGAGGGGGATGGCAACCCACTCCAGTGTTCTTGCTTGGGAAACCCCATGGAGAGAGGAGCCTGGTGGGATACAGCCCACAGGGTCTCAAAGAGTCGGACATGACTGAGCGACTAACCAATAAAGAAGGTGAAGGAAAACATCGAAAAGGCCCAGAAATCAGAGAAAGTCTAGTGTATCTGAAAAACTGAAAGGGGCTAAGCAAAATGGTTTAGAATTTGTTGGGGGTGGGAAAAGACAGGGAGAAAGGAGGCTTTGGAGAAAGAAGGCTGGCATGAGCAAAGAGCTGGGGCCAAGAGCCTTGTGTGCCAGGGTTAGGAGGTTGAATTTAAAGCTGAAGGAAATTGGTAGGCACAGAAAATTTTAAGGGAGGGCTTGGGAATGACAGGATTAAATCCACATTTCAAAAGATTACTGACAGTAGCCAGGATGGATTAGAGAGGATTATAGCAAAGAAAGGAGGCCAGTTCAGGAGCTATTCCAACAGCCCACACTCAAAGAGGTAAACCAGGCAGGAGGGGAAAAAGGAAGGTTTAGACTGAGTGCTTTGTGCTAGTCCACTGTTTTTCACTCAGTCAATGTGATCTTATTTATTTAGTTTTGAAATTTTGGTACTTAAAAATTTAAAAATTTTGTTCATTGAGAGGACACATTTCTAAAATTATTCTTCTGTCTTATTCTTAGTTAGAAACTGCAAAACAGTGTGAATTAATGGAAGAGCTTTTCAGGTAGCTGAGTGTAAAAAAATAAAAGTGAGCAAGCAAAAATAATCAGGAGAAGTGACTACACTGTGTTTTCTGCTTGCCCTGTACCAGTCATATTGCCCGTATGCCTCACAAGCAACGAAAACAAACGAGTGAAGTATATCAAACTAAAATGCTACTGCACAGCAAAGGAAGCAAACAAATTGAAAAGGCAGCCTATGGAATGGGAGAAAATATTTGCAAATCATGCGTCTCATAAAGGGTTAATATCTAAAATAGTTAAAGAACTCATGCAACTCAACAGTAACAGCCAATTAAATAAACAATTTAAAAATGGGCAAAGGCCCCGACTAGACATTTTTCCAAAGAAGACATATAAATGGTCTATATGAAAAGATGCTCAACATCACTAATCATCAGACAAATGGGAATCAAAACCACAATGAGATATTACCTCTTACCTGTTAGGATGGCTATTATGAAAAAGGAAAAAGAAAAACCGAGAGAAAAGTGTTGGTGACAGTGTGGAGAAAAGGGAATGCTTGTGCACTCTTGCTGGGAATGTAAATTGATACAGCCATTACAGGATGAAGTTTCCTCAATAAATTTAAAAATAGAATTATCATATAATCCAGCTACCTCACTTCTGGGAACATATCCAAGGAAAATGAAAACATTATCTCTAAGAGATATCTGCATTCCCAGGTTCACTGCGGCATTGTTTACAAATAGCCAAGGTATGGAAACAGTCTTAATGTCCATTAGGGATGAATGGATAGAGATTTTATATATATATATATACACTATATATACAACAAAATATTATTCAGCTATTTAAAAAAGGAAATTTGCTATTTGTGACAACATGGGGATGAACATTGATGACGTTATGCTACAAAAATAAGTCAGAGAAGGATACTGTATGAGCTCACTTTCATGTGTTATCTGAAAAAGTTGAACTCATAAAAACAGAGATTAGAATGATGGTTGCCAGGGACTCAGTGGGGAGGGCAATGGAAGTATTAGTCAAAGGATACAGACTTCCAGTTATAAGATGAATAAGTTCTGGGAATTTAACGTTTGACATGGTGACTATAGTTAACAATATTACTGTATACTGGAAATTGGCTAAAAGAGTAAATCTTAAATGTACTCATCACAAAAGAAAAAAAAATGTTTGTGAGGTGATTGATGTGTTAACTAATTTTATTGTGGCAATCATTTTACAATATGTATGTATATCAAATTGCCTATGTTTTAAATGTATGTGATTTTGTTTGTCAATTATACTTCAATGGAGCTGGGGGGGTGGGGACTGAAGAAAAAATGCCTCAAGGCAAGTACTAAGGAGGTAGGTAGCATACCTTCATTTTACCTAGCAGATTCTGCCCTTGAGAGAGGGCTAGAATTTGCCAAAGCCACCCACCTAATTAGAAGTGGAGTTGGGCCACCATGCCTGCCATATCTCCAGATCACATTAGAAGGAATTTGGACATTTACCTCCTGGGGAGGAGTAGCTTGAATTCTTCAGGGAAAGATGGGAGCGGTGATTAACTTCCCGCTCCAAAGACATTATGCAGAATATTTCTAAACCCTAGAAACTTATTACACACACACACACACACACAGACACCTTTCATGTGGGTTGGGGTGAAAAATCTTTTAGAAGGAACCTAGAGATAAGAGAGATGGAGTCCACGTTCTATCACTTTCTATCTAAGGCACAAACTTTCTCAGTCTTTCAGTAACACTTTCCCTAAGTCACACATACAGACATCCTCTTCACACTCTCTGCATTTACCTCCGAAGAAAATTAACAGAATTTCTTATAGCATACAGGGAACATAGCCAGTGAATCCTTTGATGCTGGGTTTTAACCTCAGGAGAAAGCTGGACTGGGATTCTAGCACCAGACCACATCAAGTAACACGGGTGATAAAGATAAGGGTTGATCAAAGTGTGAAAGGAACAGCAATAAATTCCATCCAAACCAGGGTTCATCCTGGGCTTTTGCAGGTAAAGGCTGTTAACAATACTACTTGCTTCTCTCCATTCAGTTACATTTTCCAAGTGCAGTGTATGATGCCTGACTAAAGAGTTAAATTCTTCTGCTTTTCATCTTTGGTATGCTCTTGATAACCTTTACAAGCAGGTTAGATAATGTATTTAGTGCTCTATGTTTCTGGGTTTTGATCTTTGTCTTGCTGATAGCCTACTCTGCCTTCTTTTTTTCTCTTTTCCTTAACAAAGGAGACTAGCAATATATTAGACATTTATTTACCAAAAATTAGTTGTTAGTGGATTAAGATAATATTTTCTATCCCATCAAGGCTGGGAATAATGACATCACAATGGAGTTTGAAGCATTTCTTCAGTTTACACATTTATCTAATTCCTTTTCTTCTTCTTTTCCTTTCCCCACCCCTAATCAGCCCTGTAGAGACTTTAAGGACAGGTTTAATCAAGATGAGAAAACAGAAATAAAGATCATATAACTTGCCAGTCAATTGGTACTGTATATGTTCTTTTGGATTGCATACCAAGGCTCTGACTGCAGGCCAGTAGGTTGAGTGAAATTTAGAACAATTAATAATTAAATGTACAGATAGGGGATGGGAGTGAATAGCAAAATCAAACACTTTCAACTGTGTAAACAAAAGAGCAAATTTTTAATGTTTGTAGAGTGATAAACAGTGATATTTAACTGACTTTTTTTTTTTTTTTAAAAGTTGTGTCAGGTTCTTTTGTGACCCCATGGACTGTAGGCCATCAGTTTCCTCTGGCAATAGGATTTCCCAGGCAAGAATACTGGAGTGGGTTGTTAACTGACTTTTATATTACCTTTCATAAAGACTAGAAACTGCATAGGTTTGGAATCCAGTCAAAGACTGGACATTCTTTCCTTCTCTAATATAATGCTTTTCCCTTTGAAAAGGTCTTGCTATTTAAATAGAAAAAACTTTCAGCAAGCAAATATCTTATGATATCTTAGCCATTTATAAATCACCTATTATTTTATAGAAAGAAATAAAAAGTTTTAACCTTTCCTTGGCTATTCATGTTGAGAATATTTTCTTTACTGCTGTAAATTGACTTAACCCTTAGCTGAACTGAGATTATACAGGATTTTAAAACGTGAGACAATGCATATTAAAGACTACATGGAACTCTAGGACTCAATCTTTGTCTTCATTTGCCACAAATTCCTCCCACGTTCCTGGCTTTTCCAAGACAACATTAACCATCACTGAAGAGATAAAAATAATATCTGTTTTTAAAAAAATTAAAATCAGTGTAGAGTGAAAATTAGACTAATTAATCCATTATTCAAATCAAACATTATATAGCTACTATTAAATGAGCCAAATCTGAATACTCTGCTGTAAATTTTTCCTACCAATCACATGCAAATTATACATTTTTCCTCCTCTCTCCCCAAATTTCTGCTCTTTTCATTTGAGCAGCATTGAAATGCATTGAATAAATATAATTAGTTTGATGTAGATCAAATTTATTTTCATTCTAAAGAGAAAATCGCTTGCTCAGCTTCTCTATCCTGACTGGGGACTTTGTTATCACCCATATCTTTTAAACACACAGCATCCCCTTCTTCCTTCTTATCCAGACTGTCACCAAACCTTTTTACTTCTTGCCCAACAGTCTCTTAAACCATATCTCCTCTGAGGTCGCTTTTGTCAAAACCCATATGTTGATTAGATCTTCCTTCTTTGCTTTAAACTCCTTGATTTTCCTTTCTCTGCTTGCCATCTCTTTTCTAGAACTTTTGTTTCTGAGATTTCTATTAAAGCATTAAAATTTTTTTTCTTTCTAAACGAAATTTTAAATGTCTGCCTAGTAAGCACCCCACTGTTGCCAGGAATAAGGAATAGAGATATCCATTTGGCTTACCATGTTTTTATACTATTATTTTCAGGGAAGGCTGTTATATATTTTTAAAATGCATGCTAGTATTTAGAAATATAGAACATTAATATTTCTTGTATTTATCAGTTACCTACTATATACCAGTCACTTCATAAAAATAATATTTACCTCTAACAACTTTTCAGGCAATAAGCACTATCTCCATTTTCCAATTGAAGGGACTGAATGCAGATAATTGACTTGTACTTTGTTGCATATCATACAGCCCCCTCATTAACAACCACTCACCTTTTATCTCTACATTGCTTATTTATTTCTTCTGTGATAAACTTCGTTATGTCACCTTCAGTCTCTTCAAAATTCTCTTAAAGAACTGAGCTGACCAGAAATACGGTTCTTGGCTCAAGAGTGATTTTTTAGACCCCTTGCAGCAAAGCTCTGGACTTGAACTACGAGGAAATGAGCATTGTCTTGCTTCTCAGCTAGACATTAAAGGTGTGGTTTTGTCTACTTTTCATTAGTACAAATGAACTGTTCCTTTAAATTTAAAGGCAGAGGATGAGATTTAAGATAAAGACATTTTTGAAAGGAAGTAGAAAAAATTTTGAAGACATCTGAAGAGGTAGGTCTAGAGAGTGAGTACCCAAGACAAGAAAGAAATTGACTAGGCCTCCAGGAAAGGACAGAAGTTCAAGAACAGCAAAATCTTAATTTATAAAGATGTAGAAAGAGTCAAATGTTCTCCTTACTTTCTAGGATCTCTTATCTAAAAATGTGTCCCCTTTCATTCTCATTCATAATTTGATCACTTATTGAGCCTAGAGAAAATTATTTTCCGTTTAATCTTTAAAATAATCACATGAGTTTGATAAAGTTAGTTCCATTTTTAATATGTGTAATAAATAAGTCTTAGAGAAGTTAAGTGATTTTCCTAACATTACTTGTTAGCAGTAGGTAAAAGGAGGAGAATTTGAACCCAAGTCACTCTGACCTCAAAAGTTAGGGCTGTTAAACATTACCCTCAACTGCTTTTTTCTGAAGGTTTTCATATATCTACTTTGTGCCACTGAGTATAAGAGGATGAATAAGTTATCCCTAACACACAAAAAAGTAAAAAGTTAGGGTTATTAATCATTACCCTCAACTGCTTTTTCCAAAGGCTTTTGTGTATCTACTTTGTGTCATAGAGGATAAGAGATTGAGTTAGAGGTTATCCCTGATGTCAAAAAATTGATTGCTCAAAAAGGAAGGTTGACAAGAGAAGGAGTATTTTGTTATGTGGTAAGGAGTTATTGCAGAGAAATTAGCCATGGGTTGTAAATCTACTGGGTGCTAGAAAGCAATTTTTTTTTTTTTTCTATACCCTGCTCCCATCACCATTCTGTAAAAGCAGACTGGCCAAAGCTTTCTTCTCTAGAAGATTATTTAGGAATAATTCACATAATTACATAAGCAGGAGGTGAGAGCAAAAGGCAACACTGATTGAAAGGCAGAGAAAGAAAGAAAATTGTGTTGTTGTCTTCATCTTAAGAATGTTAAGTAAACATTGTAAAAAATTAATAATATGTTAAGCTTAAAATGTTAATGATATGTTTTGAACCATTCTCTTTCCAAAAGAATCCTTATTATTATTATTACTTAAGGGGAAGGGAATGATAAGGAAGAGAAAAGAAATAATATCTGTTTGAAGATATTTGACTAAGTGTTAGACTTTGTGTTCAGAACTTTATAAAATGACCTCATGTATTCGACACCGTCAACACCCCAAAAAGGCAGGCATTATCATTTCCATCTTACAGATAAGAAAACAGAGGAGTATAGATGACTGTATCTTGCCCATGGTCACACTATTAGTTATTAGAGTCAAAAGTCAAATCTAGACCCATGAGACATCAAAGTTCATGTCTTTTTCTAATACCACCACCATGGAACTTGACCATGTGCATTTATTACACTGGAAGTATGTACCCACAATCCATTTTCCTTTTCCTGAGTGGGAACCCTTACTGGGTGAAATCAAATCTGATATTGCCACCTATACTGGGGCGCTTTTTTTTTTTTTTTTTTTGGCTTTAAAAAGGGCACAGAGAGTGTAGGAAAATACTAATGGAAGAGGAAGAAATAGCTCCAACTTGATTGTTGATCTTGGTCAGGAAATTTGTCCTTGTTTTGTTTCAGCAAAGTCACATACTCTCAATATTACTAACTAAAGAACATACTTCAGTGTATGATTTTAACAACTGATATTTATTAAGCATTTCCTACAAGCCCAACACTTCAATCACCTGCAGTTCTGACCAGAACTCAGGAGAACAGGTATTATCAATCACTGTTTACCAATGAGAAAAACAGAGACTGGAGAATGCATAAATTGCCAGAAGTGCTAAATCTAAGACTCTAGCACCAGCATGCATGACTTTAGAACTGGTTTATAGGATTGTGAAGAAAAAATAAAAAGACTAGAGTGTTCCAGAATGCCAGACCTGCAGACGTAACCAAGGGAACTGTTTGCATTCTGACCCTCTGAAAAGGGATTATGATTTTGTTTTTTTTTCAGTAATGATGACAAAGCCTTCCTCACAAACAACTCCATGAACAAGCTTTTTGTACTGAACTCTTCCATAGAAGGAAATATTTTTGCCCTGATATAGAAAAAAAGGTAAGTATGTCTCAACAAAGATTGCAAAGACATGTAAACATTTCCTTGGTATATCCAACATTATCTTTTTCTGGCTACATAGCAATAGGTCAATATAAAATAGTTAAAAATAATATTTAGCTATACAAATAATCCATGTGTGGTAAAAACAAATTATATAAAAGTATGATAAAAATACTCCCCAATCCACCTATTGTTAACCTCTATCCTCCAGAAAATAATAATTTACTGTATATCTGATTCAATATTTCATTTGGAATAAAGATTAGGTATTGTAAGGGAAATATGAAGCAGGCTAGATATTAAAGAATTGTTATTTAGCTAGCAACACTTTCACAGAGCAAGGGGGAGCTTCAGTTCAGTTCAGTTCAGTCGCTCCGTTGTCTCCGACTCTTTGCGACCCCATGAACTGCAGTACGCCAGGCCTCCCTGTCCATTACCAACTCCTGGAGTTCACTCAGACTCATGTGCATTGAGTGGGTGATGCCATCCAGCCATCTCATCCTCTGTTGTCCCCTTCTCCTCCTGCCCCCAATCCCTCCCAGCATCAGGGTCTTTTCCAATGAGTCAACTCTTTGCATGAGGTGGCCAGAGTATCGGAGTTTCAGCCTCAGCGTCAGTCCTTCCAATGAACACCCAGGACTGGTCTCCTTTAGAATGGACTGGTTGGACCTCCTTGCAGTCCAAGGGAATTTCAAGAGTCTTCTCCAACACCACAGTTCAAAAGCATCAGTTCTTCGGCACTCAGTTTTCTTTATACTTCAACTCTTGCATCTATACATGACTACTGGAAAAACCATAGTCTTGACTAGACGGACCTTTGTTGGCAAAGTAATGTCTCTGCTTTTGAATATGCTCTCTAGGTTGATCATAACTTTTCTTCCAAGGAGTAAGTGTCTTTTAATTTCATGGCTGTAATCACCATGTGCAGTGATTATGAAGCCCCCCAAAATAAAGTCTGATGCTGTTTCCACTGTTTCCCCATCTATTTCTTATAAAACATTAAAAACACTGAACACATAATTTTTTTCTGTTTCTTCCCTCTTCAAGAAACAGATTATTCCAAGAGATTCTGCTCTCATACCATACTCATCCAGTTCTTTGTGATGTCTTCCCAATTCTACTTTCTTGGACCATGTCTCCTATTAGACCTTCCTTTTTTTTCCTGTTGCTCCTCTCGGAGTTCAGATCTCCACTTCTCCTACGTGGACAGTTGTGAGAGATTTCTCACAGAGCTCTCTCTGCCTGACTCTTTCCTACTCCCATCAGCGCTACAAAAATCATTGTTGGTTGCTGTTCAGTTGCTAAGTTGTGTCTGCCTCTTTACGACCCCATGGACTGCAGTATGTCAGACTTCCCTGTCTTTCATTATCTCCTAGAGTTTGCTCAAACCCATGTCGACTGAGTTGGTGATGCCATCCCACCATCTCATCCTTTGTCACCTCCTTCTCCTCCTGCCCTCAATCTTTCACAGTATCACGGTCTTTACCACATCAGGTGGCCAAAGTATTGGAGCTTCAGCTTCAGCATCAGTCCTTCCAGCGAACATTCAGGGTTGATTTCCTTTAGGACTAAATGGTTTGATCTCCTTGCTTTCCAAGGGAATCTCAAGTCTTCTCCAGCACCAAAGTTCGAAAGCATCAATTCTTTGGCACTCAGCCTTTTTTATGGTCCAATTTCCATCAGTGCTGCAAATATACTGCCAGATTAATTTCCTAGAATACAACTCTACCTGTGTTACCTATTTCTCTCATACACTTTTAAAAGCAGGTTTACTGAAGTATAATGCACACACACTAAAATTCACCTGTTTTAAATGTACAATTTGATAATTTTCAGTAATTTATGAAGTGATACAATAATCATCAAATTCAGTTTTAGAACATTTCTGTGATGTCTAGAAACCCTCTATGCATGTTTATATTCAATCTTTATTCTCTCTCTGCAGCCTCTGGCAAATACTAATCTTTATCTGTCTCTATGCTGCTGCTAAGTCGCCCCAGTCGTGTCCGACTCCGCACAACCCCATTGACGGCAGCCCACCAGGCTCCCCTGTCCCTGGGATTCTCCAGGCAAGAACACTGGAGTGGGTTGCCATTTTCTTCTCCAAAGCATGAAAGTGAAAAGTGAAAGTGAAGTCACTCAGTCGTGTCCGACCCTCAGCAACCCCATGGACTGCAGCCTTCCAGACTCCCCCGTCCATGGGATTTTCCAGGCAAATGTACTGGAGTGGGGTGCCACTGCCTTCTCCGATCTATCCCTATAGATTTGCCTTTTCTGCACATTTTATATAAGTAGAATTTTACAATATATGATCATTTCAGTCTGGCTTCCTTCACTTAGTAAAATATTTTAAAAATTTAGTCAGGTGGTAGAATTTATCAGTGGTTAATATTATTTCATTGTATAGATACACCACATTTTGTTTATTCAGTAGTTGATAGATATCTGGATTGTTTCCAATTTAAGGCTATTGTGAATAAGCCTGCTATGGAAATATATTTACAAGATTTTGGGTAGGTTTATGTTTTCTTTTCTTTTGAATATATACTATGAATTGGAATTGTTGGATCATATTCCCTGGTGGCTCAGAGGTTAAAGCAGCTGCCTCCAATGTGGGAGACCCAGGTTCGATCCCTGGGTCGGGAAGATCGCCTGGAGAAGGAAATGGTAATCCACTCCAGTATTCTTGCCTGGAGAATCCCATGGACACAGAAGCCTAGTAGGTTACAGTCCACGGGGTCGCAAAGAGTCGGACACGACTGAGCGACTTCACCTCACCTCACCTCAGAGGAATTCTATGTTTTTTGAGGAGCCGTCAAATTATTTTCCAAAGTGGTTTCCCCATCTTGCATTCCCTACAGTAGTATGATAAGAGTTTCTGTTTCTTTACATTTTCATCATTGCTTATTACAATTTTTTTAAATTACATCATTCTAGTAGGTGTGAAGCTGTGTCTTGTTCTAATTTCCTTTTCTCTAATGACTAACGAGGTTGAGTATCTTTACTTGTGTTTATTAGCCATCAGTGTATCCTCTTTGGTGAAATGTCTATTCTAATCCCCACCCTCTTAAAAAAATGAGTTGTATTATTATTGAGTTGTAAATGCACATTATTTATTCTGCATTTGAGTCCCTTATTGAAGTGATGATTTGCAAATGTTTTCTCCCAATCTGTGTCTTGTCTTTATACTTTCCTACTAGTGTTTTTTCAACTTTAAATTATAAAGTTTTAATTATGTCCAACTGCAATATTTTTCATTTAGGTATCATATATTTTGTGTCCTATCTAAAAATTCTTTACCTAACCTAAGGTTATGAAAATTTTCTACTGTTTTCTTCTAGAAGGTTTGTAGACTCTTACATATAGGTCTGTAATCCTCTTTGAGCTAACTTTTGAGTATGGAGTGAAATAATGATTTAAATTCATCTTTTTACACATGGATATTCAACATTTTAACTGTTGGTTTAAAACATCTCCTCTCCTCAACTATTGAAAATTGATTGAAAATCACGGTACTCTGGTAAATTTTGATGGCTCCACATTGCCTACTGAATCACTTCAAACTTTTGAGCCTGAGACTAAAGCTCTCCCACCCGCAAACTCAGAGATCCATCCCAGCTTATTCATAACCAGTATAATGTTTCGCTATCTTCTTTCCATCCATAGTCTGTGTACCAATTACCCTAAATTACTTGATTTTAGCCTGTGTAGTGCCCTTCAGTTCGTATTGGCAGTGCTGGTAACTTAGTTTACAGCATTTTTCTCCGTCGACACTCCTAGATATTTAAATCCTATCCATTCATTCAAAATCCAGCTTCAATGCCCCTCTTCTGAGAGGTTTTCTCTACTAGGTGTGATCTCTGGTTTTGTGTCTGCTCCCGGCTCTCATTATGTCCCTGTCTTAGGATATGTCCGCTTTCCATTTTGCATTATAATTGTTTCTGAAAATGCTTTATCCCCATTATATGGGTAAAAGTCTTTGAAGACCCCTTGATTTGTATTTAATTGATCCTCAATCAATATTTATTTAAGGTATGTGAATAATGTGAATGAATAATATTCACATATAACTACCCTTACAGGTTTAATGGGAAGCAGTTTACTGATTGTCAAACCGACTGCACTATCGGAATCCAAATCCTAGGATCTTTGCTGATTGTTTAGGAGAACAGTACAACTACGTTTTATCAAGACAGAGAGTGACGGTGTCTGATTAAAATGTGTTTCCTTTTATCGGAAGGGTAAGACTCTTATCTTATTTTCCAAGGGCTCGGTGGCTGTTTTCGAACATAAAGATCAAAGAGTTTTTTGCCCCCCTCTTCCAAAAGCAATTGTAAGATATTTCAGAAAGTTAAATGTGAGGAATATTGTATTTGAATGTGAATTATTTGAATGTGAATCCTAAACATTATCCACAGTTATTCATTTGACATTTTGAAACAGTGGCAAGACAAATGTCTTAGATTTACAGGTAGTCGTGAATGTTTCCATTGGCCAGTCAATATATTTTTGTTTTCATAGCAACATATGGAAGGTAGGTGCTTGAATCCCAACTTTCCATTAGAACCTTTTTTTTTTTAAGCTTTTTTTTTTTTCCTAGAAATGGACTAATGAAGTTTCCAAAGATCTGACTTTTGAATACACTGGATACACAAGAAAGGCATGACAAGGAAATCCATTACATTCTGACTTAAGAAACTTGCCAGTGCAGTGAGGTCTTTTCAAAAGAGAGGTGGAAAATCAGAATAAAATAGGGAAGTTTAAAGTAGTGTGATCTGGAGAATGACAAAAAGATCAGAGTGGAAGTAGGGAGAATTATGGAACAAAGAAGAAATGATGAGATGGGGTGAAGAAGTGGATAGTTTCTCCATAAATTTAAATAAGCTTTGGGCAATTATCTGAACTTTGAAGGGAACTATCTGAACTGCACATCTAAATTTGTTGAGGTTTCTCCATTGTAGCTAGTATCTGGTTAAAGTTTGCATGGTAAACTTGCTTTCTTGTGTCATGAGTGGCCTACCAGTCCAAAAGATTCAGTGAAATCTTCAAAGCAAATCTGTGTTCAGCAAAGCAATTCACAGGTCTGTTTATAACTTTTCCGTCTGTCTCCTAGACTATCTCCAAGGATGCAAACTTTGGATGTTACATTTGTTGTTTAGGCATCGAACTCATTTGATCAAAAGGAATGAGTGCATTCTGGCTCACAATTTTAATGACTCCCTTAGTACAAATTTCAGAATCCTACCTATAACAAAAAAGTTCACTAAGCAATCATTGAAATGCCTGACTGACAATTGAATAATTAAGATGATTGGCAAAGATAATTCTTGATTGTCTGAAAAATCACTGGAAGGACATTTAGTTTTGCCTATTATAATGTGGTTCAGAACCTTAAACATACACAGATTAAAAAAAAAATTGAAGGACTCTGATAATCAGGTTATCAGTTGAAACAGTAATGAGAAAGGACAATCAGGCAAAAAGTGAGGAGAAAGTGGCGAATTTATGAGTAATGCAAATTCCCAAGCACTCTGCAGAATGCTTGGTCTATGAATGTTTGAGCTCAGGTATTACTAGTTGTAGTTTGTCAGTGATTATATATTAGAACTGAACATAGGGAGTTCTAGATATAATTTATCACATTCAAACAGGCCTTTCTCATTCCACAGTCAGATATTGTAGAATCCACAAAATAACAGAATTCCCTGGGAGGAAACTACTTTGTAGTTACCTGATGAAGCAGTGGGAGTCACACAGCTTTCATTGAACGGCTGGGGGTAAAGTGGATTGCTGGGCTTTTATCTTTTATCTCTGAAATTGGTCTCCCAGTAGTGACTTTGTTAAATCTGACACATCTTGAATTTACCTTTTTTGAATTGCAAATTTAGCAGCTAGAGGTTTATCTTTTTCAGCACCGAAATTTCCACGTTTTGAAGAGATTATTTTTAACGAGAGCCTATTGGAAACTATTGTTATTCAGGTTTTAGAAGGTTCAGTTTGACTCTTTCCTAAACCCAGATACATGCTTACAAAACAGACAAAAAGTAAAAGATGAGGGCAGTAAATATGGCTTATTTGTGATGTATGGAGACATGTTTTGAAAAGAGACAGCATTGAGAACAAGGAAGGGAAGTTAATCCTAAACCTTTAAGAAAGTGTGTGTTAGTCGCTCAGTCGTGTCTGACTTTTTGTGACCCCATGAACTGTGGCCTGCCAGGCTCCTCTGTCCATGGAATTTTCCAGGCAAGAATACTGGAGTGGGTCGCCATTTCCTTCTCCAGGGGATCTTCCCAACCCAGGGTTCAAACCTGGGTCTCCTACATTGCAGGCAGATTCTTTACTTTCTGAGCCACGAGGGAAGCCCTGTAAAATACCTTTGAAATACAATAATCTGAGCCCAGATACCTTTACTTTTCTGTTCTCCTGCCATCTGAAGAAATATTCATTTTAATAGCCTGTTTCTTGCTGAAAAATAAACATTGGATTATAATACAATGAAATACAATAAAAATACAATACAATAAAATACACACCACAGGAACGTTTGCGATATAAAGAGCTTCTCCGAGTCTTTTGATTCAGATGGTTTCCTATGAAGTTGACAAATAATGGTTAGAATTTTCCTTTTTACAATTTTAGTTATTTAATTTTAGAAGATAAACTGTCTGACTTAATCAGCTTTAGACATCACTTGTTTTTGCAGAAGCTAATTTAACTTTCATGTATTCTATTTCCTTCCTCAATTACTAATTACCAAAGATTAATGTTTCAAACAAGGTCTTTTCTCCATATAATCCACCTCCCCTTCCTGCTCTGATCTAGCAGGAAGCCTGCTGAAAGAGGTCATAATCCTTTTGTTTCCAACATTATAGTCTATGACACTGGGAATGTTCAGTGTGTAAAAATTTCAGTAAGAATCTTTTTGAACAAGTACAAAGTATAGATCATGAAAAGATCAATGTAAACTTTGCCCGGTAGGTGAATGAGCTGTTGATGGCTCCTTTTCTCAGCGTGCCAAGGACCTGCCTTTCAAATGGGACTGAGAGACTTGAAACTGACTAAAATGGAATGTACAGCAACACTATAAAATATTGTGTAAACTCTACCAAAGCAGAAGTTTATTTATCACTGACTTCCTATCTCTAAACTGCACCAAGCGTATTCAATATAACGGAGAGAGAACAGCGTTCTTGGGATTGACCACCATGGAAATTTAACCTCCTTTGCGGACAGATAGGTATTGGTTAGCAATTCTCTTTTTAATTTATTTATGCCCATGCTTTTATAATTTTGGACATATATGCATTTATTATATAACTTTCATAATTTTGTGACAACTTGTAGGTATCATTATAGTGATCCACGTTCAGTTGGCTGCCAATTAACTAAAGCTCTGAATCACTACTTCGGTATTGGTAAAAAATCTAATTTATTCAAATTTGAGAAGACCCCATAAATACACTATCTATTTGAATTTAAAATATTTGATTTTCCCCCATAAAGAACCTTAAAAAAATTTGAAAACAAAGCTAGCCCAGAATTCATTACTCATTATATAATTGGACTGATGAGTTACAAAAAGTATTTAAGGTAAAGAATATGACTTACCTTATTTCTTATAACTCCTTTGTTGATTTTCACAAGGAAATCTTCTATATTCATATTTATATATAAATGATCATATTTTTCAAATCCAAATAATTAAAAATTTGAAATGATATGATACAAATTTAATTTTTTACTTAGTAGTTATGTAAGCATTGATTTTTGTTTACAAAGATGGAGAGCTTTCCAGAAATTATTTAAGCAAGTATAAATATCCACTTTGGAAAGAGGCTTTCAAATGCTACTACACTTTTTTTCCCCTTGCTTCTCTTTCTTGTGACCAGTCAAAAATCAATCAATGCCCAATCCTAAGAAATTCGTTTCTAGTTTAGAACCTAAAAGTTGTTTGCTCTGAAATACTTTCATGAATTTAATCCCTTGTCCCACTGGATTTTAAAACTTTTGTGAAGGAGCAAATTAAGTTATATGAAAATGCTGTGAAAGCATGGAATGACCCACAAATGTACAATGTGATTATAATTATTTACTTAACTTAAATAAAAAATTAGGAATATTTGGCATTAAAAATAAGTAATATAATTAAGGAAAATAAGGAATTATAGCTCACTGGAAAACAGTAGTAATTTATGATACTGATAACATATAGCTAGGTAGCTAGCCAGACCAATAGAAAAATGGGAGAGAGAGAAGGTTCTTTAATTTTCAGAATATTAACCCTATACTTGTTGAAGATATATTAGAGTTGAAAAAAAATGCCATTTTGCTTATCTTCAGAGTGAAGATTCTCATGAATGAATACTAAATTTATAGAGAAAAGATTGATGAAAATAGGATAAATACATGATTTTGATATGACCCTTCACAGATTATTTACTAGTTGCAAAGGGAAAAATAGTAACAGTGGAAAACAGAACAAAATTCTAAGGAGATGACTGAAAAAGATATCATAATCAAGGTGCTGATGGGCATGACTCCAAAGATGGTTCCTTAAGAAGGATACAGCATCATCTACATACTATTTCTGAAAGAAAATATAAACTGAAAGAGGAAATGTCAGGCAGACCCAAGGGAAGGAACACTTTAAAAATGACTGGACTGCGTTCTTAAAAAATGCCAAGATTATAAAGCTAAAAATGAAAAAAATCAGTAATAGTAAAGTAGGTAACTCTTCCAGATTCAAGGGAACTAAGGAACATGACAACTATGTATAAAATATGATCCTGATTAAAGGGTGGAGAAACTCTTAAATTCATTATTGGAAAAATTGACAAAATTGGAACAGGAATGATAGATTTGATTTAAAATTGCATTGATTGCATTATTGCATTGATGATAAATATTGGACATAATTCCTAAGAAAAGAAAATTCACATTCTTAGAAAATTTCTAATTTATTCAAATTTGAGAAGACCCCATAAATACACTATCTATTTGAATTTAAAATATTTGATTTTCCCCCATAAAGAACCTTAAAAAAATTTGAAAACAAAGCTAGCCCAGAATTCATTACTCATTATATAATTGGACTGATGAGTTACAAAAAGTATTTAAGGTAAAGAATATGACTTACCTTATTTCTTATAACTCCTTTGTTGATTTTCACAAGGAAATCTTCTATATTCATATTTATATATAAATGATCATATTTTTCAAATCCAAATAATTAAAAATTTGAAATGATATGATACAAATTTAATTTTTTACTTAGTAGTTATGTAAGCATTGATTTTTGTTTACAAAGATGGAGAGCTTTCCAGAAATTATTTAAGCAAGTATAAATATCCACTTTGGAAAGAGGCTTTCAAATGCTACTACACTTTTTTTCCCCTTGCTTCTCTTTCTTGTGACCAGTCAAAAATCAATCAATGCCCAATCCTAAGAAATTCGTTTCTAGTTTAGAACCTAAAAGTTGTTTGCTCTGAAATACTTTCATGAATTTAATCCCTTGTCCCACTGGATTTTAAAACTTTTGTGAAGGAGCAAATTAAGTTATATGAAAATGCTGTGAAAGCATGGAATGACCCACAAATGTACAATGTGATTATAATTATTTACTTAACTTAAATAAAAAATTAGGAATATTTGGCATTAAAAATAAGTAATATAATTAAGGAAAATAAGGAATTATAGCTCACTGGAAAACAGTAGTAATTTATGATACTGATAACATATAGCTAGGTAGCTAGCCAGACCAATAGAAAAATGGGAGAGAGAGAAGGTTCTTTAATTTTCAGAATATTAACCCTATACTTGTTGAAGATATATTAGAGTTGAAAAAAAATGCCATTTTGCTTATCTTCAGAGTGAAGATTCTCATGAATGAATACTAAATTTATAGAGAAAAGATTGATGAAAATAGGATAAATACATGCTGTTGATATGACCCTTCACAGATTATTTACTAGTTGCAAAGGGAAAAATAGTAACAGTGGAAAACAGAACAAAATTCTAAGGAGATGACTGAAAAAGATATCATAATCAAGGTGCTGATGGGCATGACTCCAAAGATGGTTCCTTAAGAAGGATACAGCATCATCTACATACTATTTCTGAAAGAAAATATAAACTGAAAGAGGAAATGTCAGGCAGACCCAAGGGAAGGAACACTTTAAAAATGACTGGACTGCGTTCTTAAAAAATGCCAAGATTATAAAGCTAAAAATGAAAAAAATCAGTAATAGTAAAGTAGGTAACTCTTCCAGATTCAAGGGAACTAAGGAACATGACAACTATGTATAAAATATGATCCTGATTAAAGGGTGGAGAAACTCTTAAATTCATTATTGGAAAAATTGACAAAATTGGAACAGGAATGATAGATTTGATTTAAAATTGCATTGATTGCATTATTGCATTGATGATAAATATTGGACATAATTCCTAAGAAAAGAAAATTCACATTCTTAGAAAATACACATGAAACTATCAAGATATGCATCAGGAAAAATTGTATTATGTACATATATAAATCTTTATGTAATATATAAATACATAGTTATATCTATATAATTTAAATAGATATATAGTATATATAATATATACTATGAAATATACCATATATGATAGTATTATTATATTATATATTATGCTATAGAATGTACATATTATACATGAATGGATATATTATGTATGTATGTATCAAAAAGGGAATGCAAGTAGCAAAATGTTAAAGATTGGTGAATCTGAATAAAGTACATGTAGTAATTCTCTCTATTATTTTTGAAACTTCAGTGAGTCTCAAAATATTTCAAAAGAAGTTTTTAATAATGGTATAATTTTGTCAGCTATTTTAATATTCAACAAATAAAAATGCATGTGTATATCTGTATATATTTTTCCAGGGAGTAATTCTGTTTGAATCATGCTCTTGAGAATTATTTCACCTTTAATTAGTAATTTGAGATGTATATTTCTGGCAGATAGTAGATAACCACTAAATATTTATTTGATTGATTGCATAAATGCATTAATATCAAGCTGGATCTCCCATTTCTGTTTCTTGTTTAATTTTTCCCTCTAATTCTTCAGAGATATGAGTTAATGCTCTTATTACAGAGATATATTCACCCCAATAAACTTTACCTTTTGGATATTTTATGGACAGTATTCCAGCTTGTGAGAATATTTTGAACTAATTTCTCAGGTATCATTGTTCATTATATTCCCAAGATCTGTATCATCCATGTGTTTAAAAGGCCTTCATTCTCATCTTCATTTAAACTCAATAAAAAAGGGGGAGTTAAACGTCAGAGCCCTGCTTAAAACTACCATAAATTTCCCAATCAGATGATAGTCAGCGAAATTCTCTACATGTATCTCTTCTAATGGCTTTGAAACCATTGTGTAGATTTTGAGAACATCCACATTTCATAAGTTTATCCATGAGAAGAATGAGATGAGGCTGGCCAAAGGAGAGAGGGTCTGAGGAAAATCTGCCAGTGACAAAAAGCAAGAAAGGATGGAAGCCTCGGCTTGGAGTAACAGACTAGAATTTCTAGCAAAACAGACTTCAGATGCAAGAGGAAGGAATAACCACTAAGGCTGGCCAGATGCACAGAATCAAAGAATGGGAGATGGAGGAAGAGAATGTCTTAGGACTCATGGTGGAATGCTGTCAGAGCCGTGTATCTCTGGATTCAGACTCTGTGTAAAGGGGGCCCACAGGTTGAGATGTCTAGTAAGGCAGGGTTTCCCAATGTGGTCTATGGTAAAGATTATCTGGAAGCATTGGCTTGAAGAACAGATTTAGGGGCCCTGCTTTCACATCTACTGAATTGCAAACTCTCTTAAGACAGCCCTTAGAATCTATGTTTTTCTTAAGTAACCCAGATGATTCTTCTCAGGCAAGTGATGGAGCTCAGCTGAAAAGCAAAGGGACCAGAATGTTTTAAAAAGAGTTTAAGGTTTCTATGAGCAAATTAAAAACTGAAGTGGGTGGATATTTGTTATCAAGTTTTGATTTTGAGCACAATTTTAAGTACTGTGGATAGCAATATGGTACCACAATCTCGTCTCTACAAATCCAAAATTCAAAAAGGTCATCTGAAAGTTACTGAATTCTGAAAAACATTTGACTGTAAAAATTTTGGGTAAGAGATCCAGATAACTCTACTCCAATAATCATGTTAATTAGAATAGTTAATATGTATTGAGATTAACTATGTCGCTTGTCATTGTAGGGAGTATCTTATATTTTGTATATTTATTTCTAGCTGGGGTGGGTCTTTGCTCTGGCAAGCAGTTGCAGTACTGGCTTCTCTTGTGGAGCATGGGCATTAGAGAGTGTGGGCTTCTGAAGCTGTGGCTCTCAGGCTCTAACAGGCTCAGTAGTTGTGGCCTATTAGTTGCTCTGTGGCACGTGGGATCTTCCTGGACCAGGGATGGAACCTGTGTCCCTTGCATTGGCAGGCAGATTCTTAACCACTAGACCACCAGGGAAGCCCAAAAGTACCTTGAATTTATTATCACATTTCATTTTCACAACAAAAACAAGGGGCTGGATTTGCAGGATACACATTCATCTTTTTATAAAGGAAAGTGAACCTGTGGGAATTTAGATAACCTAAATGTTAAAGGTTACAAAATGTATTAAATGACAGAGAAAGACATCAATCCATGCTTTCTGATTCAATAGTATATGTGTAAACCTTGCCATTATTCAGAAAAGAAAATAGGATAAAATATAAAACTGTTTGTTTTGCTCTATACCTAGTGATTTAGACAGTGATAATGAATATGACTTGCTTTTTGTACTGTACTTAAGAGAGTGGAATAAATCAGAGGGCTCTTTTTCTGTACTCCTTGTAAGTGACAGAGGACAGGATGTAAGGGAACCAGAGTCATCATTATCTGCAGGATACTTTTCAGGCGGCCATCCTCGTGCAGAATTGTAGGTATTCTAAGAAAAACATCTGTTATAGCTCCTGAATGATCACCTGACCCATGCATTTTCACTTAGGTGAGCACACACTCACCTGTGCACACAGACATATACGCATTCAGATAGGGTTGTGGCAAAAAAGAATTTCTATGTCTGACAAGGATCAAGAACTGTCATCATCCTGCAATTAGGAGTTTCGGGGACCTTAATCAGCAGTCTTCAAAGTAGAGTATGGGAAAAAAATACTAGAAGTTCTGTCTATACTTATTTTTTTATTATTTAAAAATCCCATTTTCATGTTTGATATTGTCCATCATACAATTATAATTTATGAATAAATATACGCATATTGAAAAGAGTGGAAAATAAATGAAATTTGGAGGTCACTGAGCTAAAGAAACAAGTAAATGTTTTCATTTAGTAAGCAGCTTGAGGGAGTGAGACAAATACCAATAGCTGGCATTCAGTCTATAGGCTTTTCAAACAAATGGTTACTGCTTGTGATTATGTAGCATAGCTTCGCACAACTCTAGGAGGCACCCTCCGTGTCATGGTCATAGATGTCTACAGCTGTTTTACTTCCCAGCAGATGGCAGTGAAGTGTCTTTAGGAATGAGCACCTTTTCTTTGAGGTAGTGGACAGTGCTAACGACCACACAAAGCACACGAATTCTTTTCCTTCTCTTACGTTTATGCTCTTGCCCAGGGATTGTGACGATGGCGCCATTAAATCATATACTCTGGTTTCTCGTTATTTATCTTCAGCATTCTAGAGAAACAGTGTTCAACGTTCATCACTGTATTGTTGAAATAAAAATTTGCCATATTAACACCATTTCTTTAATTTGCTGATCTAATGATGATAATCAATAATACTAATAAAAAAAACACAGCCCTGCCTATGTTTTTAATGAATCCAGGATTGCTTCTAGTAAGCACTTACAAAACATTGATTTCATCACCTGTTTTGAAATTTTTTTCTGACAGTTATGTAAATTTCACATTTCACAGTTTCAGGAATATGCTTCTCCAATTTAGCCTTATTTCTAAACTCTCTCAGTCACTTGAGTGTGATTCATCTGGGTCCGTAAGATTACACCTACTTCTTAGGGTTCTATGCTTTCTTTGAATTTCAGATTTCAATTCCCTCCTCCCTCTACTGAATTGAGCAGAAAATGGAAATAAAGAAATTATATCTTTTCTGCCATTTATATACATTAATTCAATCTCTGCAAGGAAATGGGAGCATTTTTAAATGGTGTTTTAATTAGATCCTGCATAAGATATGATTACTTAGTCAACTAACATTGTTTTTTAAACCCAGTGCTTAGCACTTTTATGCTTGTCTAACTCAAATTTTGAATTGTGTATCTCTCTAGAGAGTTAATTCTGTATCTTTGTTCCACTCTTTAATTTCTCATAAAATGCCACTAATGCAAAATAGTATAATAAATTGTCCATATAAAGTTTAGTTAATTTTTAATAATCATAAGAAAGTTTGAGGAAAGAAACATAAGCAGATAACTTGGAGTTCTACTACATTGGTAGATGTGCTTATTCACAGTATTGTATTCAACAAGAAATATTTATTATGCAACCACAGAGACTTATATAGAAAGGTAAGAATGTAAAGTATTTCATAATAAACAATGCCCAAAGCAAGTGTCTTTAGTTTGCACATTCCATGGTTAAGTTTTTAATTTATGTGGTTTAGTTTTTAATTTATGTTCCCATCCAAGGAAATTCTGTACAGAGAAAATACCTGTAATCAAATCCTAGTTCTGCCATGTACCAGTCATGTGAGCTTTAGTAAATTACTTGCTACCCAGAACCTCAGTTTTCTCATCTATAATTTGGGAAACATAATGTCTCCCTCAAAAAGTAGATGGGATTAAATCATATAATTTTCAAAGGAACCTGATATAATTCCTGATACGTGCTTCATTATATACATGTTTATATTAGAGTTTAGGCCCTTTTTCCCTGTGCCATCTTAGTGGGATGCTTTTGTTCTGTTCCATTAAATTACCCAGAGAAAGAATTCTCTGGTTCTGAGAAATTTCAAGGAGAGACTGTGCTTAGGCTTCCAATCTTCTTGTTCCTCCTCAGGCTGCGGGACACCTTTTGAAGTTAATTTCTGTTCTGTTTTAGGAAAAGCAGATACTGCAAGGAAGGATGGAGCACAATCCCTGGATTTCATGTTTCCTGAATTGTGAAAATATTCTACGATTTTGCTTGCTGTTTTCCCAGTTGGTACCTTGCTTCATTTAAGGTGAAAAAAAATTTTTTTAAAGAATTAATCCAAGCTAAACAGGAACTCCTTAATAAGTTCCCATTGGGCGGTGGCATGTAGCTCAAAGGACTATTATTAAGCATTTATATAGCACTTGTATTTACAAAGTAGTTTATAATTACTCTTTTGAGTAGTTTATAATTCACAAAGACTCTCTCAGCTAAATTGACATTGTTTTCTCCATCTCATAAACGGGGAAACAAAGGTAGTTAACTAAAGTCATGTAATTTGCCTAAGGCTTCAAACAGAAACCACCTCAGAGTGGTTTTCCAAAAGCAGATATAGTCTCAACCTCTCTCCCCTGAGGCACGAAAGAGTAAAATAAAATAGTAACTCCTTACTTATCATAGTCACATTATAGAGTCACTTAAAAAAAAAATCTTTTTCAAATGACCATCTAATATTTTAATTCTGCTTTTTATCCTAGATGTTTGAAGGATTTGTTTGTTTGGCTTATTTGCCCGCATCAGAAACCTCTTTCATAAGAACCTAAGTGAAATAAAGAAGTTTCTTTCCAAAAACAAACCTTTTCATCATGCATCCCAACCCTTACCACTGTGCAATTAGTAGTGTGCTCCCTGTAAGCAGCAGTTTAAGGGGTGCGGTAAGGAAAGAGGTCCTTCCTGTGAAAGTCTAGAAGTCCCCAAATTGGGCTATGAGCAGCTTGTCCCCCACCCCGCCGGCTTCCCCGCCTCTCACGTATTTCTTTCCTGTATCAAAAAGTCTAATGGGTAAGGGCATTTTCTTTTAGACCAACGCAATTATCCATGAAGAGGTATTCTCTCCTGTTAACTAACCCTATTCAATTCCTCAACTCTCCAAACTGCTTCTCCAGTACCCAAAAATGCTCTATATCTATGCGCTAAGTTGCTTCAGTTGTGTCCGGCTCTTTGTGACCCAAGACTGCAGTCTGTCAGGCTCCTCTGTCCATGGGCTTCTCCAGGCAAGAATACTGGAGTAGGTTGCCATTTCCTCCTCCAAGCTGGTCAGAATCCAGCATGCAACCTACTTTCAAGTGGTTTCAAAAATAAGTATATGTATTTCGGAAAATAAAAATGTGTTTACTTAATCGTCACAGCAATACTTTGTGTGTGTTGTATTATAAATTTACTGATATATTTATATAAGCAACATATGGTCCCATTTAAAAAATCTATATACTTAGACATTATAGTCATACATTTAGTATGTATAATATATACTTTACCCTCAAACAACACATGGTTGAACTGCGCAGATTTACTTATATGTGGGTTTTCTTTCAATAAATACTACAGTACTACATGACCTGTGGTTAGATGAATCTGTGAATTCAAAGTTAGGGATACAGATGATGGACTGTAAAGTTGCCGGCAGATTTTCCACTGTAGCCCCCATATTGTCTGAGGGTAAACTGTACACATATTACATATTTATATCTAATATGTAAATATAATTTATACACAAACATTTTATGTACAATAAACATTTTCTGTATATATATATTTATGTTAATATATAGANTTAGTTGCTCTGTGGCACGTGGGATCTTCCTGGACCAGGGATGGAACCTGTGTCCCTTGCATTGGCAGGCAGATTCTTAACCACTAGACCACCAGGGAAGCCCAAAAGTACCTTGAATTTATTATCACATTTCATTTTCACAACAAAAACAAGGGGCTGGATTTGCAGGATACACATTCATCTTTTTATAAAGGAAAGTGAACCTGTGGGAATTTAGATAACCTAAATGTTAAAGGTTACAAAATGTATTAAATGACAGAGAAAGACATCAATCCATGCTTTCTGATTCAATAGTATATGTGTAAACCTTGCCATTATTCAGAAAAGAAAATAGGATAAAATATAAAACTGTTTGTTTTGCTCTATACCTAGTGATTTAGACAGTGATAATGAATATGACTTGCTTTTTGTACTGTACTTAAGAGAGTGGAATAAATCAGAGGGCTCTTTTTCTGTACTCCTTGTAAGTGACAGAGGACAGGATGTAAGGGAACCAGAGTCATCATTATCTGCAGGATACTTTTCAGGTGGCCATCCTCGTGCAGAATTGTAGGTATTCTAAGAAAAACATCTGTTATAGCTCCTGAATGATCACCTGACCCATGCATTTTCACTTAGGTGAGCACACACTCACCTGTGCACACAGACATATATGCATTCAGATAGGGTTGTGGCAGAAAAGAATTTCTATGTCTGACAAGGATCAAGAACTGTCATCATCCTCCAATTAGGAGTTTAGGGGACCTTAATCAGCAGTCTTCAAAGTAGAGTATGGGAAAAAAATACTAGAAGTTCTGTCTATACTTATTTTTTTATTATTTAAAAATTCCATTTTCATGTTTGATATTGTCCATCATATAATTATAATTTATGAATAAATATACGCATATTGAAAAGAGTGGAAAATAAATGAAATTTGGAGGTCACTGAGCTAAAGAAACAAGTAAATGTTTTCATTTAGTAAGCAGCTTGAGGGAGTGAGACAAATACCAATAGCTGGCATTCAGTCTATAGGCTTTTCAGACAAATGGTTACTGCTTGTGATTATGTAGCATAGCTTCGCACAACTCTAGGAGGCACCCTCCGTGTCATGGTCATAGATGTCTACAGCTGTTTTACTTCCCAGCAGATGGCAGTGAAGTGTCTTTAGGAATGAGCACCTTTTCTTTGAGGTAGTGGACAGTGCTAATGACCACACAAAGCACACGAATTCTTTTCCTTCTCTTACGTTTATGCTCTTGCCCAGGGATTGTGACGATGGCGCCATTAAATCATATACTCTGGTTTCTCGTTATTTATCTTCAGCATTCTAGAGAAACAGTGTTCAACGTTCATCACTGTATTGTTGAAATAAAAATTTGCCATATTAACACCATTTCTTTAATTTGCTGATCTAATGATGATAATCAATAATACTAATAAAAAAAACACAGCCCTGCATATGTTTTTAATGAATCCAGGATTGCTTCTAGTAAGCACTTACAAAACATTGATTTCATCACCTGTTTTGAAATTTTTTTCTGACAGTTATGTAAATTTCATATTTCACAGTTTCAGGAATATGCTTCTCCAATTTAGCCTTATTTCTAAACTCTCAGTCACTTGAGTGTGATTCATCTGGGTCCATAAGATTACACCTACTTCTTAGGGTTCTATGCTTTCTTTGAATTTCAGATTTCAATTCCCTCCTCCCTCTACTGAATTGAGAAGAAAATGGAAATAAAGAAATTATATCTTTTCTGCCATTTATATACATTAATTCAATCTCTGCAAGGAAATGGGAGCATTTTTAAATGGTGTTTTGATTAGATCCTGCATAAGATATGATTACTTAGTCAACTAACATTGTTTTTTAAACCCAGTGCTTAGCACTTTTATGCTTGTCTAACTCAAATTTTGAATTGTGTATCTCTCTAGAGAGTTAATTCTGTATCTTTGTTCCACTCTTTAATTTCTCATAAAATGCCACTAATGCAAAATAGTATAATAAATTGTCGATATAAAGTTTAGTTAATTTTTAATAATCATAAGAAAGTTTGAGGAAAGAAACATAAGCAGATAACTTGGAGTTTCTACTACATTGGTAGATGTGCTTATTCACAGTATTGTATTCAACAAGAAATATTTATTATGCAACCACAGAGACTTATATGGAAAGGTAAGAATGTAAAGTATTTCATAATAAACAATGCCGAAAGCAAGTGTCTTTAGTTTGCACATTCCATGGTTAAGTTTTTTAATTTATGTGGTTTAGTTTTTAATTTATGTTCCCATCCAAGGAAATTCTGTACAGAGAAAATACCTGTAATCAAATCCTAGTTCTGCCATGTACCAGTCATGTGAGCTTTAGTAAATTACTTGCTACCCAGAGCCTCAGTTTTCTCATCTATAATTTGGGAAACATAATGTCTCCCTCAAAAAGTAGATGTAGGGATTAAATCATATAATTTTCAAAGGAACCTGATATAATTCCTGATACCTGCTTCATTATATACATGTTTATATTAGAGTTTAGGCCCTTTTTCCCTGTGCCATCTTAGTGGGATGCTTTTGTTCTGTTGCATTAAATTACCCAGAGAAAGAATTCTCTGGTTCTGAGAAATTTCAAGGAGAGACTGTGCTTAGGCTTCCAATCTTCTTGTTCCTCCTCAGGCTGCGGGACACCTTTTGAAGTTAATTTCTGTTCTGTTTTAGGAAAAGCAGATACTGCAAGGAAGGATGGAGCACAATCCCTGGATTTCATGTTTCCTGAATTGTGAAAATATTCTACGATTGTGCTTGCTGTTTTCCCAGTTGGTACCTTGCTTCATTTAAGGTGAAAAAAAATTTTTTTAAAGAATTAATCCAAGCTAAACAGGAACTCCTTAATAAGTTCCCATTGGGCGGTGGCATGTAGCTCAAAGGACTATTATTAAGCATTTATATAGCACTTATATTTACAAAGTAGTTTATAATTACTCTTTTGAGTAGTTTATAATTCACAAAGACTCTCTCAGCTAAATTGACATTGTTTTCTCCATCTCATAAACGGGGAAACAAAGGTAGTTAACTAAAGTCATGTAATTTGCCTAAGGCTTCAAACAGAAACCACCTCAGAGTGGTTTTCCAAAAGCAGATATAGTCTCAACCTCTCTCCCCTGAGGCACGAAAGAGTAAAATAAAATAGTAACTCCTTACTTATCATAGTCACATTATAGAGTCACTTAAAAAAAAAATCTTTTTCAAATGACCATCTAATATTTTAATTCTGCTTTTTATCCTAGATGTTTGAAGGATTTGTTTGTTTGGCTTATTTGCCCGCATCAGAAACCTCTTTCATAAGAACCTAAGTGAAATAAGGAAGTTTCTTTCCAAAAACAAACCTTTTCATCATGCATCCCAACCCTTACCACTGTGCAATTAGTAGTGTGCTCCCTGTAAGCAGCAGTTTAAGGGGTGCGGTAAGGAAAGAGGTCCTTCCTGTGAAAGTCTAGAAGTCCCCAAATTGGGCTATGAGCAGCTTGTCCCCCACCCCGCCGGCTTCCCCGCCTCTCACGTATTTCTTTCCTGTATCAAAAAGTCTAATGGGTAAGGGCATTTTCTTTTAGACCAACGCAATTATCCATGAAGAGGTATTCTCTCCTGTTAACTAACCCTATTCAATTCCTCAACTCTCCAAACTGCTTCTCCAGTACCCAAAAATGCTCTATATCTATGCGCTAAGTTGCTTCAGTTGTGTCCGGCTCTTTGTGACCCAAGACTGCAGTCTGTCAGGCTCCTCTGTCCATGGGCTTCTCCAGGCAAGAATACTGGAGTAGGTTGCCATTTCCTCCTCCAAGCTGGTCAGAATCCAGCATGCAACCTACTTTCAAGTGGTTTCAAAAATAAGTATATGTATTTCGGAAAATAAAAATGTGTTTACTTAATCGTCACAGCAATACTTTGTGTGTGTTGTATTATAAATTTACTGATATATTTATATAAGCAACATATGGTCCCATTTAAAAAATCTATATACTTAGACATTATAGTCATACATTTAGTATGTATAATATATACTTTACCCTCAAACAACACATGGTTGAACTGCGCAGATTTACTTATATGTGGGTTTTCTTTCAATAAATACTACAGTACTACATGACCTGTGGTTAGATGAATCTGTGAATTCAAAGTTAGGGATACAGATGATGGACTGTAAAGTTGCCGGCAGATTTTCCACTGTAGCCCCCATATTGTCTGAGGGTAAACTGTACACATATTACATATTTATATCTAATATATAAATATAATTTATACACAAACATTTTATGTACAATAAACATTTTCTGTATATATATATTTATGTTAATATATAGACGTGCATTTATAGATAACATAAAGGCATCTATTATATAATAAATATGTATATATAATATCTAGATATATAATAAGCATTTTTTGGAAGTGACATTGTTTATGTAAACAAACTAGTTTTAAATATGAATGGTAAATTTACTATTATCAAAGCCCTTTGAAAGCAAGTCTCAGGCATCATAACACTTGAAACACTTCAGTTTTAAGCATGGGATATATCTTCTAAGATTAAGAGCACTTTTCTAAATAACTGCATTAAGATAATTATACCTGAAAAGCATAACAATAATTTCTAGTATGTTCTAATATCTAGTTCACACTGAAATTTTCCCAAATATGGCAAGACTTCTGTTTCTGTTTGCTTGCTTTGATTTGGACCAGGGATCAGACTGAGTTCAGCTCAGTTCAGTTCAATTTCAGTTCAATTCAGTCACTCAGTCGTGTCCGACTCTCTGCGATCCCATGAATCGCAGCATGCCAGGCCTCTCTGTCCATCACCAACTCCCGGAGTTCACTCAACCTCACTTCCGAGTCGGTGATGCCATCCAGCCATCTCATCCTTTGTCGTCCCCTTCTCTTCCTGCCTGCAATCTCTCCCAGCATCAGAGTCTTTTCCAATGAGTCA
>SJYX01011400.1:55028-66932 GCA_006410675.1 Oreotragus oreotragus
TCTATCAGATCTAGTCCCTTAAATCTATTTCTCACTTCCATTGTATAATCATAAAGGATTTGATTTAGGTCATACCTGAATGGTCTAGTGGTTTTCCCTACTTTCTTCAATTTAAGTCTGAATTAAGCAATAAGGAGTTCATGATCTGAGCCACAGTCAGCTCCCGGTCTTGTTTTTGCTGACTGTATAGAGCTTCTCCATCTTTGGCTGCAAAGAATATACTCAGTCTGCTTTTGGTGTTGACCATCTGGTGATGTCCATGTGCAGAGTCTTCTCTTGTGTTGTTGGAAGAGGATGTTTGCTTTGACCAGTGCGCTCTCTTGGCAAAACTCTATTAGCCTTTGCCCTGCTTCATTCTGTATTCCAAGGCCAAATTTGCCTGTTACTCCAGATGTTTCTTGATGTCTTACTTTTGCATTCCAGTCCCCTATAACGAAAAGCACATATTTTTTCAGTGTTAGTTCTAAAAGGTCTTGTAGGTCTTCATCAGTTCAGTTCAGTTCAGTCGCTCAGTCGTGTCCGACTCTTTGTGACTCCATGAATCAGCATGCCAGGTCCCCCTGTACATCACCAACTCCCAAGTTCACTCAGATTCACATCCATCGAGTCAGTGATGCCATCCAGCCATGTCATCCTCTGTTGTCCCCTTCTCCTCTTGCCCCCAATCCCTCCCACTCTTCGCATGAGGTGGCCAAAGTACCGGAGTTTCAGCTTTAGCATCAGTCCTTCCAAAGAAATCCCAGGGCTGATCTCCTTCAGAATGGACTGGTTGTATCTCCTTGCAGTCCAAGGGACTCTCAAGAGTCTTCTCCAACACCACAGTTTGAAAGCATCAAGTCTTCGTCACTTAGCCTTCTTCACAGTCCAACTCTCACATCATACATGACCACAGGAAAAAGCATAACCTTGACTAGATGGACTGTTGTCTGCAAAGTAATGTCTCTGCTTTTGAATAGACTATCTAGTTTGGTCATAACTTTTCTTCCAGGAGTAATTTCAGCTTCTTCAGCATTACTGGTTGGGGCATAGACTTGGATTACTGTGATATTGAATGGTTTGCCTTGGAAATGAACAGAGATCATTCTGTCATTTTTGAGATTGCAACCAAGAACTGCATTAAGTGGCTCCCAACTTTATCTTTTACTGAATTTTATCATCTAATTGTGTCTTTTTTTTCTCACATCTTTTGGCTTATAATCATCCCACCAAAGAAGCCTACTTAGTACCCATTTGAATCTACTGTAGCATTTTCCTCTATGGGATCTCAGAGGGTTTGGACACGACTGAATGACTGCCGCTACTACTATTAGCAATTCCTCTATTACAATAGGAAAAGTATATCAGAACAAATTAGGAGAGAGTTGTATTCATTTCTGCAGCAATCAACCAAGGCTATGGATAATATTGTCATTTTTGAGCAGAGTCATGTGAAGATTCAACTGAACCATAACACAGGATACAAGTAAAAGAATAATGTAAGATTTTGGTTTGACATTTGAGAAGAGATTTAGTGAAGAGCATAGTAATTCTTTTATTCTCTGTATAGTCATTATTGCATGTGCATATGCGTGTGTTTGTGTTTCTGTGTGTATATCCAAAAGCATAATTTAGTTTAGGTCTGGGACATTAATGGTAAATATTATAGAGTGAAAATTTTGACTTCATAATAAGGAAACATATTTTGGCAATCACATTTCCTGGAAGTGAGGAAGGCTGCCTCCTAAAGTAGTGAATTCTATGTTTTGGGAGATGCTGAAGTGGATTCGTAAACCTCATGAGACCGGTAGGGTGTAGAAGTCATTACTGAATTAGATCCATAGCTGTGCTGCATGACCTCAAAGGTTATCTACCAGTTCCTCCTTACACATGCACACAAACATGAACCGCACGCACTAATTGCTTCCATACATTTTATTCTGAGGAAATCTAAACAGTGCTGGGACAATAGATGGTTCTTACTAATTGGATAATCAATGGTTATGATGTTTTATGTTTTAGCTATTGCTTTTTAAAAGAAAGGGTTGTATATGTATAAAATATCAGTACTTAATTCATGTTTGATGGAAATATCCCGATAATCTGGAAACATAATGATTATACTACTTCTTTCTATATTCTAACTCCATAGGACTGATTTTAAGAACATTTTCTTGATCTTTCTATCATGGTCAATTCCCATTTGACTGTTTGAAACAGATATTCAGTTCAGTTCAGTCACTCAGTCGTGTTCGACTCTTTGCGACCCCATGAATCGCAGCACGCCAGGCCTCTCTGTCCATCACCAACTCCCAGAGTTCACTCAGACTCATGTCCATCGAGTCAGTGATGCCATCCAGCCATGTCATTCTCTGTCATCCCCTTCTCCTCCTGCCCCCAATCCCTCCCAGCATCAGAGTCTTTGCCAATTAGTCAACTCTTCACATGAGGTGGCCAAAGTACTGGAGTTTTAGCTTTAGCATCATTCCCTCCGAAGAAATCCCAGGGCTGATCTCCTTCAGAATGGACTGGTTGGATATTCTTGCAGTCCAAGGGACTCTCAAAGGTCTTCTCCAATGTTANTCTTCACATGAGGTGGCCAAAGTACTGGAGTTTTAGCTTTAGCATCATTCCCTCCGAAGAAATCCCAGGGCTGATCTCCTTCAGAATGGACTGGTTGGATATTCTTGCAGTCCAAGGGACTCTCAAAGGTCTTCTCCAATGTTAAGTTAATACTTAAATCTATTATTACTATGCTGATAGATATTCCCTGCTACGTTTATAATTTCAGTTTGCATGAAAATATAAGTGATTGTCCTGCTATGTGTCCATTGTACCCTGCCATTTTGTTTTTGTGTTTCAAACACCATAGAGTCCCAGGTTTCTTTCTCTGCCTCAAGGCTTATTCAAGGCATCTTCTATCTCTTTTCCTCTCTTATTTCTTTTATATTTAAAAAATGGCCTTTCAGATGTTTCCTAATTGCTTTCTTCTTTCTACAAATCCAGTGTGAGGAAAAGAAAATATATGTATTATTGGTAGCTAGCATGCACTTGCTGATGGGTTTCCCCACTCCCCATGAATAAAGTTAGAGAGCAAAGTAGATTTTTAACTGAGGCCACAACTGGTTTCCAGTTTAAGTGATCTATTGGCTTGTCCTGCCTTTTAAAATTGTTTTGCTTCATTTTAAACTAAAGTAGCCCTTACTGACAAAATCAAGCTGTACCAAACCTCAGGCTAATTAAAGCCACCAGTAAACAAATTCACACTTGGTATTTGTAAAAGGGGCTTGGTTCTTTCAGAAGAAGATTTTGAATATTCAATTTAGTATTTACTCAGAATGACAGTTACGTCTGCAGAAGTACCCGCAGTCCCTTCCTGCTTCTGCTGTATCTTTAAGAAGGAACACAGGGATGAGCAGGTTTCAGATCGTCTCCTCTCCTCATGGAAAGCTGGGAGAGGAGCCGCTCAGTGACTTATCGGAAGTTTCTCTTGGACTTTTAGGTCTGGAAGTTAGGCTTGTTATATACACCAATTGGTTAAAATTTACTGTAATTTTTTGTGAGTTTGAGTTGAATTATGCCTTAGTGTGTGAATTATAGTCCTTGTCTTTAATCCTAATTTATTAAAATACTCTTTAGAAGACATAGTTGAGCAGCAGGAACATTTCATTTCATATATCACCATTAAAAAAAAATAATGTATTATTGCATACATACGTTTAATGTAGTACCACATACATACCTTTAATACCAAAAAACAACACTCACACACACAGATGTATGTGTGTGCAATGCAGGAAATGTGGTTTCAGTTCCTGGGTCAGGAAGATCTCCTGGAGGAGGATGTAGCAACACACTCTAGTATTCTTATCTGGAGAATTCCATGGATGGAGAAGCTTGGCAGGCTATGCTCCATAGGGTGGCAAAGACTTGGACACAACTGAAGCAACTTAGCATGCACACATGCATACACACACACACACATACATATACACATACATACATATACATTGGAAAAGGAAATGGTTACCTATCCCAGTATTCTTGTCTGGAGAATTTCATGGACAGTGGAGCCTGGTGGGCTATCCAAGGACACCAAGAGTTGGACACTACTGAGTGACTAACACACCCACATGTACATATATTTATATACATGTATACACACATTTATATATATATGTATATCTGAATCACTTTGCTATTCAACTGAAGTTACTACAACAATGAAAAGTAAATATACCTCAATTCAAAAAATTGTTTAAAAATGGTAAATATGTCATAAGAAAAATACAAACTTAAAAAAACACGGAGTGAAGTTGGAAGCAGATCCTATCCCACTATGAACATGTGCCAGAATCTTGGCTGCAGTCTTGTAAAAGATGTGGAGCTGGAGGGCTCAATTAAGCTATTCCTGAGTCACAGAAAGTGTGAGAAAATAAATGTATTCTATTTTATGCTTCTATATCTTAGGATAATTGGTTACATAGCGATAGTTATCTGGTACAGATATATTCTCAACCATGTTCTTAGTTATAGCTTCCTTCAGGTCTCCTGAGAGGTTTTTGTTTTCTATACCTTTTACGCTTGAACATGCATCCAGATATAACTTCATCCTTATAATTTCATCCCTGTAAATATAAAACTGTATTTATGATCTTGATATGTTTTTAAGTTTTTATTACCATTGCAAGTGTTAGATATATTCTGAATTACTTGCTGAAGGAGGCATTGCCATTGGACATGAAGTACAGAAACAGCTCATTTTTCTGATAAATTCAACTCTTTGGAGATGGTCAGAAAAAGGTCCACAGCTGAGACTGTCCTTAATTACAGTTTATGTAAAGTCTCCTCTCTGGACCTTTTTCAGTTTTAACCACTGTCCCTCCCCTTCTCCTTTACTCCTCTTTCTGCTTCCTTACCTTCTTCCTTTCTTTCCTTTCCTCCCTCAATTAACAAATATTTACCTAGTGCCCATGATGAAAGAGGTAATATGCTAAGAGTTGGGGAGCTGTGGATGATGAACCAAACTAAATATGATCTCTGCTTATGTGGAACTTGTAGTCTATTGGGAGGGTTGACTGTTAATCCCATTATTGTTTTCGGGAATGTTTAATAACCAAGTGGAGAGTGAAAAAGTTGGCTTAAAGCTCAACATTCAGAAAACTAAGATCATGGCATCTGGTCCCNATATATTGTCACCCTGCTTATTTAATTTATATGCAGAGTACATCATATGAAATGCCAGGAATTTCAAAGCACAAGCTGGAATCAAAATTGTGGGAGAAATGTCAATAACCTCAGGCATGCAGATGACACCATTCTCATGGCAGAAAGCAAAGAAGAACTAAAGAGCCTCTTCATTAAAGTGAAAGAAGAGAATGAAAGAGCTTGCTTAAAACTCAGCATTTAGAAAACTAAGATCATGGCATCTGCTCCCATCACTTCATGGCAAATAGATGGGGAAACAATGAAAACAGTGGCTGACTTTATTTTTGGGGGCTCCAAAATCACTGCAGATGGTGAGTGCAGTCATGAAATTAAAAGATGCTTGCTCACTGGAAGAAAAGCTATGACCAACCTAGACAGGATATTAAAAAGTAGAGACATTGCTTTGCCAACAAAGTTCCATCTAGTCAAAGCTATGGTTTTTCTGGTAGTCATGTATGGATGTGAGAGTTGGACTATAAAGAAATCTGAGTGCTGAAGAATTGATACTTTTGAACTGTAGTGTTGGAAAAGACTCTTGAGAGTCCTTTGGATGACAAGGAGATCCAACCAGTCAATCCTAAAGGAAATCAGTCCTGAATATTCATTGGAAGGATCGATGCTGAATCTCTAATACTTTGACCACCTGGAGTGAAGAACTGACTCACTGGAAAAGACCCTAATGCTGAGAAAGATTGAAGGCAGGAGTAGAAGCAGATGACAGAAGATGAGATGGTTGGGTGGCATTACCAACTCAATGGACATGGGTTTGAGTAAGCTCCAAGAGTTGGTGATGGACAGGGAGGCCTGGTATGCTGCAGTCCATGGGATCACAAACAGTCGGACAAGACTGAGCGACTGAACTGAACTAACCAAAATATGCATCATCTATTGTAGTGAAATAATCTCTTATTCTTCCTGAGGTTACTTTTAACCATTAAAAATTCATCCATCTTTCACATTTCAGTCAGCTTTAGAAAGTCAAATGTTATGATATTATTAGTTGGTAAAATCCCTTATACATCTCTCCAGATTTCACCAAAGTGCATCCTGCTTCCAGTGGTACATGAGAACTTCAAAAACTGACATTGTCTTCCATCAATAACTGCTTAATAATTTTCAGCTCAGTGATACCAAACTGCTTATGGCCTTATATTAATTCACTCTTATGATCCCATTTCCTAGTTCATTCTAGGATTCCCTATTAATCAGTATTTACTGATCTATAATATCCATCTTGAAAATACCTCAAGAAGACATCTCTGAGCCCTCTGTAATTATGATTATTCTTGTACTTTTCTAGCATTTGGATTGTGACTTTTTCATACCATCTATCATAATAAATCACATTTTAAAAATTGATGCTCTTCTTTTAAATCCTTGAAGACTGGTAACTTAATTATCTTCTTAATCTCAACAGTTGTAATATTGATTGACAGAATAAATTATCTGCAAATGTTCTTCAAAATGAAATATTTAAAAATAGTTGAACACACATCATGTGTGGCTTGGGGCCAAATCTGAGTTTGTCCAGGTAAGCTCCTACCACAGGCTTATATAACAATATAAATTCACATATATCTTGGAAAATTACAAAAGTAAAATACTTGAAGATACTAGAAAATGAACAAAATCAGGCAGGTTATGAAATCAAAACTTGAAAGAAGAGCAAGGCATCAGGTAATCGATCACATTTTTTGGGTTTATCTTAAGAGAAAGCTACAGCTGGAGGTACAAATGGTGTCTAACAAAACTTCCAGTTAATATTCACAAACTTTCTAGTGTGAAGAACCATATAATAGAAATTAGTGTAATCTAAACTATGTAAAGTTAATAGGGAGCATTCTCATATAAAGTTTCTGCCCCATTCTCTCTTTCCTCCCCTTCTGGAAATGTTCAGTTACACTTAAGGTAGAACTTTTAACCATGTTATATAATGAATGTAGTATACTCTTTTCTCATGTTTCATCATTGTTTCCATTTCTTTTTTAGTTTGTATATTTTTCAGTTGTCCTCTTTTCCATTTTCCAATGTACTCTTCAGCTATGTCCAACCTACTGTAAAATTTATTTTGTTTTTAATGTTAGTGATTATATATTTCACTCCAAGAATTCCATGGTATTCGATAAAAGGCTTCTTTTTCCCTGATGAAATTTTGTATCTATCTCTTTTCACAAATATATTAATCGCATTAAATTTTTAAAATCCATGTTTGATAAATTGAGAATCTGGATGATTTGAGTCAATTTTAATCATTGCTGTTTTTCACTTGGCCTACTTTATTGGTCTGCCTATTACTTATTTGACAGAATATCTGAAATAGATAGGAGAGTCTATCTATAGGAGAGTCTATGGATACTATTGTCTTTACTCAAAGAAGCTGTGTTTAGTCATCAGAAAGAGAGTTAAATTAGGGTCAATTCACCTCAGTTGAAATGCTGGTTTTCAGAATCTGTCAGGTCTCTTTCCTGTTTGCCCTAACTCTATGAATTCGCCTACCAAAGATTTAATTGAGAGTATGGAATGCTAACTTATGTATACTATTCTTTCTTGATAGTTCCTAATTCTTATCTTTATCTCCTCAGAAAAAAAGAATTCTCATAGTCTCATTGAACTAGTCACCATGTTAATGGCAGATGCTTTCTGCTTGAACAGCCTAGGAATCTGGAGTCACATCAACAGGGAAAAGTGTGCAAAAAGTGCAAAATGTCAGATTAACTCCTCACTGAGAATTTACCACTTCAAGTATGGCTTCCTTGGCTGTCCTGAATCCAATATTTCTGTCTCCAGCCCTGTAAACTGCTAAAATCTCTGATTGGCTCAGCTCTTACGGAGGTTTCTGCTTGTATTTTTAGTCTTCCTCCCTATGATGCATATCAGCAAATGTCTTGTTGGAAAAGGAAAGTGCCAGATTCACCACAGTGATGTTCTCTTCTCTCTAGGAACTTGGTCCCTTCAATCTCAGCCAATTTTGTGGTTTTCTGATGTCTTCAAGCTAAATTTTTTTAACCCATTATACTACTCTTTGGTGGGAGTTTTGATCTGCTGAAAATTAGACTATTTTATTTAGAAGTGACACTATTTCTCATAAATAAGAAATTTAAAAAAAAATACATTGCTGTTGCTGTTCAGTTGCTTCTTCATGTCTGACTCTTCAACTCCATGGACTGCAGCATGCCAGGCTTCCCTGTCCTTCATCATCTCCTAGAGCTTGCTCAGACTCATCTTTGAGTTGGTGATGCCTTCCAACCATCTCATCCTCTGTCGTCCCCTTCTCCTCTTGCCTTCAATCTTTCTCTGGCGTGCTGCAATTCATGGGGTCACAAAGAGTTGGACACGACTGAGCGACTGAACTGAACTGGACTAATAACCAACTGATATAAGCATTCTGAGGAAAAACAACAGATCCTAGAAGTTAAGAGGGAGGGCTCTCAGTTGCCTTGATTTGAATCCTATGCCCAATTCTCCCTAGTTTTGATTTTGTACTTGTGCCTCAGTGACTTCATTTGTAAAATGAGAATAATAGGGTCTGTAAAACAAGGTTGTTGTGAGGATTAAATAAATTAATTCAGGTAAAATTCTTAGAAGAGAGCTTGGCACATAGTAAGCACTCAGTAAGGATACTTAACAAAGGAATTTGACCTCGAGGTAGGTGTGGAACTCCTTCCTGAGGAAGTAAGGCAGGAATTTGAAGCCTGAGGTATAGCTCCTATCTCTAAGGTCATAGTGGATTGAAAGAAATTAGTGGACAATTCTCACCTGTTAGTGATTAATTTCCTAGCCTGTAGAGTGATAGTAGATAACAGGAGAGAAGATACAAGGTATATAAATTAAGCACAGGAACAAAACACATAGAAAATTCTGAATTATTAGTATCTTACCTAATGAAATAAGGCAGAGGCTGTATATTAGCCTTGCAGGCATCACTATCAGAATAAATTATTGTCTCAATAGGGTGCACTTAGTTACAAATGACAGGCAACCCAGCTCAAAACCAATATGTTTCTTGCCTGACACAGTTGGAAGAAAAAGGGAAAGAGAGACACAAATGCAGAGAAAGAACAAATTTGATGAATGATTTGATTTAGCTACTCGATGTCATTATAGGCTGGTAGTTTAAACTATTGACCGTTAGATAGTTTTCATTATATGTTTTGCATATATTATTTGCTGTTGTACTCTTCTGAAATTTATTTCACAGTTTTATGGATTGTGGTTAAATTTCCCAGTTTTCAGTAGTTTACAAGATTACTACTAGCTATGTAAAGTCAACAGGAATGATCAATGAACAATCTATAATGAGGTTGTTGATGGAAGTAATAAACAATCTGCTGCTGCTGCTGCTAAGTCACTTCAGTCGTGTCCGACTCTGTGTGACCCCATAGACGGCAGCCCACCAGGCTTCGCCGTCCCTGGGATTCTCCAGGCAAGAACACTGGAGTGGGTTGCCATTTGGGTTTTCTTTGAGCCAAATGGAGCATAAGAGCTCCAGAGACACTGAATCAAGAACTTGAATTGTGTTTTGCTGGACTACAAAATGGTGATGACTGATAAAGGCAAAAACCTTTATGCATTAAAAATTACGTAAACTGCTCATCAAGAACTAGGACTGGAGTTACAAGAAGTAAGGATACTTGTTAAGCAAGGATAAGTTGGTGTCCAAAATGGTTGCAGAGTGAAAAGGGAAGACCTTGAAACCATAATGTTGCAGCTACTAAAGGATATTATTTGATAACGACTGGTGGTGTTGAATCTGAAATCAGGAAATTCAAGTTCTCAGTGATACAGGAACATGTCTGAAACTATGTCCATTTTGGATGACTAAACCACAATTACTCCATTTTGGTTTCCAAATGTACTCTCTTCTTAAATGATTAAAACAGATTTGCAATGTATGTTCAATAGACCACAGGTAGGCTCTTTTAATTAGCATAAAGTTCAACTTAAATCAGGTATAAGCCAGAATGACTTTCTCATACCTCAATAAGTGAAAATTTCTCCCATCAATAATAATTATCACCACCCATGCTTTCAGAGTGAAAAAATAATAACATGACTTTGATTTCTTTCATTCTAAGTGTGTAAATTTGTGGTTACATATGTGTATTTTGTTAAGTAAGAACTTTTTAAAAAAATAATAGGTATGGAAATTAGAGTACATATAGGTGGACAAGGTCTGTACCATAGCAAGTATCCATTCTTTATTATATTGGTATACATTGGAAGCAAATCTCGTTGATTGATAATGAAAACACTAACATGTTTGGGAATTGTATGCTAGCACTGTGCTGATTTACTATAAGGTACATGTATTATGTAAAAATTAGTTTAAAGCTGAGAATCTAAAAACTAGCTCCAACATGTACTATCTGTATGAATTTTGTCAAATTACTTAATTCTTCACACCTCAGTATTCTCATAGGTATATGCTACTATAAAAATTTAATTTTTGTATTATAAATAGCTATGACTTTGTGATAAATGTTCAAAATAAAATATATAACATTACTTTATGAGGCAGGTACTGATTATTCTCCTTTAATAAAAGAAGTAGTTGAGACCTCATGATGCAGGTAAGTATCCAAAAGTCTCAGATAATAATATATAAGCCAAGCTTGAGGGCTATATATGACTTTTATGACTTGATAAGTAAGTAAGTGAAGTTGCTCAGTTGTGTCCGACTCTTTGCAGTCCCATGGACTGTAGCTTACCGGGCTCCTCTGTCCATGGAATTTTCCAGGCAATAGTACTGGAGTGGATTGCCATTTCCTTCTCCAGGAGAGGATCTTCCCGACCCAGGGATTGAACCTGGGTCTCNCAGTCCCATGGACTGTAGCTTACCGGGCTCCTCTGTCCATGGAATTTTCCAGGCAATAGTACTGGAGTGGATTGCCATTTCCTTCTCCAGGAGAGGATCTTCCCGACCCAGGGATTGAACCTGGGTCTCCCGCATTGTAGACAGATGCTTTACCACCTGAGCCACCAGGGAAGTCTTAATAACTGCAACTAAATCCACAGGTACATAGTCTAGTATTGGACATCTGGCTGAGGCCAGGTAAATTAGAGTCCATTTCTAGGAATTTTTTTTTTTTAAACTCAAAATAGAAAAGACTATCAGTTGCTTTCTTAATTGGAAGATGTTGAATCTGAAATTCATGATTTGCAGATTTCATCAGGTTGAGAAGGCTTAGGTTGAAGTCAGAGAAGAGTGAGAGACAGAGAGAGAGAGAGAGAGACAGAGAAAGGAAAAAAAGAACTCCAGTAGCCAAGGCCGTAATTCTCAGTTTTCATGAGCAGGAAGTGCCCAGTTGCTTCTCTACTCCTTTCATCCTCTCCTTTCCACATTTAATTTGATTTTATAATCTAATGAATTATTTATTTACTTTTGCCTGTACTAGTTTGAAATTAAAAGACGCTTACTCCTTGGAAGAGAAGTTATGACCAACCTAGATAGCATATTCAAAAGCAGAGACATTACTTTGCCGACTAAGGTCTGTCTAGTCAAGGCTATGGTTTTTCCTGTGGTCATGTATGGATGTGAGAGTTGGACTGTGAAGAAAGCTGAGCGCCAAAGAATCGATGCTTTTGAACTGTGGTGTTGGAGAAGACTCTTGAGAGTCCCTTGGACTGCAAGGAGATCCAACCAGTCCATTCTGAAGGAGATCAGCCCTGGGATTTCTTTGGAAGGAATGATGCTAAAGCTGAAACTCCAATACTTTGGCC
>SJYX01011400.1:67099-81836 GCA_006410675.1 Oreotragus oreotragus
GTGACTCATTGGAAAAGACTCTGATGCTGGGAGGGATTGGGGGCAGGAGGAGAAGGGGACGACAGAGGATGAGATGGCTGGATGGCATCACTGACTGGATGAGATGGCTGGATGGCATCACCGACTCGATGGACGTGAGTCTGAGTGAACTCCAGGAGTTGGTGATGGACAGGGAGGCCTGGCGTGCTGCGACTCATGGGGTCGCAAAGAGTCGGACACGGCTGAGTGACTGAACTGAACTGAGTCTTTGCTTGGCTCTTCTCTGCCTTCTAGTCTAACAGCAACCCTAACAAGGTGGCTTCAAGGTGGTTTCGAATCTCTCTACTCTTACAGTTGGACGGTGGCTGTTAAGTCCTGGTAGCTAACTTCTGGGACATCATCGACTATATGCAGAAAGATTTAGGAAGTTTTCACTTAGAAATCCCAAGGAAATACTTTCTGTATTCTCATGGGCCCAAATGGAATAGAAGCCTGACCGTGAAACGAAAGTGTGGGGATAGCATGGTATAACACAGGTGCCTGGGATCGCAGCCTCCCATCTCTATGCCAGAGAAGGTGGGCGTGGGAGATACAGACCCCCAAGCCTGGGTGCCATGCTCTTTGGGAGAGGGGGGCATACATTTTAGGGCAGAAATCCTTGGGGATGTACTTGTAATATCATCATGCTAATGTCCACAACGATAACCTTGAATTATATCAGGAAATACATAAGTCAATGACAATAAATACAATTCAGGAAAAAATCCATTTGAATTGCTTAAAATTTTGCTTAAATGTGGGAACATTTTAGCTAATTTAGATATTCACATCGGGAAAGGCAATGGCACCCCACCCCAGTACTCTTGCCTGGAAAATCCAATGGACAGAGTAGCCTGGTGGGCTGCAGTCCATGGGGTCGCTAACAGTCGGACAGACTGAGCGACTTCACTTTCACTTTTCTCTTTCATGCATTGGAGTAGGAAATGGCAACCCACTCCAGTGTTCTTGCCTGGAGAATCCCAGGGATGGGGGAGCCTGGTGGGCTGCCGTCTATGGGGTCACACAGAGTCGGACACGACTGAAGTGACTTAGCAGCAGATATTCACATAAGTGAAATATTATGTTTCCTGTCAATGTCTTTCAGATATATCTCATTATTCTTAGTTAGATCTTGCATGAGAAATTCTTGAGAATATTCTTGCCAGTAGGAATATCGAAATGACATACGAAGCAGTGAGAATGATTTCTTTTGTAACATATCTAGTTATTCCTAGAAATAACATGATGCTAGTGACCTCAAAAACCTTAAATAATGACAGTTCCCATGTCCAATATGATCTTAATTTTTTAGCCTATGATATTTAGTTAAATTGAATTAAATAACTCTCAGGTATGGAGAAAGTTTGACAAAATTAAACATAAATTTATAGGTAAAAGAATATATAAATTCAAAGAAAGAGTTACTTGTGACTTTTCTCTGCCTTTTAAAATGAATTTAAAGTTAACTGGACATTTGGTAGAAAAATAAGCAAAAAGAATAAAGTGCTATAAAGGAGGCAGGGTCATTTATGAGAGAAAAATTTAATTAGCAAGGAGTAAAAATACATTAGGGTCATGGGGGACCGATTCAGAAGCAAATTTCCAATTGCCACAATTGTCTCCTTGGTGGCCAAAATTCCATACATGCTGCACATAAACACATTCATTTTTTAATGTTAAACAGTTCCAGAGCTATTTTAAAAAGATTTTTTTCAACACATGTAGAAGTTTAAAGTTACAGCATTATGAAAATATCCCTTGGTATAGATTCATGTGTTTATCATTTACTGTAGGAATATTTGTGCCCCCAGCTCTTTGTGAGGAGTATTTAGGTGGTCTAGACTGAGTATTTCATATCTATGGGAAATTTTAATTTGCTAAGGACAATTTTCAAAGACATTAAAGCTAATACAATCTTGGTATTTCTGACTTACATTGAATTAAGCTGTTTCAGAGAATGACTAAACAGAACATTCTCTACTGTAATGTGCTCACTCAGTCGGGTCCAACCCTTTGTGATCCCACGGAATGTAGCCCGCCAGATTCCTCTGTCTGTGGGATTTTATAGGCAAGAATACTGATGTGTGGGGTGCCGTTTCCTTCCAGGGGATCTTCCTGAAACAGGGATTGGACCTGCATCTTTTATGTCTCCTGCATCGGCAGGCAGCTTCTTTACCACTAGTGCCACCATAAAATATAAGTATTTTGTAAGTAAAAGTAAACTTATTAAGACTTTGTCTTATTTTTCTTTGAAAAAAAATTAACATTTACCTAAGTGCGTTTTTTTTTTAAATTTTATGCCACCTTCCTATCTCTACTATTATTTTACTTTGTATATTAGAAGTAACTTCAAGTTTTGCAATTTTCATTTAATTTGAACAATTTCAACTTCCCTAAAAGTTTTAAGAACCACTAGTGCCACCATAAAATATAAGTATTTTGTAAGTAAAAGTAAACTTATTAAGACTTTGTCTTATTTTTCTTTGAAAAAAATTTACATTTACCGAAGTGCGTTTTTTTTTTAAATTTTATGCCACCTTCCTATCTCTACTATTATTTTACTTTGTATATTAGAAGTAACTTCAAGTTTTGCAATTTTCATTTAATTTGAACAATTTCAACTTCCCTAAAAGTTTTAAGAACCACTAGTGCCACCATAAAATATAAGTATTTTGTAAGTAAAAGTAAACTTATTAAGACTTTGTCTTATTTTTCTTTGAAAAAAATTTACATTTACCGAAGTGCGTTTTTTTTTTAAATTTTATGCCACCTTCCTATCTCTACTATTATTTTACTTTGTATATTAGAAGTAACTTCAAGTTTTGCAATTTTCATTTAATTTGAACAATTTCAACTTCCCTAAAAGTTTTAAGAACCACTAGTGCCACCATAAAATATAAGTATTTTGTAAGTAAAAGTAAACTTATTAAGACTTTGTCTTATTTTTCTTTGAAAAAAATTTACATTTACCGAAGTGCGTTTTTTTTTTAAATTTTATGCCACCTTCCTATCTCTACTATTATTTTACTTTGTATATTAGAAGTAACTTCAAGGTTTGCAATTTTCATTTAATTTGAACAATTTCAACTTCCCTAAAAGTTTTAAGAATTTTGAGAGCAAATTACCCCATCACATCTAAAATCTCGAGTGTGCATTTCATCAAATCAAGAACACTCTCCAAGACAATACAGTGTAACCATCCAAATCAAGAAATCAACACTGATATGACTATTGTCCAATTTACAGACCTCATTCAAATTTTGCCAATTGTCCTAACAATATTTCTTTTCTGTTTTGGAAAAAAAAGATCCAGTCCAAGAATTCATATTACACTTAATAATTGTATCTCTCTGTTGTCCTTCAATCCGGAATGATTTCCCTAGCTTTTCCTATTCTTCATGATCCTGAGTTTTAAAGCACAGTCTTATCTTTTATTTTGTGTGATGTCTTCAAAGAGATACAATGTCTCTTTTTTTTAATTAAAAATTGGAGGATAGTTGCTTTACAATGTTCTGTTAGTTTCTGTTGTACAGCAGAGTGACTCAGCTATGCTTATACATATACTCCCTCTTTATTGGATTTCCTTCCATTTAGGTTACTACAGAGCAATGAGTAGAGTTCCCTGTGCTATAGGGTAGAAATTTTTTTTTTTTTTTAATTATTGGAATTGAGCTGTCCTCTCTTGTCAGGAATAACCCAGAGATTATTTTTTAGTGGATCACATTGGGAGGCACAATGTCAAAACTGTTGTTGTTTTTTTGTTTGAATCATTTGCAAAAATCTGGAGATTTTATATGAAACTTGGAATGCAGACTCTTAAAAAATCAGATGAAATGACATATCTTACATCCCTGCGTGACAATAAGCAGCTGGAGACAATAACTGCCAATCATCTTCAGATAGCTTATGTGGTCTCTGTTTAATTGCAGACTCCCCCACTGCCTATAGCCTTGTTCCAAGACTGCTTTACTAATCTACTTCTCTGCCTGGGCTCTTTAGGCATTGGTTTGGAACTTGTTTTATACTCTTAAATCATAGTCTACAAAAATTGAGCTACTGAGTACAAGGCTAACTTTTATGTACCATACTGCTTGTAAGAAATCCATAAACTATTTGTAACAATTTTTAAATGAATTTTCCATAGCAATCTGTACAGTGATGGCAAAAACTGGATGGTAATACTTTTGATAGTGATTTAAATTATCAGTAATGAGACAGGTCTGATTCATAATTAGCTTTGGTCCCAACTAATTCCACACAGACTTACTTACATATCATATATGTTTTTCTCCTATGTTTTGGTATAATTTGATCTTGCCACTCAAATTTTATAAGGTTCAATGCATTTTGATTCCATCCTTGTTTTTAGTATGTTACTAGGAACCCTGCTTTTCAGAGAAGGCAATGGCAACCCACTCCACTACTCTTGCCTGGAAAATCCCATGGACAGAGGAGTCTGGTGGGCTGCAGTCCATGGGGTCACGAAGAGTCGGACACGACAGAGAGACTTCACTTTCACTTTTCACTTTCATGCACTGGAGAAGGAAATGATAATCCACTTCAATGTTCTTGCTTGAAGAATCCTAGGGATGGGGGAGCCTGGTGGACTGCCGTCTATGGGGTCTCACAGAGTCGGACACGACTGAAGTGACTTAGCAGCAGCAGCAGCAGGAACGCTGTTTTTAGGCATATTTTCTATAAGCTATTGGATTTTCCTTCATATCAGAATATTTGCACACTAAATCAGATTCTATGCTCAAACAATCCTAGGTAGAGTATGTTGTGTACTCTGTGCTTACTCGCCCAGCCATGTCGGACTCTTAGCGACCTCATGGACTGTAGCCCACCAGGCTCCTCTGTCCATGGCGATTCTCGGGGAAGAATACTGGAGTGGGTTGCCATGCCCTCTTCCAGGGAATCTTCCCAACCCAGGGACCGAACCCAGGTCTCCCAGACTGCAGGCAGATTCTTTACCATCTGAGCCGCTAGGGAAATCACTGCCTGGCTCAGGGGCCATGCTGGCATCGTCCCCTGAGGACCTGGATGCATCCAGAGCCCCCAGGGCAGCCTGGAGCTCGGGACTGCGCTGGAGGCTGGACGGAGCTCCCTGGTTGAGGTAGGGCCCCCCGGCTGCCAGCAGCCCCGTCCTCCTCCCACCAGTCTTCCCGAGCAAGTCCTTTGTGCAGCCTCCCAGGCCTCTGATCCTGGCCCCCACACGCTTGTGGCCTCTTGGGCTTCCACACCTGCGTGGCCTGAGTCTCCTTTCCAGCCATGACCTCCCACTTGGCTCCCTCCATTGAGAAGAGGGGCCCTGCAGGGCCCTGCTCCTGGGGCAGCAGGGCAAGGGGCGCCATGGAGGGGGCAGGGAAAAGCTGGGCATAGGAGGTCAGGGATGCTTTCTCCAGGCCATGCCAGCGTCTAGGGCCCCTCCCTGCCAGCCCTGAGGAGTGGGCTCATTGTCCATGTGATGAGTACCCCGTGGATGGGACCCTCTGTTGACTTAAAAGAAAAACAGCACAACCTGAGAGTTGTGAGTTGCGTTTTATTTGGGGCAATATAAGGACTGCAGCCCTGGGCGCAGTTTCTCAGAGCTACCCTCCAGACGGGGACACTCAGGCCCAGGCCCAGGCTATGATTCGTCTAGTCACACAGGGCTTTGAATGTTGGCAGGGGCTCTCCCCTGGGGGTTCCCTTGCCTAGTGGGCACCAGAGTATCCTGTGATAAGGTCTTGAGCAGGGTTACCTGGGACCAGTCTCTTCCTGGGAGGTTTTTTTTTTTTTGGGGGGGGCGGTCTAGGAGAAGGAAATGGCAACCCACTCCAGTGTTCTTGCCTGGAGAATCCCAGGGACGGGGGAGCCTGGTGGGCTGCTGTCTATGGGGTTGCACAGAGTCAGACACAACTGAAGTGACTTAGCTTAGCAGCAAAATAATTTTTATTTCTAATGAGCTTTTAGTATATCTACTAGCATTGTATTTATTAGTTTATTTTGTGGGGGTAACAATATATGATTTCCTGTCACAAGTCAGCTGTTTGTTTGCTGGACATTCTGGTTAATAGACAAAAAGTTTAAAAAAATAGCTGTCAAATAATCTTTAGGATAACTTTATGTTAGTGGTATTTCAGGTATTTTGCTGTTTTCATTTATGAGAAAGCATGATATTCTGTAAATTTATTTATAAGATAATGATATGTGATATTGAAAATCCCACCTAAACGAATAGAATATACGATTCTCACCTGTTATCCAACTTTTTCCAAGCTAGAAGAGCTTTGGTAGATAAAACTCCACGGGAGCAAATTTATTTACATGTCTTCAGACAAGGATTATTTTTGCATTGCTATCAGTTTTCTACAACTTTTAGAGTTATAAAATAATAGCTCCCTACAGACAACGCATAGCTTTCCAGTGAAGAACACATTTTTCCCTATAGTAATTACATTATCAAAGTCATATGTACAGTTTCTCTACTCTGCTCCTTTGCTTTCTTTCTAGAAGTAGTCAGAAAGTAACATCAATTTAGTATCTTCACCAACCAACCCTTAATAAAAATGTGACTTTTTGCATGAGGTCAGTACATGTGGAAATAGATACATTTCAGTTTTGAAATTTGGCATTTAATCTGGTTTTGCTTCATGAAGTTTTTATCTGAATTCGAGAAATTAATGGATTACATTGAATTTTATAAATAATTTAAAAAGAAAAGTGTTATATCTATGAGATATTTAGCCATAGATAATTCCAATAAAGAACAAAAAGGAAAAAATACATTTGCTCATTAAAGATTCTAATTAAAAGAGAACTAACCACTGAATTAAAGTTGAAACAATATGGAAATTCCCTTCTGCCAAAATATACTTGGCTCCTGCAGATGGGGAATGCCTGCATATTTGTTTAAATATTTAAATTCCCTTTGGGCTTTGTCTTTTGATAAAATGATATTGTCTGTTCATTGTGTTTCCCTATCTGCTGGTTTCTTCTCTTTCCAAACCCAAAGGGCATGTCTGTAAGGGTCTTGCCTGTTCCCTGAATGAATAACACATTTATAATAAAAGATTCTTTGTTAGAGGGTGGAGTCATTTCACAATAAAGGCATTGATGCTAAGATCATAAAATTTGTGAACTCTTTCATGAACAGAGACTTCCAATGACTTTCTAAATGATTATGTAAATGCACTATGAATTTGACCAGGATGGTCTTGATAAAATGGTGATACTAGCTAAAATTACCTGAGAAATTTTCTAGTTCTAAGGTTTCCCTTCCTTGAAATATTCCTTTTATTTATACCCTTCCTCAAGGGCCAACTGTGGTATATTTGAGCCCTATTTCCAGAATTTCGTACTCCAGGGACTGTTTAGTTAGGCTCTGAGTCCTCAGATTTCTAAACTCCAAGAGTTTTTCCTCTGCTTTATTATTCCACCCCATTTTACATCATAATTTATTGCTTCTACATTTTATCTCTTCAGAGTCAGATTCTTCCACTGTGAATCTTCAATGGTGTCAGCTATTGGTGTCAACTTCAATGGTGTCAATCATCATTGCTTTAGCCTCTGCTAAGACAGTAATTGTATTCTCTAGCTTAAAGTAGGTTATTTGTTATGTGAAATCTGTATGTGCCGCTTATATCTCTATCCCTCTCTATTTCACTAAACCCTAAAAATAAGAGAAACTGGCAACCAAATCATGTTAACATATAAGAAGAGAAGACAATTACATATATAGGCATTTTACAAGCCTGTCTGGATACTAAGTCTTCTCTTCCTTGGTTATTTCTTTTCCTAAAAATTAGCTTTTTTTTTTTTTTTGCTATAATTCTGAAATCAACATTCTTATAGGTATAGATTTACCAGCATCATTTGAACCACTTCTTTATTGAAAGATTATTTCATGGGGTCTGATTAACATGAATAATTTTATAATGTTATATGTGTTGTGAATATTTGAAACTCATGCTGCTCTGTAGTTATAATTCATAAGCATCAATGACAGTCATATTCTGTAACTTCTTTCACAGAAAGAATTAAGCCTCTATTTTGCCCTTCATATCATGCTTGTGTTGATCTTTCAAGATCGTGCTCTAAATTGTGATCTAAATGACCCAGAAGTTCTGAAAAGCTTTTTGCTGGTTTTCACTGGTGAGCTGAGCTTTGGATGGATCCCGTGACCACTGTATAACTTAATGATGACTGGTGGGAGAAAAAGAGAAATAGCAAAATGTTATTGTTAGCAGTCAGCTTAAACTTGAGCTTGAAATCTGTGCAGTCTCAGTGGACAGCATTGGCCTCCTTGCTTGTTCCTCAAATGTTTGTGGACTACTTCTGCCTCAGGGCCTTTGCACTTTCTCTTCTACTGGATATATCATTTCCTCAGTTTTCAGTCTTTATCAAAATGTTGTAATTTCAATGTTGCTGTCCTGTGGACAATTTTTAAAAAATCAAGATGTCTGCTTCTTCTCACCACTCAGTATCATCTGACATATATTCTTATTGATTGATCCTGTTTTTTTCCCATCTCCCTCACTTGATTGTGGGAGAAGGCAATGGCACCCCACGCCAGTGCTCTTGCCTGGAAAATCCCATGGATGGAGGAGCCTGGTGGGCTGCAGTCCATGGGGTCGCTAAGAGTCGGACACGACTGAGCGACTTCACTTTCATGCATTGGAGAAGGAAATGGCAACCCACTCCAGTGTTCTTGCCTGGAGAATCCCAGGGATGGGGGAGCCTGGCGGGCTGCCGTCTATGGGGTCACACAGAGTCGGACATGACTGAAGCGACTTAGCAGCAGCAGCAGCAGCAGCAGCACTTGACTGTGAGTCAAGGATTGTCAAGGATTGCTATATTTGGTTCATTTCTGATTCTTTAGGGTCCAGAGCAGAACTTGTTACATAGTAAACACTCATTAAAAACTTGTTAAAGGAATGGTTTCTTCTTGAACTTCCTAGCCATGGAGCAGCATCTTAAAACATACAATTAAAAAGCACCAGCGTAGCTATTATGTCATTCAGGGAACTGGCCTTCCTTGCATTCAAGAAGCCTTTATTCTTCTAGCAGTTTTCAACCTGAGACTTGAGGGGTGATCACAGGAGTGAACTTTCTTAATGTTAAAAACAAACAAACAAACAAAGAAAATTATTTGCACCAATGAAAAGATTAAGTCTTCCCCTGTCGCCATCTCCAACTGATTAGTATGAGTGAGGTAGAGAGGTGTGGAAATAGCTAGATATTCAGTATCTCTAACTAAAAATGATACAGCAAATATACAAGAAATACAGTTTATTTGGATTGAAACCACATCTTTCAAACATTTATCCATGATAAATATATTGAGTTTTTAATTATAAAAATAGAAGAATTCTTATTTTTCATGGTCAATGCAGAATTTACCTAATACGTAATGTTTCTCATACAATATTAAAATGCTCTGAAGGGATGATTCATTGATTAGCCCTATCCCTCAAATTGTTTACACAATTTACTTAGAATAATAGAGAATAAGTAATGATTCCCAGGTGGTAAAGAATCCACCTGTCAATTCAGAAGACACAGAAGAGTCAGGTTGGATGGAGACGATCCCCTGGACTAGGAAATGGCAACCTGCTTTAGTATTCTTGTCCAGAAAATTCCATGGACAGAGGAGCCTGATGGGCTACAGTCCATGGAGTTGCAAAGAGTCAGACGATACTGAGCACATAGACATACATACCGATGATAGAATATGATACGCACAAATACCATATTACTTGGTTTTTGCTTATGTCTTATGTTGTATAAAACACATAGATGTCATAGACAGATACATAAATTATATATGTAAATTATACATGTAATATGATGCATTTCTGAATATGGCACTAAATAAAACCATACACAGTAAACAGAGAAGCTGAAGAAAAAACAATTGGTTAGTTTAAACTCTATTTTTAGAGCATTCCTGGGCCAAACCAATTTTAAGAGAATTAGAATATAATGTAATCTTTCTTTGGATCATTTATAATAGTCTAAGAAAATTTAAATGATTCAGACTACTGTTTATAAAGATAACTGCCTTGTACTGTGGTGCAAAAATCATTCTGGTGATTCCCATCTCTAGCTACTTCAATTCTGAAAAATGAGCGAGTATTGAATAAGTGGCGTACTAATCCTTCACGGGAGCCCTCTTTCTCAAAGTCAGCCAGGAATCAGCAACCTCACGATAAGATCTCTAAAAATCAGGCATCTAGCCAAATTTCTACTCAAATAATTACGTTTTATCTATCTAAATCCCCTATGTAATTGCATCGGAATAAAGGCTTAATTTTCCATCCATTAATTTTCTTTCATTTTATCTTAAAAGTGCTTGCAATTTTCTCATTTAGAAAAGAAGTCCAAGGAGTAATTCTGAGCTTCCAGTATGATCTGGAGAAACGGAAAGCTTATGCACATCCTCCTAGTATCCATTTCTTCTTTTGCTAGTAACAGTCCAATATTTCTTGAGGAACGTGCCAGTTCCTCAGAGATAAAATGTATCTCTTAAACATGGTATTAAATAGACTTAATAAAATGTGGTATTGATGAAAAAGCATTGATGAGATTTGTGATAGTCCAATCATGAGTGGTATTATGACCTACTCTATCTTTCAGCCCCTGGCCTAAGTGATTGGTTCAGGGGTGACAAGTGGCCTAATTTAGCTCAGTCTAACTTCATTCATTCATTCAATCAACACTGAACAACTGCCCTGTGACATGCACCATAGGTTCCAGGGATATGATGGTGAAAACAGACACAGAAATTCCTGCCCTCATGGAGCTTACGTTCTAGCAGGTGGTGCCTTCTGTGGCAAAAAAAGAGAGTTTTCTCAGGGAAAAAAAAAAAGCCAGCATTCTTTCCTTCTGCTAGACTTAGAGCTGACTGTGAGCATATAAAGCTTGAACGGCTAGACTTAAGAAAGGAGCCCACCCAGACAGAAGCACTGCTGAGAGAGGAGATGGTGAGACTAGGTCCTGGATCCATAAACTCGAAATGTCTATCATTAGTCTTTGAGCCCTTGGATGCCTAAAGTTAGCCCAACACTTGGATTTTCAGTAATATGAACCAATTAATTCTTCACTGGGTTAGCTTAGTTGTAATAGAGTTTCGAGTGTCCCTGGTAGGCTCAGTGATAAAAGAATCCACCTGCAATGCAGGAGATGCAGGTTTGAATCCTGGGTTGGGAAGATCCACTGGAGGGGGAAATGGCAACCCACTCTAGTATTCTTGCTTGGGGAATCTTGTGGACAGGAGGGGCCTGGAAAGGCCACAGTCCACACGGTTGCAAAGAGTTGGACACAACTGAGTGACTAAGTAGCAACAACAATGGCGATTCAGTCCCTTGCAAAGAAAATGTCCTGATTAGCCAATGACTTGGGTACAATGCCACTGCATTTGCAGCACCTGAGTTTACATGTAAAAATAATCAAGTAGGCCTGAATGATCCATCCATGGCTCCCAGTTGGATTCTTGATTTACCTGGCCTGGTTGGAAGAAGGAAAGGTCCACAGGACACAATCCAGGGGTGGTTAATTTCGTGAAAATTAGTTGGGGACTCCCTGAGGCTGGTTGCAACACTTTACAACAGTGCTTTTTGCTTGCTTTGTTTGAAAATTTAAACTGATTTTATTTTGGAGTATTGTGTTATGTATTAATAGATGACTAACACATAAACAGAATTTTTATCAAGAGCAACATACATGTTCAATGAACATTTTAAGAGTTTAGCTAATGAAACACAGGCAAAAACCTATAGATATACGATTTTAGATGAACAGGCGCACATTTGATATTTTAAAATAATTCAATTTGACAGTCGGTTCAGTTCAGTTACTCAGTCGAGTCAGACTCTGCAACCCCATGGACTGCAGCAGGCCAGGCCACCCTGTCCATCGCCAACTCCTGGACTTTATCCAAATTCATGTCCATTGAGTCAGTGATGCCATCCAACCATCTCATCCTCTGTTGTACCCTTCTCCTCCTGCCTTCAATCTTTCCCAGCATCAGGGTCTTTTTCAAATAATTCAGCTCTTTGTATCAAGTGTTCAAAGTGCTGGAGTTTCAGCTTCAACATCACTCCTTCTAATGAACAGTCAGAACTGATTTCCCTCAGGATCCACTGGTTGGACCTCCTTGCATTCCAAGGGACTCTCTTCTCAGACACCACAGTTCAAAAGCATTAATTCTTTGGCACTTAGCTTTCTTTATAGTCCAACTCTCACATTCATACACAATTACTGGAAAAACCTTGACTAGAAGGACCTTTGTTGGCAAAATAATGTCTCTGCTGTTTAATATACTGTCTAGGTTGGCTATAGCTTTTCTTCCAAGAAGCAAATGTCTTTTAATTTCATGGCTGCAGTCACCATCTGCAGTGATTTTGGAGCCCCCAAAAATAAAGTCTGACACTGTTTCCACTGTTTTCCCATCTATTTCCCATGAAGTGATGGGACCAGATGCCATGATCTTCGTTTTCTGAATGTTGAGCTTTAAGCCAACTTTTTCACTCTCCTGTTTCACTTTCATCAAGAGGCTCTTTAGTTCTTCTTCACTTTCTGCCATAAGGGTGGTGTCATCTGCATATCTGAGGTTATTGATATTTCTCCAAACAATCTTGATTCCAGCTTGTGCTTCATCCAGCCCAGCATTTCTCATGATGTATTCTGCATATAAGTTAAAAAAGCAGGGTGACGATATACAGCCTTGATGTACTACTTTCCCAATTTGGAACCAGTCTGTTGTTCCATGTCCAGTTCTAACTGTTGCTTCCTGACCTTTTCACTTTCATCAAGAGGCTTTTTAGTTCCTCTTCACTTTCTGCCATAAGGGTGGTGTCGTCTGCATATCTGAGGTTACTGATATTACTCCCAGCAATCTTGATTCCAGCTTGTGCTTCTTCCAGCCCAGAGTTTCTCATGATGTACTCTGCATAGAAGTTAAATAGGCAGGGTGACAATATACAGCCTTGACGTACTCCTTTTCCTATTTGTAACCAGTCTGTTGTTCCATGTCCAGTTCTAACCGTTGCTTCCTGACCTGCTATAGGTTTCTCAAGAGGCAGGTCAGGTGTTCTGGTATTCCCATCTCTTGAAGAATTTTCCACAGTTTGTTGTGATCCACACAGTCAAAGGCTTTGTCATAGTCAGTAAAGCAGGAATAGATGTTTTTCTGGAACTCTCTTGCTTTTTCAATGATCCAGCAGATGTTGGCAATATGATCTCTGGTTCCTCTGCCTTTTCTAAAACCAGGTTGAACATCTGGAAGTTCATGGTTCATGTATTGCTGAAGCCTGGCTTGGATAATTTTGACATAGCAACTATTAGTGTTTTTTACATATTTATGTAGCCTTTGTCCTACATATATATTTTGGATACAATTATAATTTTACATTGTCCTGTTTCCACTTAGCTTTTTACCATAAGTGAGTTTCTACATCATAAAATATTTTTCGTAAGCACCATGATTTGTTGGTAACGTATTATTCCATTATATTAATGTGCCCTATTGAGCCATTCCTCTTGTTTGTTATACTTTAAAGTTGAGTTTTGAGTCTCATAGTCATAAATAATCCTTTTGTATAGCCTTTTGTTGAATTTTTGGTTATTTCCTATAGACTGATTTCTAGAAGGAGAATGACAGGGTCAAGTTTATGACTTCTTTAAGGCTCTTAATACAATCCAGTGGTTTTCTTCTGACTGATTTAATCACCCAGCAGCAATGGATATCTCATTATATGCCTTGCAGCATTGAGGAGTATAATTTATTTTTTATAACTTTATTTATTTGCTCTTGGTTGCCCTGGGTCTTCACTGCCACGTGCAGCTTCATCTGGAATGGCTCTTTGCTCTGGTGCCAGTGCTTCTCCCTGTGGGGGCTTCTCCTGCTGCAGAGCCCAGGCTCTGGGCACACGGGCTTCAGTGCTTGTGGTGTGCAGGGTCAGGTGATGTGGCACATCGGCTTGGTTGCTCCACGGGATGTGAAATCTTCGCAGAGCAGGGACTGAAACCATGTTCCCAGGATTGGCAGGTAGATTCTTATCCACTGTACCGCTAGGGGAGTCCCAATGTAATTTATTTTTCTTTGCAGAATTGCTGTTTGGAAAATGATACATCATTCTTATTTTGTCTTTCTATGGTTACCATTGAGCTTGATATATATTTTATTAATTTATTTTAATTGGAGGCTAATTACTTTATAATATTGTATTGGTTTTGCCAGACATCAACATGAATTCACCATGGGTGTACACATGTTCCCCATCCTGAACCCCCCTCTCTCCTCCCTCCCCTCTGGGTCATCCCAGTGCACCAGCCCCAAGCATCCTGTATCCTGCATCAAACCTGGACTGGCGATTCATTTCTTATATGATATTATACATGTTTCAATGCCATTCTCCAAAATCATCCCACCCTCGCCCTCTCCCACAGGGTCCAAAAGACTGTTCTATACATCTGTGTCTCTTTTGCCGTCTCGCATATAGGGTTATTGTTAACATCTTTCTAAATTCCATATATATGCTTTAGTATACTGTATTGATGTTTTTCTTTCTGGCTTACTTCACTCTGTATAATAGGCTCCAGTTTCATCCGCCTCATTATAACTGATTCAAATGTATTCTTTTTAATGGCTGAGTAATACTCCATTGTGTATATGTACCACAGCTTTCTTATCCATTCATCTGCTGATGGACATCTAGGTTGCTTCCATGTCCTG
>SJYX01011400.1:81849-102200 GCA_006410675.1 Oreotragus oreotragus
TCCAGTTTCATCCACCTCATTAGAACTGATTCAAATGTATTCTTTTTAATGGCTGAGTAATACTCCATTGTGTATATGTACCACAGCTTTCTTAGGGAACTGTCTTACACTGTTGGTGGGAATGCAAACTAGTACAGCCACTATGGAGAACAGTGTGGAGAGTCCTTAAAAAACTGGAAATAGAACTGCCTTATGACCCAGCAATCCCACTGCTGGGCATACACACCGAGGAAACCAGAATTGAAAGAGACACATGTACCCCAATGTTCATTGCAGCACTGCTTATAATAATAGCCAGGACATGGAAGCAACCTAGATGTCCATCAGCAGATGAATGGATAAGAAAGCTGTGGTACATATACACAATGGAGTATTACTCAGCCATTGACTATATTTTTCGCTTATTAGCTCCTTATGCTTCTTATGTATTTTTGTTCCATGAACTATCTATTCAAATTGTTTCTTTTTCTAATGGAATGCTCTTACAATTTTAGTTCTATTGCAATGAGTTCTTGTCCCCCTCCCAATTCCATCTTCACGTCAATTTGTTTTCTCTCTATGGCTTTCTGTTTTCATTCAGTTGGGTCTTTGTCATCTTGTGATCTGTATAAGGATGCCACAAAATTTTATGGCTTTTTTTCTGATTCTGAGTAAATCATAAGTTTTACTTTTAGAAATAAGTTTTATACTGTACCATAAAAATTCAAAAGTTGATTACAAAGATAAATGAGCATAAAATAAATGTTACTTTGTGCTAACATATATTTAACACTTAGGTAAAATCTATCTTTCTCTGTAAAAGCTAAGTCATATTTTTTCTACGTGTGCTGTACTTGCTAATGACTTCTAAAACATGGGCTTTACTTAGTAAATCTCTCTGTAGCAAGTGTAGTATTTCAGTAAATTGCCCTCTAAATTCAGTGACTTAAAGCATTTACTATCACTCTCTAGTCAGCTAGCAAGTTGGGAGGTGAGGTGGGAAGTTATTTTGACCAATTTTGCATTCACTTATGTATCAGCACTCAGCCTTGCTGCCCTTGCTTGCTCATCTCTTTGGGGGCCTGGCTGGCTATAGACAAATGGCTCTCTTCTGTCCATTCCTCCTCTAGCAGCCCAGCTGAGGTGCTGCGGCAGGGTGAGTGGAAGCCGTTAAAGCCTCTTGAGACCTAAGTTCATAACTGGAAATTTGTCACTTTTGCCTTGTTCTGTTGGCTGTGATAAATTACAAGCACACCCAGATTGAAGAGTTGTGCAGATAGACTCCATGTCTTCAATTAGAACTAGAAAGTCACAATACAAAAGGTGTGGACAAGGAGGCAAGAATAACTGGAGTCATAACTGTAATCAGACTACCCCACATAGGCATTCTTCATTTCTCCAAAAACATTTTAAATGAATTTTAAATTATCATAATTGTTTAGAGACTTTTTAGTTAATGCAGTTGAATACCCCAGACACCTTTAAATGATGAATGCTAGTAAAAAAAAAAAGAGGGGGTGAGTGGGCCTGTGGCAAATTTATTATCAGTTTACCAGTCCTAGTGATCAATATGTCACACATCAAAAATTATACTATTTGGTGATCTTATGGCACACTAGGCTATATAAGATGATTTGGCAGCATCTATATGTGGTTTGGTGAAAACATTTATTATACTTCTGTATGTTATGTAATCAGTTCAGTTCAGTTCAGTCTCTCAGTAGTGTCCGACTCTTTGCAACCCCATGAATCGCAGCACGCCAGGCCTCCCAGTTCATCACCATCTCCCAGAGTTCACTCAAGACTCACGTCCATCGATTCAGTGATGCCATACAGCCATTTCATCCTCGGTCGTCCCCTTCTCCTCCTGCCCCCAATCCCTCCCAGCATCAGAGTCTTTTCCAATGAGTCAACTCTTCGCATGAGGTGGCCAAAGTACTGGAGTTTCAGCTTTAGCATCATTCCTTCCAAAGAAATCCCAGGGCTGATCTCCTTCAGAATGGACTGGTTGGATCTCCTTGCAGTCCAAGGGACTCTCAAGAGTCTTCTCCAACACCACACTTCAAAAGCANTTTTCTAAATCCAGCTTGAACATCTGGAAGTTCACAGTTCATGTACTGTTGAAGTTTGGCTTGGAGAATTTTGAGCATTACTTTGCTAGCATGTGAGATGACTGCAATTGTGCATTAACTTGAACATTTTTTTGGCGTTATCTTTCTTTGGGATTAGAATGAAAATTGGGCTTTTCCAATCCTGTAGCCACTACTGGGTTTTCCAAATTTGCTGGCATGTTGGCATCATCTTTTAGGATTTGAAATAGCTCAAATGGAATTCCATCACCTCCACTAGCTTTATTCATAGTAATGCTTCCTAAGTCCCACTTGCCTTTGGACTCCCAGATATCTGGATCTAGGTGAGTGATCACACCATCGTATTTATCTGGGTCATTAAGATCTTTTTTGTATAGTTCTTGTATTCTTGCTATCTTTTCTCAATATCTTGTGCTTCTTTTAGGCCCATACCATTTCTGTCCTTTATTGTGCCCATCTTTGCATGAAATGTTCCTTTGGTATCTCTAATATATATGTTATGGCCATCTAGCTAACATGTCCTTTAAGGCCAGTATTTCCTTATTTATTTTCTCTTTGGATGATCTATTCATTCATGTAAGTGGAGCATTAAAATCTCCTATTAATATTATTGCTTATTTCTTTCAGTAAATCTGTTTAAATTTGCTTTATACATGTATGTTCTCCTATGTTGGATGCACAAATATCTACAAATGTTATATTCTCTTGTTGGATTGACTCCATTATCATTATGTAATGTCTATCTTTGTCTCCTACTGCACTATTTGTTTTAAAGTTTATTTTCTCTGATATAAGCACAGCTANCTTATTTCTTTCAGTAAATCTGTTTAAATTTGCTTTATACATGTATGTTCTCCTATGTTGGATGCACAAATATCTACAAATGTTATATTCTCTTGTTGGATTGACTCCATTATCATTATGTAATGTCTATCTTTGTCTCCTACTGCACTATTTGTTTTAAAGTTTATTTTCTCTGATATAAGCACAGCTATCACTGCAGATGGTGATTGCAGCCATGAAATTAAAAGACGCTTACTCCTTGGAAGGAAAATTATGACCAACTTATATAGCATATTAAAAAGCAGAGATATTACTTTGCCAATAAAGTTCCGTCTCATCAAGGCTATGGTTTTACCAGTGGTCATGTATGGATATGAGAGTTGGACTGTGAAGAAAGCTGAGCGCAGAAGGATTGATGCTTTTGAACTGTGGTGTTGGAGAATACTCTTGAGAGTCCCTTGGACTGCAAGGAGATCCAACCAGTCCATCCTAAAAATCAGTCCTGGGTGTTCATTGGAAGGACTGATGTTGAAGCTGAAACTCCAGTATTTTGGCCACCTCATGCGAAGAGTTGACTTGTTGGAAAAGACCCTGATGCCGGGAGGGATTGGGGGCAGAAGGAGAAGGGGACAACAGAGGATGAGATGGCTGGATGGCATCACCGACTCAATGGACATGAATTTAGGTGAACTCTGGGTGTTGGTGACAGACTGGGAGGCCTGGCGTGCTGTTATTCATGGGGTTGCAAAGAGTTGGATATGACTAAGTGACTGAACTGAACTGACCTGAACTGATTCCACCTTTATTTTGGTTTCATTTGCGTAGACTACTTTCCCTTCATTTTGAGTCTGTGTGTTCCTGTCCTTACATCTGAAATGATTCTCCTGTAAGCATTATATATATGGGTCTTATTTTCTTTTCAGTCAGTCATTCTATGCATTTTGGTTGGAGCATTTAGTTCATTTGAATTTAAAATAATTATTGATAGATATGTACATATTGCCACTTTGCTAATCCATTCCTAGTTGTTTTCTGTAGTTCTTCTATAGTTCTCTTTTTCTTACCTTGAGCTTTTCTTTTTTAATAGACTATTCCAATTTTATATCATTTTTTACTCTTAAAGTGAACAATTGCTTTATCAACAAAATTTAAATACACAAGTGAGTGAATTTATAAGTTCAACAAAATTAAAATTACAATCATTCATGTGTTTCCAAGAAGGTTGGTTCTTGTAAATTTATCAAGTCAAATTATAAGAGTAGGCTTTTCATCCTAAGCAATCTTTATAATTTTTAGAAATTTGAATGTTGTCTTTCAGATTAGTTTCAAAATCACCTTTGGTTTCTCTGCAAGTTTATTTATTTTTTATTTTTATTTTTATTTTTTGGATAAGAATTCTAATATTTATTTATATTACTTTGTGAAAAGATTTTTCTCCACAAATTCAATTCAGAATAATAATCCTCTTCCTTTATATCTGCTGCGGTTGTATATGGAGCTTGCTACAAATATTCTACTAGACCTCAAAACAAAAGAAAATCCAGAGGAAAATGGGTGTGAACAAAGACGTGAGAAATCAGGGCATCAAGCACATTTTGAGCAGTACATTGAGTAAAGGATATAAATAAGAGGATATAGGTCACAACAGATTTTTAAAAAGACAGTGACATTAAACATTTTGGGGAAAAAAATGTAGAGTTTAAGAAATAATGACAAAGATTAATCCAGTGGTAGATGGGACTAAAAGGAAGAAAGGATAGATACATTAAGTTACTTTTTCTAAGAGAAAATTTTACTAATACAAGCACTAGGAAACAAAGTTTAGAATAGGCACTAGCAGTAGAAATATAGTAAAAAAGAGATACAGTTTTCACCTTGGAAAAATGAATAGGTTTTCAGTAAATATATATATATATATATATGTAATTGCATGAAGAGAAAAAAATCTAGTGGAAATATATGCCAAAAGGTTAATAGGATTATCTCTGAAGACCATAGTTACAGAGAAATAATTACCTCCTTCAATTTGTCCTCTTTAATTTTATGATAAAAATATATATTTATAGGGTGAGAAAAACAGAATAGTACCAATATAGAAATTAATAGGACTTTATAACTGATTGGACAAAGGGGAAAAGAAAAAGATAATTCAAAGGCAATACCAAGATATTAAGCCTACAACTTTGCCTTCAAGGATCTAAAAATACACTTGAAAGACTCTAACATATATATATACATAATAAAAACAATGTCTAACAAGGCACTATCTCAGTTAAGTGAAAGACTGCAACAGATAAATTTCAACCTAATTTTTGTGCAATCAACCATATACTCAATGCTCCTCACACAATCATACACCAAGCTAGTTTATCAAAGTATTTTCCTATCAAAGGTACTTTCAAAAGGAATTCTTATGCCAAGTAAGAGAGTAAGATTTTTTCCATATTATAAACAGTAATAATGCCAGCTAATACTTGCTATGTGCAGGCATTCTGCAAATTAATTCACCTATATCCCATGAGGTAGCCACCATTTTTTACTCCAAAGAGATGAGAAAACTGAGGCCCAAGGTAACTTGCCCAAGGCCAAAGAGCTGTAGGCAGTGCAGCAAGGATCCAAATTGGCATGTGTCTGACTCAAGAGATCATCCTCAACCACTCAGTTCAGCTCAGTCACTCAGTCATGTCCGATTGCTTGCTACCCCATGAACCACAGCATGCCAGGCCTCCCTGTCCATCACCAATTCTCGGAGTTTACGCAAACTCATGTCCACTGAGTCGGTGATGCCATCCAACCATCTCATCCCGTTGTCCCCCTCTCCTTCTGCCTTCAATTGTTCCCAACATCAGGGTCTTTTCAAATGAGTCAGCTCTTTGCATCAGGTGGCCAAAATATTGGAGTTTCAGCTTCAACATCAGTCCTTCCAATGAATACCCAGGACTGATTTCCTTTAGGATGGACTGGTTGGATCTCCTTGCAGTCCAAGGGACTCTCAAGAGTCTTCTCCAACACCACAGTTCAAAAGCATCAATTCTTCAGTGCTCAACTTTCTTTATACTCCAACTCTCACATCCATACATGACTACTGGAAAAAGCATAGCCTTGACTAGATGGACCTTTGTTGACAAAGTAATGTCTCTGCTTTTTAATATGCTGTCTAGGTTGGTCATAACTTTCCTTCCAAGGAGTAAGCATCTTTTAATTTCATGGCTGCAATCACCATCTGCAGTGATTCTGGAGCCCCCAAAAATAAAGTCTGACACTGTTTCCCCATCTATTTCCCATTAAGTGATGGGACCAGATGCCATGATCTTCANCCATACATGACTACTGGAAAAACCATAGCCTTGACTAGACAGACCTTTGCTGGCAAAGTATGTCTCTGCTTTTAAATATGCTGTCTACGTTGGTCATAACTTTCCTTCCAAGGAGTAAGGGTCTTTTAATTTCATGGCTGCAGTCGCCCTCTGCAATGATTTTGGAGCCCCCCAAAATAAAGTCTGCCACTATTTCCACTGTTTTCCCATCTAGTTCCCATGAAGTGATGGGACCAGATGCCATTATCTTAGTTTTCTGAATGTTGAGCTTTTAGCCAACTTTTTCACTCTCCTCTTTCACTTTCATCAAGAGGCTCTTTAGTTCTTCTTCACTTTCTGCCATAAGGGTGGTGTCATCTGCATATCTGAGGTTATTAATATTTCTCCTGGCAATCTTGATTCCAGCTTGTGCTTCATCTAGCCCAGCATTTCTCATGATGTACTCTGCATATAAGTTAAAAAAGCAGGGTGACAATATACAGCCTTGATGTACTCCTTTTCCTGTTTGGAACCAGTCTATTGTTCCATGTCCAGTTCTAACTGTTGCTTCCTGACCCACATATAGGTTTCTCAAGAGGCAGGTCAGGTGGTCTAGTATTCTCATCTCTTTCAGAATTTTTCCACAGTTTATTGTGATCCACACAGTCAAAGGCTTTGGCATAGTCAATAAAGCAGAAATAGATGTTTTTCTGGAACTCTCTTGCTTTTTCAATGACCCAGTGGATGTTGGCAATTTGATCTCTAGTTCCTCTGCCTTTTCTAAAACCAGCTTGAACATCTGGAAGTTCATTGTTCAAATATTGTTACAGCCTGGCTTGGAGAATTTTGAGCATTACTTTACTAGCATGTGAGATGAGTGCAATTGTGCAGTAGTTTGAGTATTCTTTGGCATTGCCTTTCTTTGGAATTGGAATGAAAACTGACCTTTTCCAGTCCTGTGATAACTGCTGTGTGTGCCAAAAATGCTGACATATTGAGTGCAGCACTACAAGCACCTCCCCCCGCCCCCCAAAAAAACCTTAACATAAATGAACTATTTCAGAGATACAATTTCTTTTACTGTTTCTAGTTATTTCATTTAATAGAAATATGCTCCCTCTAATAGAAGAGTCATAATGATATGCTTCTCTGTTTAGACTATAACTAGATCTAATGACCTATTCTGCTCAAAGTTCTTGTAAATTATATAACCTGCTCCATCCTTGATGTTCTATTTCCATAGGAGATTAATGATGGTCTCTATTTAAGCAATGATTAGGGAGCTGAGGTATTCATCTCATAAACTAAGTTAAGTAACTCTCAAGAAAGACTGACCATCACATCATAGATTAGAATTATAGAACTTAATCAGAATGTCAGACTTGGAATCCCAAGAAACCTTGGCAAAGCATCTGGATCACCAATTCTCACACTTCAGTGTGCACAGAATCACCTGGGGATGGGTAGGGAGTTGTTAAAACACATATAGATCACATCCCAAACTTTTTTATTCAGTATGTCTGAACTGGACCTTGAAAATCTATATTTATATCAAATTCCCCAGGCTGCTGCTGCTGGTGGTGGTTGTACAACCACACTTCAAAAGTCACTAATTTAGTCCTGTCTTCTTTCTTTAAGCAGAACAGTATTTTTAGCTCTATTTGCTTATGGGACCATGGGAGTTAAGAAAAGCTACATATTTTTTGGAGATCATATAACTGATAACTAGATATTTTTAATGCAATGATATCAGAATTTTCTTGACAATGATGCTGGTCATGTGACTTTAGCATTGTGACCTCATTTACTCACCTCTGACAAACAATTGTTATCATCTTTTTGAATTCTAATGGTATGCAATTCTGAAAATTGATATATATATATATATATATATATATATATGCTAAATAATATAATCAAAGTTGAGAGTCAAGCAGAAGGACTGGAGTTGATTTTAATAGAAAATGGGAACCTCANTTTAGCATTGTGACCTCATTTACTCACCTCTGACAAACAATTGTTATCATCTTTTTGAATTCTAATGGTATGCAATTCTGAAAATTGATATATATATATATATATATATATATATATGCTAAATAATATAATCAAAGTTGAGAGTCAAGCAGAAGGACTGGAGTTGATTTTAATAGAAAATGGGAACCTCAGTTTAAATCCAGGACATAAAGAGACATAAAGAGTAGGTGCATTAGACATATTAATACTATGTGATTTGATTAGAAGAACAAACTAGAAGAAAGCTAACCAGCAAACAAGATTGCAATCACATGAGTATTGAGAGAACAGAGACTTTCAGAAGTAGAGAGGAGTCAAGAGTTGAATACAGCCATTCCTTTCTCTGGGGGATCTTCCCAACACAGGGATGGACCCTGCATCTCATGTCTCCTGCCTTGACAGGCGGGTTCTTCACCACTAGCCACACCTTGGAAGCCCTACCGAAAAATGTGCTGTGTTTAGTCATTCAGTTGTGTCTGACTCGTTGCAGCTCTATGGACTGTAGCCCGCCAGGCTCCTCTGTCCATGGGGATTATCCAGGCAAGAAATCCTGGAGGGGGTTGCCATGCCCTTCTCCAGGGGATCTTCCCAACCCAGCAATAGAACCCAGGTCTCCCACATTGCAGGCAGATTCTTTATCATCTGAGCCACCATATGAAGTGGGAATCATCATTATATTTTGCAAAAAGAATGTAAGTGGTAAGTTGTGTAAGGCATTTCAGTAGAGTGATGAAGGGGGAAGCCAGATTTCAAGTGGTTAAGAAGAAAATGTATAGATGGGAATGGCAATTTCTGAGTCATAGAGCACTTGAACAAAATTTAAAATCTACTGTTTTCCCTTTAAAGATCTGTTTATGGTTCTGTCTATATATCCTGTCCTGAGGCTTTAATTTCTGATACTGGGAAGTAATTTAAAGCTATAAAAACATTCTTCTATAATTTGATCTCCACTATAACTGGCATAATCTGAACTATACAAAGACAATGGCAACAAGAATTTAGAAGAAAAGCAACATTTTAAAGTCTCGGATTATTACTTTGGCTTAGCTGGATGGACAGCTATAATGTCAGTGTCCCAGATTAAGCATCTAAGGAAAATAAGCCATTGGAGAAAAAACTGAGCTAACTTCAACTTACTTAATTACTGGGAGGTACACATTCATTACTGAGAAAATTTCCTTAATAAACTCTTTAGATAGTCTTGTTTCGAATTGTCTTCCAAATGCTTTCATTTATGTTAGTTCTTGTTACACTGGACTAACACCCAGTTAATAAGGTTTACATAAGGAAACCAGAGATCAGTAAGGTTAAGTTATTTTCCCCTAAATCCCACAGCATGTGAAATACTGAGGCAGAAAGAACACCCAGGCTTCTTGACTGTGTTAAATGGTGATATTCAATACATACAGGCTTCCCTGGTGGCTCAGTGGTAAAGAATCCTCCTGCGAATGCAGGAGTTGCCAGAGGCACAGGTTTGATTGCTGGGTGGGGAAGATCCCCTTGAGTAAGAAATGGTAACACACTCTGATATTCTTGCCTGGGAAATCCCATGGGCAGAGGAGCGTGGGTAGCTGCATACAGTCCATGGGCTTGCAGAGTCAGACATGACTGAGCAACTGAGCATGTGTGCACACACACACACACTNAAGAAATGGTAACACACTCTGATATTCTTGCCTGGGAAATCCCATGGGCAGAGGAGCGTGGGTAGCTGCATACAGTCCATGGGCTTGCAGAGTCAGACATGACTGAGCAACTGAGCATGTGTGCACACACACACACACACTCACACATGCACATTCATTAGGTCTATAATGTACATCAAATATGTAATTTTAAATGTTAAGTAGCACCCCCCCAAAAAACAGAAATGAATGAATTTAATAACCTCTCTTATTTTAATCTGACATATCCAAAATATTACTTCCAAAATTTGTACATCAACATGTGTTAATAGGTACTGTATTGTACTATGGCAACCCACTTCAGTATTCTTGCCTGGGAGATTCCATGCACAGAGAAGCCTAGCAGGCTACGGTCCATGGGGTCACCAGAGTCAGACATGACTTAGCAACTGAACCATTGTGCAGTATAGCTTGAAACTACCTANCACACACACACACACTCACACATGCACATTCATTAGGTCTATAAGGTACATCAAATATGTAATTTTAAATGTTAAGTAGCACCCCCCCAAAAAACAGAAACGAATGAATTTAATAACCTCTCTTATTTTAATCTGACATATCCAAAATATTGCTTCCAAAATTTGTATATCATGTACACAATTATCCATGAGATAACATGTTACCGTTGGGTGAAGTCATAAGAACGGACCCTCTAAGGTATGTGTCTCTTCGGAATCGTCCGATACCAGATACCCCAGCGGTCTTAGTCTGTACTGAATCGTTGACTTGGTAACATGTCATATCGAACTTTGATGGATCGACCCTTTGAGTTCAGTCTCTAATAACGAATTCCAACGTCGAACATTCCCAATCACCGTTTCCAGAATAAGTACTTATTATTACTGATGTAAACTAGGAACTGTGTCCAAACGTGACCCTCCGGCCCACTTTCTTGCAGATATTTTTCAATAAATACTGCATGATCTGTGGTTGGTTAAATCCATGGAAACCAAGCATAGATATGGAGGGATCTCTACGGGACTTGAACATCTGGAGATTTTGGAATCCTAGGTCTAAGAACAAATGCCCGATGGCTACCAAGAGAGGACTTTATTAACAGGAGGAAATATATTTGTAATATACTTCAGCTGATGGCTGGTGGTGTAGAGATGCCCTATCCAATAGTAGCCGCTATTCCGAGGGCTATTGAAATTAAAAATAAATTTAATTAAATTAAGTAAAATTAAGAATCCATTTTTTCAATCACACTAATCATGTTTCAGGAACTCCATAGTCCCATGTGGCTAGTGGTTACTGGGTAGTGCAAGTGTAGAGCTCCTTTCACTGTTCTCTTTAAAGATTCTCTTTAAGCATTCAATAATACAGAGATATATTATTTTTCTTCAATTCAGAGTCCCCATTCACGCTCCTGATCCAATTTTCCCTCTACTTCCTAGAGGTATACCCTGTAAACAATTTGATATACAATTTTCTAATCCCTTTCTATGTAGTTTGTACATATGTACATGCATATGTGTTACTTTCTGGTTACTTGTATGAATGGCATCATTCTTTATGGATTTTGTAGTTCGCTTTTATTCACCTAAGATTTCTTGGGAGAATTCCATATTCACACACATATGTCTACATCATTTATTTATAGTATTCCACTCTGTTTATAGTATATATTTTAAAAATACATCTCTGTGTACTTGGTCTATTTTTAATATTTTGCTCTTGTAAACAATGAAACAATGAGTATCCTTTTGCTTAGTCTTTTTGCATTTGTGATGGTTTTTCTTTTGAACAGTTTTCTAAAGGTTTACTTCATCCTGTTATAAGCATTTCTAATTTTGATAGATATTTGAATCTGCCTTTCAAAAATACCTTCATATTTGAAATGCCACCTCTATCTCAGGCTAAATTTCCATATACAAATGACTTGCTTCTTAACTAATTCTTTCCCATGATCAATTTTCCTATCCTTGAGTAAATATTTTTTAATTTACCAAGGAGCTTAGTATATTTTAACAATTACTATCACAAATCTGATCATTCATTCAATCATTTAATGTCCTTATTAATCCTGACAATTATTTCTGTCATATGAAACTGAGAATCAGATCACTCCTTCAGCCTGAACTCAAAGGCCAAATCCTTTTACAATACAATACTGTATTTAGAGTATTTGGGTACATTTCCTTTTAATTTCTCAGAAATCAAGATATAGTAGGCAGTGGGCAATGCATAGATTTGCTAGTTAACAAACCTATTTCATCTAGAAGACAAGAAATGTTTTAGGGAGTTGCTCAGTCTTTATTGAATGAGGAAGATCAACCTTACAGGTAGCTTTTAAATCATGTATTTTAAGAATAAATAGCCTCCTTGCAATGACCACTAACATTCAGATTTTGATGCATTATGTTTTGGTACTGATTTATCTCCAAAATCCTTTAGAATGTCATATCTCCAAAATTCTTTTCTTTTTTCATATCTCCAAAATTCTTTAACACAATTAAACCTCTGTTTTAGGAGTTCCTTTCTGAAATAAGAGAAAGTAAACATTTCAGTTATGTTTTTCTATTGTGATTGCCCTTCAGCTCAGGATACATGTAAAAATGATAATTTAAAACGTGTAAGAATTGAAGTACAATTAAATGTTTGTGTGGATCAGCTGGCATAACATATTTATTCATTTCAAATAAAGAGGGTAAAAGGATGAGAAAAAACTTTCAGATCTTCTAGCTGTTTCCCTAGTAACACCATTTATTTTAAATTTAAAACATTTAAGGAAAGTTTTGCAGTTCTAAGAAAAAGCTGCAAAATTCAAGCCTTTCAAATGAAAATCTGAAGCAAGAAAAGACAAGCTTCTTTCTTTTTAATAAGTCATATTCAAGGGAGGCACTTTTTCTCTAAATTCTCTTCTGTTTACTATAAACCTAGGAGAAAACTTTGTGGGTATAGAAGAGTTGAGCACATGCCTGGGCTGTTTGAAACTAAACTAAAAGGAGAAAAAAAAAGTCCTAGGCATTGATGCAGACTAAATCATAAACCACAGAAGTCTGTATTTCTCCCCATTCAATATATGCAGTTTGAGAGTTTCAAAGATATCTTCCAGACTTCTATCAAAAACTAAATTAAAAAAAAATGAGAAAATTAACTATGCGAGGGTAAATAAATTTCTAAGGTGATGTAGTAATGTGTATTTTAATGCTCTTTATATTTTTACTGTATTTTTTGTACCAGTGTGCCAAAGAACATTTTCATACTTCAGTCATCTGTGTGATTAATTCAAAATTGCACATTCTTACAATTGGAACATGTTGTGTTAATTTGTTTCAGTTTCACACCACTAAGATACAGGATGTCACACTTTTAGAAACATCAAAATAGCAACTGAAACCCAGTGAACGTGAAACTCTGTTGAGAAGTTCCATATTCTGCAAAAATCAGATGTTTCATTTTGTCTTCCTTCTATACCAAACAAAATGCATCCAGAGAACAATTTGAGGATTGGAGTCATTTTATGTGTGTTCTATTAAAAAAAAAATCCCCTTGTTTTTTCCTACAGTCAAAGACTCTTTCTGGATCTGAAACAAGTCCGAGTGGAAGGGTAAAGAATATTTCCAAAGGCCTTGCCATGCAATGTACAGTGTACAATTTACTGGGACTCCAGTGAATCATGATTTCTTGCTTCGTGACCTCACCTCACGACACTCACACATGTGGATTCCTGCAGTGCAAATGGTAAGACTGACCTTGCAGATGACTGAATGTTAAACTATCATTTAACAAGTAAAAATAACATGTCAAAGAGTGGTGCTTCTGAAAGTATCCGTGTTTCGTTTTCCCCAGGCCATTAAATTGATTAAAATATAATTTTATATGCTTCAGAAGAGGGAAAGATAATTTAAAATCTAGCTATTATAATATATCTAACCAAATACAATTATGTTGAAGGTTGTGCTGGAAAACATCCTCGTAAATATGTCTTTAATGTTTACGGTACTATATCCAGATCAGGGTTTCTCAATACTGACACTGCTAAAATCTGGATCCAATAATTCTTTGCTGCAGTGGCAGTATCGTGCACCATAGGATGTTTAGCCCATCCCTGGCCTTTACCTACTAGGTCCTGGCAGCAAAGCTTCCCCACGCCACCCCACCACATGCACACACAGAGTTGTGACAACCTAAAATAGCTCTACTTCTTGATAATTGTCACCTGGAACGCAAAATACCCTAGACCGTGGATTTGCTTGTTTTCCAAGTCCAAAGATAGTTTGCTGATGAGTCCATTCACCCTTTCATAATTTTGATTTTAATTTAAAAGTTTTAGTGTAGGGAATCAGAACATTTTTCCCTTGTGAAATCAGAATGATTGAATTCTATCAAAACCTCATTTAAGTAGGGTCAGGAAAAAGAATATGTTGAGTACATTTGAAGGGATCAAACAGGATAAAAATTGTTGCAATTGGTAATCGTCTTGCTGCAGTAGGTAAAATATAATTAGAACTGGGAGGGTATCAATATTCCTATAGAAGTACTAAAAGTCTACAGACTCATTACTTCTTGATGAACTTACATACAGAAGAACAAAAATGGAGGAGGGAGAAAGAAAGCTGACTCCACTAAATAACTGATAAAGATAGTTAGCATTTACTGGGCACTTACTCTGTGCAAATAACAGTATTACATACTTAACAGATGTGACTTCGTCCTTGAAAAATTACCACTATTATTCTGATTATACAAAGGAGAAAACTGGTATTTAGCAAGATTAAATAATTCCCCCAGTTTTATATCTAGAAAGAATTAGAATTAGAGTGAGGTAGGCTCAACTCCTAGGCCAATGAAATATGATGCACTGACTATGTTGGTTTACCTTTAAAAGATTGCATTATTCATGAAAAATATTTATCTTCCAGACTATTTTAAGATATACAGTAACTTTAGATTCATCAATATGTATTCAGCAGAAAAAAAATTTTATTTTGTGACTAATTAATCCAAGGGGCTTCCCTGGTGGTTCAGATGGTAAATAATCTGTCTGCAATTTGGGAGACCTGGGTTTGATCCCTGGGTGGGGAAGATCCCCTGGAGAAGAGAATGACAACCCACTCCAGCGAGCTTGCCAGGAGAACTTCATGGACAGAGGAGATGGAAGGTTACAGTCCATGCATGGAGTCACAAAGAGTTAGACACAACTGAGCTCTAACACACACACACACATACACACACAATGAATCCAAATATCTTTAGATCAGTTCATATAATATATAGCTTCCCTGGTAGCTCAGCTGGTAAAGAATCTGCCTGCAGTGTAGGAGAACCCAGTTGGATTCTTGGGTCAGGAATATCTGCTGGAGAAGGAATAGGCTATCCACTCCAATATTCTTGGGTTTCTCTGGTGGCTCAGCTGGTAAAGAATCTGCATACAATGTGGGAGGCCTGGGAAACCTGGGGCCGATCCCTGGGTTGGGAAGATCCTCTGGAGAAGGCAACGGATACTCACTCCAGTATTCTGGCCTGGAGAATTTCATGGACAGTATAGTCCATGGGATCGCAAGGAGTCAGACACGACTGAGCAACTTTCACTTTCACTTTTTCAGGATAATATATATGTATGAGTGTGTTTGGAAAGAGAAAAATAATATAATGTATTCCAAGAAAAATACAAATAATTTCTTTAAAGAACACTGTTTCAGATTATTTTTACATTCTAGTTCTTCTCATTACTGTGGACAATTGGCCATACTGAAAATTTAAATCTTCAGGACTACAAAATCTCCTTTAGGTGTTTTGTGTTGCCAATTCATAATTTGTATAACATAAAGCACGTTTATCGCATTTTATGAATTATACACAGTCCAAGAGTTTCCAACCCATCAAATTTAGTTATAAAGTGTAAGAGCATAGGTTTCAGGTTTTGTTGTCAGAAATCTTTACGGTCAGATTCCATTTTCACTATATTCTCTCTGTAATTTTAGACCTCAATTTTTATATCTGTAAAAATGAGTATAAAAATAGTGTTTCAGTTCAGTTCAGTTCAGTTGCTCAGTCGTCTCTGACTCTTTGCAACCCTATGAATCACAGCACGCCAGGCCTCCCTGTCCATCACCGACTCCCGGAGATCACTCAGACTCATGTCTATTGAGTCAGTGATGCCATCCAGCCATCTCATCCTCTGTCGTCCCCTTCTCCTCTTGCCCCCAATCCCCCCCAGCATCAGGGTCTTTTCCAATGGGTCAACTCTTTGCATGAGGTGGCCAAAGTACTGGAGTTTCAGCTTCAGCATCAGTCCTTTCAATGAACACCCAGGACTGATCTCCTTTAGGATGGACTGGTTGGACATCCTTGCAGGCCAAGGAACTCTCAAGAGTCTTCTCCAAATAGTTTTTACCTCATTAATTTCCTGTATGTTTCAGATGATCAGATATAAGGTATGTAAAGCAATTACCACCACCTCCTCCTTTGCAATAAATGTTCATTAAGTGGTTGCTGTTCATTAAGTGGTTCATGCATCTCTGTGGTTTGCTGTCTAGTTGCTAAGTTGTGTCCAACCCTTTTGCAACCCCTAGTCTGCCAGGCTCCTCTGTCCATGTGATTTTCCAGAAAAGAATACTGGAGTGGGTTGCCATTTCCTTCTCCAGGGGGTCTTCCTGAACCAAGGATTGAACACCCATCTCCCGCATTGGCAGGTGGATCCTTTACCGCTGAGCCACTAGGGAAGCCATCTAGTGTATGCGTAGGCCCAGGGCTTTTTCATGAAGAGATAGTTAAGTTCCGTCATGTTTCTACTGAACAATTATCTTCAAGCCATGCCTACCTTACCAGGAGTCACTTGAAATCTATTTCTATTATGGTCTTAGTAATTGCTCAAACATTCACAAATGTTGTGGCCATGGTCCTGTAGCTGGTGAGGCAGGTGAGGAGGAGCTGATGATCTTGCAAAACTCCTAGCAGCAGTTCTGGTGGCCTTTTCAAGTAGAGAAGTGACTGGTACTCCAGCAGGGGTTGTAGACCGAAGTCATCTGCTTGATATCTTCAATTATAGATGCTTCTTATCTTCTAATCAAGACCCTGTTTAACAGGGTCTCTAGGGAGCCTCTTTATTATCCTCTACCTTCCTCCTTTCCCTCTCAGAGTTGTTTCCCACTGTTAGGTATTATTGCTGGCCTAGCATCCATGTCCTCTTCTTTGACCTACACAACCCTACTTTTTCTTTGTGAAGCCACCCTTCTATTTTCTGCCATGTGGTTTTGATGGTCTTGATCCTTTCCTTTACCCAAGGCTGGCCCTGATTGGCTTAAGCCAATTAGAATACCCACACTTCTGGTCAAAATGATTGGTTTGGGATAGAGCAGTTAAGACAATCATAGTCAAGTGATGAGAGGCAACTTCACTGGGGCGTCCATGAAACAGAATCTTTCTCTTTTTTTCCTAGATGTGGGGTAAGAATATGTGAGCTGTGGAATACTGATAGCCATGTTGCTACCATAAGGTAAGGTCGTGGGGCTCAGGGCAGCCACTGGGAAGAGATTCAAATTGCTGGATGAAACCTAGCCTGCCACTAGATCTTCACTGGTGCATTATGGCTAAGGAAGCCAGTAAACATCTTTTTTCTTGTTTTGGCCAACTTGTGTAGGGTTTTGGTTTACTCTATAGAACTCTTGATCCACCCGCATTTTCTTTTCTTAACATCCTAATCTTTTATTATAGAACTGACACTGTGCCTTACATTATGGTTATTTATGTACATGTATTCTGCACTAGTTTCAGGGGTGTTGGTTGGATAGAAAGGAAAATTTAGGTGACTTTCTTCTTTCTCTCCCACTGGGAAATGGCAGTATTTTTATATGTAGCACCCCACCCCAGTACTCTTGCCTGGAAAGTCCAATGGACAGAGTAGCCTGGTGGGCTGCAGTCCATGGGGTCGCTGACAGTCGGACAGACTGAGNGCCTCGGACGTGGGGTGTCTCTTCCTGGCCGCCCCTGACCTCGGACACGGGGTAGCTCCTCCCTGCCGCCGCCCTGACCTCAGACGCGGGATGTCTCCTCCCGGCCGCCACTGACCTCGGATGAGGGGTGGCTCCTCCTGGCCGCCACTGACCTCAGACACAGGGTAGCTCCTCTCAGCCGTTCCTGCACCGTTGCAGCCTGGCACTTTAGGTTGCTGCCCCTGACCTTGGACGTGGGGTAGCTCCTCTCGCTCACGCTCAGTGCGCCGGCCCGGCTCGCTTGCTTATTTTGGACCTTATAGCACAGTCCCAGAGAGTGGACACATAGCTACTCTTGAATCAAACCTATTTGGAGCCTAAGCCTGGACACCATTTTTCCTGGTGACTGGGGATTCCTTAAATCTCCCATGAAGCACAGTTGGGACAAAGATCATAATATGCTCCTGTCATCTTACATAACAAATTTAAGGCGACAGAGTAAGAAAGCTAAGATGCTCTTCCCCTACTTCCCATTCCCCCTCAACCTTTTTTTGGTCCTTTCCAATCTCCTTCTAGGACTGGAAACCTAAGATGAGACATCACTTCCACTCCCACCCCTACACCCCCAACTCCTTCCCACTCTATCCCCACAGTGGGGTTGCCAGTCTTTGCCTTTCAGTTACTTTGCCCTTCACCTTAGGAAACATCACTAAGAACAAAGCTAGTGGAGGTGATGAAATTCCAGTTGAGCTATTTCAAATCCTAAAAAGATATTGCTGTTANGTTGCCAGTCTTTGCCTTTCAGTTACTTTGCCCTTCACCTTAGGAAACATCACTAAGAACAAAGCTAGTGGAGGTGATGAAATTCCAGTTGAGCTATTTCAAATCCTAAAAAGATATTGCTGTTAAAGTGTTGCACTCAATATGCCAGCAAATATGGAAAACTCAGCAGTGGTCACAGGACTGGAAAAGGTTAATTTTCATTCCAATCCTAAGAAAAGTCAATGACAAAGAATGTTCAAAGTGAAAGTGAAGTCGCTTAGTTGTGTCTGACTCTTTGTGACCCTGTAGACTGTAGCCCACCAGGTTCCTCCATCCATGGTATTCTCCAGGCAAGAATACTGGAGTGGGTTGCCATTCCTTCTCCAAGAATGTTCAAACTACTGCACAAATGCACTCATCTCACAGGCTAGCAAAGTAATGCTAAAAATCCCCCAAGCCAGGCTTCAACAGTATGTGAACCATGAACTCCAGATGTTTAAGCTGGTTTTAGAAAAGGCAGAGGAACCAGAGATCAAAAGAGGCAGCATCCATTGGACCACACAAAAAGCGAGAGAGTTCCAGAAAAACATCTGCTTCTGCTTTATTGACTACACCAAAGCCTTTGACTGTGTGGATCACAACAAACTGGAAAATTCTTCAAGAGATGGGAATACCTGACCTGCCTCCTGAGAAATCTGTATGCAGATCAAGAAGCAACAGTTAGAACCAGACATGGAACAACAGACTGGTTCCAAATAGGAAAATGAGTACGTCAAGGCTGTATATTGTCACCCTGCTCATTTAACTTATAAGCAGAGTACATCATGGGAAATGCTGGGCTGGATGAAGAACAAACTAGAATCAAGATTGCTGGGAGAAATATCAATAACCTCAGATAAGGAGATGACACCACCCTTATGGCAGAAAGTGAAGATATACTGAAGGGCCTTTTGATGAAAATGAAAGGGGAGAGTGAAATGGCAGAAAATGAAGATATACTGAAGGGCCTTTTGATGAAAATGAAAGGGGAGAGTGAAAAAGCTAGCTTAAAACTCAACATTCAAAAAACTAAGATCATAGCATCTGGTTCCCACACTTCATGACAAATAGATGGACAAGNAGGGGAGAGTGAAATGGCAGAAAATGAAGATATACTGAAGGGCCTTTTGATGAAAATGAAAGGGGAGAGTGAAAAAGCTAGCTTAAAACTCAACATTCAAAAAACTAAGATCATAGCATCTGGTTCCCACACTTCATGACAAATAGATGGACAAGGAAGCAATGGAAACTGTGACAGACTTTATATTCTTGGGCTCCAAAATCACTTCAGATGGTGACTGCAGCCATGAAATTAAAAGACACTTGCTCCTTGGAAGAAAAGCTATGACCAACCTAGACAGCATACTAAAAAGCAGAGACATTACTTTGCTGACAAAGGCCTGTCTAATCAAAGCTACATGACTTCTCCAGTAGTCATGTATGGATGATAGTGTTGGACCATAAAGAAAACTGAGTGGTGAAGAATTGATGCTTTTGAACTGTGATGTTGGAGAAGACTCTTGACAGTCCCTTGGACAGCAAGGAGATTGAACGAGTCAATCTTAAAGGAAATAAGTCCTGAATATTCATTGGAAGGACTGATGCTGAAGCTGAAACTCCAATTCTTTGGCCACCTGATGTGAAGAGCTGATTCATTGGAAAAGATCCTGATGCTGAGCAAGATTGAAGGCAGGAGGAGAAGGGGATGATAGAGGGTGAGATGGTTGGATGGTATCACCAACTCAATGCACATGACTTTGAGCAGGCTCCAGGAACTGGTGGTAGATAGGGAAGCCTGGCATGTCCAGTCCATGG
>SJYX01011400.1:112260-164666 GCA_006410675.1 Oreotragus oreotragus
AAGTGGACGGTGCCAGAGTCAGCCAGTGTTACTAGCCTTCAGAACTTTGAGAAATAAATTTCTGTTGTTTATAGGTTACCCAGTACAGTACTTTTGTCAGAACAAATTGTATAGACTAAGACACATTGTTTAGTATATTCTGAATTTGGTTATATTAATCTTCCTCAATTCATGATAGAGTTATATCTTAATAAACTCATTATAAGCAGAAAATATCATAAGTCTAAAATGCATTTAATACTCCCAGCCTATCAAATATTGTAGCCTAACCTAGACTGCTTTAAACATGCTCAGAACACTACCTTAGCCTATAGTTGGGTAAAATCAGCTAACACAAAGATTATTTTATAATAGAGTGTTTGAATCTTTCATGTAATTTACTGAATACTGCCCTGAAAGTGAAAAATACAATGACTGCATAGATACAGAATTGTTGTAAGTGTATCTGTTGTTTACCCTTGTGATTATGTGGCTGACTGGGAGCACTGGCACACTACTGCTGCCCAGCATCACAAGAGAGTATCATACGGTGTGTTGCTGACCCAGGAAAAGATCAAAATTCAAAGTCTGGCTTCTACCAAATGCATTTTGCTTTTGCATCATCACAAAGTTTGAAAATCATAGTTCAAACCATCTGTATATTCACCTTTACTAGTGAGTTTTACAATTTCATGTGTTTTCAAGTTGCTAGTGGCCTTTAATTTCAACTTGTAGAACTTTTCGTGTGTGTATATATATGTGTATATGTGTGTGTATGAAAGTCATTTAGTCGTGTCTGACTCTTTGTGACCATGTGGACTATAACTCACCAGGCTCCTCTGCCCATGAAATTCTCCAGGCAACAATACTGGAAGGGGTAGACATTCTCTTTCTCTGGGGTATCTTTCCTACCCAGGGATCAAACCCAGTTACCCTGCATCCAGGCAGATTCTTTACTGTCTGTGCTACCAGGGAAGCCCCATATATAAGGATACATATAAGATTTTCTCTTAGTCTGTGACTTGCCGTTGGATCTGGGTCATAGAACTGCTTCAGCAGCACAACTCAGTCTGAGGTTGGTGGGCCTGCTACCAGGGGAATGGATGAGCATGAATTCCTCGGCAGAAGAGGCAGGTGGTAGGAGCATGGACAAGTGGGGCTAGAGTTGAGTCCACAGGAGAATGGGGCAGCTTTCAGTCTGTAGCTGGGATGATAGTAAGTCACCTCCTAGGGCATGTGCCTACCTTCTCAAAATTGCCCTTCTTTGGTATTGGGCTCCAGTGGGATTTCAAAATCTCCCATCTAGATCTCAAAACTATCAGCTTTTGTTTATAGTAGGCTGCCAAAAATTTGCTTCTGTAAGGGAAGGACTAGAGACCTCCTATTCTACTGTCTTGTTTATGTCACTCTCAACAAATGACATTCTCATTATGTCTGTGGGCAGGTGTTAAGTCTATGAATTCACATGTATCAATTGATTGTTTTTTTAACTAAAGTTGAAACTATTAGAATAAAATATATTCATTTGTTCAACAAATTATTCAGTAACATTAATACACAGCATTATGTTAGGTGCTAAGAATGATGAGAAGAAATGAAAGTGAAGGTCACTCAGTCATGTCTGACCCTTTGCAACCCCATGTACTCTACAGTCCATGGAATTCTCCAGTCCAGAATATTGGAGTAGCCTTTCCCTTTTCCAGGGGATCTTCCTCACCAGGGATAGAACCCAGGTCTCCTGCATTGCAGGTGGTTTCTTTACCAGCTGAGCCACCAGGGAAGCAGATCATAATCTGCTGCTGCTGCTGCTAAGTTGTTTCAGTTGTGTCCAACTCTGTGCGACCCCATAGACAGCAGCCCACCAGGCTCCCCCATCCCCGGGACTCTCTAGGTAAGAGTACTGGAGTGGGGTACCATTGCCTTCTCCAAGATCATAATCTGCATATCCATAATTCAATGCACTAACTCTGTCTTCTCAAAATGTGGGGATCAAGCTTCATTAAAATAATGCTGGATCATTATTCACATTCTCCACCAAAAAACAAACAAAAAACTGATAATGCTGGTACTCATTATAACAAAGTCCAGAAGAAATATGTCCAGTACCCAGAGTACCTGCATTATATTCCCAAAAAATCCAGTTTATAACAGAAATATTAAACATGCATAGAAATAGGAGTTGGAACTGAATAGTGGGAATAAAGGGCATTTGAAAAATGAACAGTAAAATTACCCTAGTAAAATTAGGTGATATCTCAGCAAAAAAACAGGGACACCAAAAGGCAGAGGGAAACGTTCAATGTGTGCTAAGAATAAAACCTATCAACCAAAAATTGCAGCTTGAACAAAACTACCTTCTGAAAGATAGAGACAAAACAAAGATGCTCTCAAATCAGTAACAACTGATCAAATATATTAATAAATTTCCTCACAGGAATTACAGGAGGAGTTCTTCAGCTTGAATACTAGGGACTCCAGAAAGTAGTTCATATTAACATTAACAAAGAAAAACACTTGTATACTTAATGCCATAAGAATAAAAGGCAGAAGTAATACAATTTTCTTTTAATTGATGTGAAAGGAACTATGTGAAATCCTATGTGTGTCATGTGTTAGTACACTACACTATATAGCAATGTGATACCCGTGTTAGTACATTTGTCATTCAAAAGCACAAGTGTGAGAGTAAACTGTTCTGAGCAAAGGAAATGACCACAAATGGTACACAAGTGTACCAAAATATTTGAGAGGATTATATCATTAATATAATCTGCATGACAATAATAAAAAAAGGGAAAAGAGTAAAGCTTTATATGAATGCTTTCTTGTATCCCTGGGATTAAGCTATGATAACATGTAATCAGTGCATATATTTTTAAAGAAGAAACTCTAAATTTTTAAAAAATATCTAATGGAGAAGCCATTTAGAAATGAAAGTACTAGAACATATTCATTTAATGGAAAATAAATTTATAAAGGACTAAGAATTAAAAGCGTTAGTTTCTCAGTCATGTCCAACTCTTTACAACCCCATGGACAATAGCCCACCAGGCTCCTCTGTCCAAGGGTTTCTCCAGGCAAGAATACTGGAGTGGGTAGCCATCCCCTTCTCCAGGGGATCTTCCCAACCCAGTGATTGAACCTGGGTTTACTGTATTGCAGGCAGATTCTTTACCTTCTGGAAGAATTAAAAATTTAAGAACTGTAAAACACAAAAGGTAAATGCCAGGTGTATTGCATCTATGTCAAAAATACTAAGAGTGAATGAATGATATGGTCCAAACAGAAGGAAGAGAGTTTCACCTCATATGAAACAGACAAACCTTGATCTAAGTATGTACTATGTAGAAGAAGCAGAGTGTATTTTTTATTATATTTTAAATTTTATTTTATTTATTCATTCATTTATTTTCAGCTGTGCTGGCTCTTTATTGCTGAGCGTGGGCTTTTTTCTAGTTGTGATGCTTGGTCTTCTCATTTGCAGTGGCTTCTTCTCTTGTGGAGCACAGGCTCTAGAGTGCTGGCTCATTAGTTGCATAGCATGTCCTTAGTTGCCCTGAGGCATGTGGAATCTTCCTGGACCAGGGATCAAATCTGTGTCCTGTGCTCTGGCAGGCAGATTCTTAACCACTAGGCCACCAGGAAAGTCTAGAAAGCACACTTTAGATGAAAGATACTAAGAGTGAAAGTCCAAGTGTGTGATAGACGTAACTGAATGACACCAACATGAAAAGAAGTTGTATAAATATTGTGCAAACTGCACTTGAAAACAAAAAATATTAATAGAGATACTGAGGGATATTATATAGTTCCCAAAGTCTCAAATATTATGGCTTGCATCTGAAGTGAAACCTAAAAAAAAAGGTGTAGCCTTTTCATGCCTCTGATAGCAAATGAGGGAGACTAAAAATCAGTACCATGCCTATTGACCTTAACAGACTTTAAAGATGACTCACAAAACCTGATTCGAGGAGGAAAGGAAAGAATAAAATTTAAAGTAGAGATGAATGAAATGGGGAGTGGAAAAATCATAGAGAAAACCCAGTGAAACCAAAAGTGAGTTCTATAAAAAAATTAACAAAATTGACAAATCTTAAGCAAGGTTGATCTAGGAAAAAGAGGGAGTATTCAAATTTATACAGTCAGGAAGAATGAGGGATATTACTATGGATATTGCAGAAATAGAAAAGGACTATGAAAGAATTCAATGAACAAGTATATGCCAAAATCTAAGACAATTTACATCAGACACATAATTTCCCCGAAGGAAACAAATGATTGAAACTATGAAAATAAAAATAAATAAACCAAAAAACCCAAAATCAAAACAGAACTACAAAAAGTGAAGTGCTTGAGGGACTTCCCTGGTGGTCCAGTGGTTAAGAATCCCTATTCCAATGCAGAGGATAGGACTTGGATCCCTATTTGGGGAACTGTGATGCCAATGCCTCAGGGCAACCAAGCCGATGCACCACAACTAATACTTGATGCAGCCAAATAAGTATATAAATATATTTTTAAAAGGTGAAGTGTCTGAATTAGTAAACCAGAAAACACCCATAAAATAGACCTTGACCGTACCTCTGAGTAGATGACTTCTATACAAAGTTCTCCAAAAGTTTTCAATAATATATGTTACTGTTGTTCACAAAGTCTTCTCAAAGGAGACAATACTTATTTTGTGAGACTGTTACTACTATAATATGAAAAGTGAAAAGTTAACTACCGAAACAAACAAACAAACACTCAACCCTCGAAAACAAAAACTATGAACCTGAGACTTTCCTGGTAGTCCCATGGCTAAGACTCTGAACTCCCAATGCAGGGGGCCTGGGTTCAATACCTGGTCAGGGAATGAGAGCCCACCTGCCACAACTAACAGTTCACAAGCTGCAACTGAGGGTTCTTCTCAAATATGGGTTCTTCATGAACTTTGACCCTCTTTTTTAACACTGATAAGGCTTCTCTCCAATGTGAGTCCTTTCATGGATTCAAAGAGACTTGTGGTTTCTGAATGCTTTCTCACAGTGTTTCCATTGATAGGGTTTCTCTCTGGTGTGAAATCTTTCATATGATTGAAATTTTTTATGACTGCCAAAGCTTTTTCCGCATTGTTTACATAGAACTTCTCTCCAATGTGAGTCCTTTCATGGAATCAAAGAGAAATGTGGTATCTGTATGATTTCTCACAGTGTTTACATTGAGAAGACATGGGAAACAGAATTTTGTACTTAGGAAGCTCATGATATATAAGGGTCTTCATTCTACAAGGACAATGTACAAGATATATCTATGCAACAAGATCTCATGTAAACAATTGTTCAAGCAAAAGTTACCAATGATGGTAAAAGTGGATAGTAAGCTATATGCCAAATCATTGGTAATGACTTCATGAAACAGAGGGACAGTAAGAGCTGGAGGGGGCAGGGATGGAGTGCAGGAAAATGTAATAAAAAAGGACCTCATAGTTTGAAAGGGGAAGACATCCTAGTGTGGCACCAAAACAGAGGAGCAGGATATGGTAATGGCCAGGAGCATATGCATTGGGATCAAACAAGATGGGTTCAAATAAATGGGTTAAAAATTATATTCTGCCCCTCAGTTCAGTTCAGTCTCTCAGTCGTGTCTGACTCTTTGTGATCCCATGGACTGCAGCATGCCAGGACTCCCTGTCCATCACCAGTTCCCCCAGTTTGCTCAAACTCATGTCCAGTGAGTCGGTGATGCCATCCAACCATCTCATCCTTTGTTGTTCCCTTCTCTTCCTGCCTTCAATCTTTCCCAGCATTAGGATCTTTTCAAATAAGTCAGTTCTTCTCATCAGGTGGCCAAACTATTGGAGTTTCACTTCGGCATCAGTCCTCCCAATGGATATTCAGGATGGATTTCCTTTACGATGGACTGGTTGGATCTCTTTGCTGTCCAAAGGACTCTCAAGAATCTTCTCCAACACCATAGTTTAAAAGCATCAGTTCTTCACTGCTCAGCTTTCTTTATGTCCAACCCTCACATCCATACATGACTAGTGGAAAAATTATAGCTTTGACTAGACGGACCTTTGTTGGCAGAGTAATATCTCTGCTTTTTAACATGCTGTCAAAGTTGGTCATAACTTTTCTTCCAAGGAGTAAGCGTCTTCTAATTTCATGGCTGCAGTCACCATCTGNTCTCCAGGCAAGAATACTGGAGTGGGTTGCCATGCCCTCCTCCAGTGTATCTTCCCCAACCAGGGATCGAACTTGTGTCTGTTATGTCTCCTGTGCTGGCAGGTGGGTTCTTTACTGCTGAGCCCTTGGGGAAGCCCCCTGATATAACTTCACTGAAGCTCAAATGTTGGCTACTCTTCTGTGAATATTGAGCTACAGTTTCGCACTGTCTCAGAGCTGAGTTTTCTTTTGATTGATGAGCACCTGGTTCTTCCTTGTTATTTTCATTACAATCATTATTTGATGAGTCTGATTCCTGATTCTGTTCTAAAGAGAGGATCTAATCCCTTAAGAAATTGTACACCACCTCTTAAAATAGATTGGAGTTATGCCCATTGGGCCACTGGGATTGTCTCTGGAAGATAGTTGCTGTGGCAGTTTAGACCCTCAAACCACTTGTTGTGAACTTGGCTTTGTCCCTATGCCCTGTGATGCTGGAAAAATTACTTATTTTTTTCATGTTGCAGTTTCTCTTCTGAAAAATGGAATAAAACAATAATGCTTTCATAAAGTCAAACAAAGTAAGAGATCTGTTTGTGACTTTTTAAAATTAATTATTTTTAATCGGAGGGTAATTATAATATTGTAGTGGTTTTTGCCATACATTGACATGAATCAGCCATGGGTGTGCACGTGCCCCCAATCCTGAGCCCCCCTCCCACTTCCTTCCCCATTCCCATTTAGCACAGTACTTTACTGGCATTTAACTAGTGCACAGAACATGTTAGCTATTATGGTGAAAACTCCATGTTTACCACACAGAATCTGTAAAAGGACAGAAACAAGAAAAGGATAAATTGGTACTGCCTTAAACTCCTGTAATCCCTCTCAAGAGAAAAATCATCAGTGAACCCACATCATTAAATTCTGAGCTGCTGGGTTGGCAAGTCCATGTCTGCTCAGGAATAATAATAGCAGATGTCAGCATCCCCACGCCAGCCACTGAAAGACATGGTGAGAACCCCTACATGCTGGTCTATGACTGAAAGTACCCTTTCAAGGGGCAGTTTTATTTTCTCTTAACCTTTCTCACTCTGCTGTTTTTCATAAAAACAAGTGAAACTTTTTTAATTAAAAAAAACGTGAGGTCAGTTAGGAATGTCCTGGTGACTTTTTTGTAATGTATAATAAATAGACTATCTGAAGAAATAAATCATACTAATCTCTGGTTAGCTGGCTCACTCTGATTTGAAAGCAGTCTCTTACACCCTTATTGCTCTCCTTTTCCCTTCCTCCCCACATTGCTTCCAGAAAATGTACATATTTTCTCCATATCAACCATCTCTGCCAGTTTATCCAGTCTAGGAAGACAGAGACTGTGTCTCTTTCCTCCACACTTTATCCTTAGGAGCTAGTATGATACCTGATTCATTCACAGTGCTATGCCATTAAATATTTGGTAAATTGTTAGCTGAATGTTCAAATGCTAGCTAGAAAATTAAAGCATGTTGAATATCAGCATCAGTTGCCTTGGAAATAATAGGTCAACTATTGCTACAGAACCAGGCAACTACTCTCTGAAGAATTTCTTCATGAATATTTGTGGCTTGATTAAGTGAATATTGACCAATGAATGAAAATTGATGAATGATATTTTGGGGTGACAAATTACATCTCTTTTAAACTAGAATTTATACAGAGCTAGAATAGGAATCATACCAAAGCCATACAAAATTCTTCCTTGAGAAATCCCTTTAAAAGAATATAAATGGAAGGGAAGAATTGTGTTAACCCAAAAGTTAACAGTTAACCCAACTTGGTAACAGCCTTTACATTGCTCTTTGTTTTACAATGGATGATCATGGAATACTGAGAAATACAAATACCCACCTCCTAAAAAAGGGAAAGACATGCTTTCCATTTATTTTCAACCAAGGATCACTTAGATTAACAACCGAGTGTATGTTTTTCTAGTCACATAGATACATATATAAAACTAAACTTATTTTACTGACACCTGAAGGAGGAAATGGCAACCTACTCCAGTATTCTTGCCTGGAGAATCCCCGTGGGCAGAGGAGCCTGGCAGGCTACAGTCCATGGGTTTGCAAAGAGCTGGATACAACTGAGCGACCAAGCATAGCAGCACACTTTACTAAGCTACTTTACTTTTCCCTTCTCTTTATTTAGAAATAAAATGTGCATTAAAATCAAACTATATAAAATATAAAGAAAGAAATGGAAAGTTTTATGTAATCTCACGCTCTGGACTGAAGAGACTGTGTTTTATGATAATTATCAGAATTCTTCTAAAATTGTCTGTATGTTGATGGTCTCATAACTAGTTGTCATATGAGCTAGTTGGAGTAATCAACATTCCTGACTCTTGGAGATTACAGAATCCTGGGAGGGAGTCTTACTCTAACCTGGGATGGTTCCAAAGCTGTCTCTTATACACATCTAGATGTGTATAAGAGACAGCCTTGGATGGTCTGTCTCAGGCTGTTTGTTACTAGTCTGCAAGGAGACAGGAAACAAAAAACTTTTTGCAGCAATTTGATGTTTTAATTATATTTTACAAAATGTGGATTCCCATGGGATTAAGATAATAATAATAACTTCAAAAAACAGCTTCTTCACTACAGAGTGATTAAAAAGCACTGGACTAAAGAGACACTGTTTTCAATATAAATGCTACTGTATTTATATATTTTTAAATCTTGTAAAATTTTTGTATATATATCTTATGAATGAATATATGTATGTAAATAAAATTGGACAATGTATATGGACAAGTAGATATAAATAGTATTATATTTATATAAGTAGATATAATATAATAAGTAGATATAAATATTATTATTGAAAGTGAAAGCTTTCTAAAACTAGCTTGAACATCTGGAAGTTCACGGTTCACATATTGCTAAAGCCTGGCTTGGAGAATTTTGAGCATTACTTTACTAGCGTGTGAGATGAGTGCAATTGTGCAGTAGTTTGAGCATTCTTTGGCATTGCCTTTCTTTGGGATTGGAATATATACATGAAATTTTACAACAAAGTTGAAATTTTAACAAAAATGAAATTCTAATAGTAAAACACACAGGCAGAATATATGTTTTACTGTCAAAATAGCAGCAGGAATGTGCTACAATGATTATCCCTCATTCACAAAGAGATGTCTGTAATGTCAACCTGGTAGTAATTTTCAGCAGAAACTGCTTAAAGAAATTCCAAATAGAAATATGCATATAGAAATTATTAAAAGATAAAAAAGTCACTTCAGGACTCTCCTGTCAGTCCAGTGGTTAAGACTCCTGCTTTTAAAGCAGAAGATGTAGGTTTGATCTCTGGTCCGGAAACTAAGATCATGCCTGCCACACAGCAGAACCACAAAACAAACAAACAAAAGAGAGGGCAAGGAAAGAATTTTGAAATAACTCTGGAATCCAGAGAGTGGACTTAAAGAATCAATAAAATCGCACTGCTTTATTTTATAGGTGAAGACACTGAAATCTATAATAAATATGTGCAAATTGGCTAAGTTGACACTGTGTTAACCTGGAAACGTGTATGGACATTGTTAGATTCAGGAGAATTTCCAAGACTCCAGAGTCTCTTTCCTCTGTTATACTGAGGAATTGATGATAGCATCACTGTTAATTGTAGATATTGCCACCTACTCTCTCCTTCAGGTAACAACTGATGTTGATTCCAAAGATGGGAGTCAGGGCTGGAGTCAAGGCTGGGTCATCCTTAGGGGAAATCAAGAGTGATTGTTTGTGTTGACCATTCTACTTTAACCAGACAGGAATGATAAGTAAAAATTTCTGAGAAATTCTCTGGAAATCTGAGATAGGTCTACATGGTCAAATAAGATAATGCATGAATAGGAGAACATTTTGCCAACAATTTGTTTGATACTTTCATTTGCTTTAGGTCAACACATTCCTAAATTTGCCATTTGAGCAAAGATCTGGGTCACTGATTTTGCTTATTACAGCCTTATTCTATAGATGAAAAAGGTTTTATCTGTAAAAAGCTAACTTGCATGCTTCTTCAGTCAGCTCAGAAGTTGTACATTCATGACAAATTATTCTTTGTCTCTATTTTCCCCTTCCTCTGAAAGAAAACCAAATATCTACTTTATATGTATGGCCATTCTGATAGAGGAATTTGACAAATATGTCCACTGAAAAGTTACTGATTTACTTTATTTTTAATCTGCAGTAAGAACTTAATTCATCAGTCAAGGAACTTCCCCCCCTCCCCCACCTTGCTCTATGAGAAAGTGAATCATAGTGATGAAGCCAAGCTAATTTATCTCAATTCTGAGAGGCTTTTTTACCAGCCACACCTGTATCATCCTGTAGCCATCTGAAATACTTCACATTAAGTCTGGCTATAAGAAGGTCAACCGTCTGATATAGATCATTAATCTCACACTTCAAAAGAAGTGAGAATTTCAGTGGGAAGCTTTCACATCTGGTATTCTACTTGCTGATTTTTGCAATCCAAATCCTGATAATTGATTGCCAAATCTCTATCATCACTTACTAAGCCCAGAACAAAGAAAAAAAAGTTTTTTTTTTTTTTTAGTCACTTTGTATTTCAAAGGATATGTGGTACTGGTTCTATTTTTTTAGATTTATATGTAGCTACTTATAGAAAAAGTCAAAAGAGTATATAAACTAAATGATAAAGAAGTTATCTACAATGAGAATTGTGTTTTTATTTCTTATTTGGTTTGTATTTAAACTTTTCAATGTAATTATTATTGCTTGTTTAAAAGTAAGTTTTTAAGAGTAGAATATCATATATAATTTTAGTTATTTAAATAAGCGTTTAAATGTGAAAATTATTTTAATTTAATGAGAAAATGAGTGTGCTTAATAATTGTTATATATGTGGTGGGTATAATAAGGAAGAGGTAATATATACTTGAGTTTTATACACAATAAATCTGCATTTAAAAGCCTGACTGTTTATTGTTCATAGGGTTGCCAAGTGAAAAACAGGCTAAGAAGATAAATCTGAATTTCAGATACCATGAGAGCATTTTTAAGAATAAATATGTTCCAAATATTTTATGGAATATACATTTCAAAAATTATTTGTTGCATAGTGAAATTTAAATTTAATAGTCTTCTATTTTTATTTGCAAAATATGGCAACTCTAATAATTGGATAGGTGATCTCTGTCTGATTAACCTAAGAAATTTTGTCTTATGTTAGATAGAAAGAATATTATGTATGAATATATCATTGGTTGCTATGAAAATTACAGGAGGAACCATCAGAGAGATTTCCCATGAAAAGTTAATGAGGCTTATGCTTCACCTCAGTGGCATGGGATGCATGCATATTTCTGTAAATTTCATATTCATAATTTCCTTAGAGGTTCTGGCACTGCTAATATGTAAGGTTTGGGGCTTTCAAATTTTTCATCTCTTTGAAAACATATTAATGTTTTTCTTGTACTTCAATAGAGAAGGCACTCAATAAGAGTAAGTCCTTTTTTCTAACAATAAGCAAGCTATGAAATTGAGACCTCTACTGCAAATAGGGCAAGTAACTTCCAAATGATCATACTTAAATCTGCCTTCCGTATCTAAAGTAAAAAAGTGCCATCCTATAGATTGTAGAACAAGTCTCCCCTGCATATCTAGATCCCTAACCCCTTCTGCACTGTGTTTAGAACAGAGGAGCATGGAATTCTAGAAATCCAGAAATTTGGGGCTATTTGTTGAGAGCTTTGGAAGATCTGTAAATAATAAGTGGTAAGCCTGATTGCTTGGTGCACAGGGGCTTACTCTGATGAATTTGCAATAAAGGTAGCTCAGGGTCCTGGGCAGAAAACTCCATAACCATGAATTTAGCTCTTATACAAACTGTTAGACTCCAGCTTTCCTGGAATCAAACACACATACTCAAATCTGGCACCACAAACTCATTAATCACTAGAAGCTCACATTAAATATGATAAAGACCTTCCTTCTCACTGCCACCCTTCAACACTGTCATTCATTTCACCTTCTTCTCCAGAAGTCTCTTTTCCCACTAGCAGTCACTAAGCACTCAGTTTCCACTCATGGTCCCTGAGGATCCATAGGAAAAATTCTTCACATATCACAGAAACTGTGTGCTCTCCATGTGTTTGATCTTGGTCAGTAACATGGCTAGTTTCATGCCTGATCGTGCTTTCAAACCATATTGGCTGCCTTATTAGGATAATCTGTTTCAAAATTGCTATCTCTATGTAGCATATCTAGAAGGATCCTAAGAACCAGTACTGTGTGTACTGACCTTAATTTATCCTACCTTAATTATTTTCCAATCTATTTATCTTTCCCATTGTTTATATTTTCCACCAATTGATCAGTTTTTCTTCCATTGGTATGTATACATTTCTGGAAACTACATCAAATTCTTTCTTCAAAGGAGAAGTGTTATATAAGTACATAAATAAATAAACATTTTTTGAGTAGCATTAAAAGAACATTATGGTTAAACCTTTAGCCAGAACCTAATTAAATGAAGAGCATTGGTGGTCTGACTTTCTTAAATGTTTTAAAAATTTCCTAGCATTCTGTGAGGGTGTGAATGATAAATGATACATTATCTGTGAAGATTTTATTATGAGAATAATACTAATTTTGACCATATAGGAGGTAAACAGGAAAGTAAAATTAGATTTGATTCAGTTTGGCACTTATAAACAAGATGGTATTTGAATGTTGTTGGAGGGGATAAAGTTTGATTTATGAGGTATAAAGTAGGTCAGAAAATGTTTTCTTCTAAGTTCTTACCACCCACAGATGGAAGCCAGCCTAGAGATGGCTCCTCATAAGTACCCACAGGAATATAATTATATGGATTCCAAGAGACTAGTAACCTTCCTTTGTTGGCAGCCAGATAAGTCAACAGAGACTCAGGAGAGAGTCCACTCTTCCTCTGGGAAAGAACTTAGACCAAGAAATGAATCACAGTAAAGAGAGAGTTGTTTACCTTCCCCTCACCAAAATAATGAGTTTTCAGTACCCCGCTGGAAAAACACTAGGTCCTTTGCATTCACGCATGCATTTCTCCCTTCCCTCCCTCTGGCTAACACTGGATACTTCTTTCTGAAGAACTCTTACAAAGCACAGTTACTGTAAGTTTTATTTAATAATGATCCTTCAGTACTTATAAGAAACAAGTTTCCTGATGTTTTTGACATAAAATTTTAAACGCGAGAAAGCAAAAAAAAAAAAAAAAATATTCAAAATTTGTACATTTTGGGATTTTTTTGGCACGATGAATTTTAATGCTGTTTCATATTGTGTGACAATATGCTATCCAAATCTGCAACAGAGAAGGTGATGGCTGTCATTGGTCTCAGGGCAATTAACTGAAAATAAGACTTGCAGAAGAGAAAAAAAAAAATAGCATCTTTGAACTTCAGAATTTGACCACTCTGAGTATTATATTCTTCTGCTCCATGAAAAAGATTATTTTCTAACAGACTAGTTTCTGCAACCACACTGAGAGGAAAGGAAATTCAAAGGGAAACATTCTCAAAAATAAATGAGTAGACTATTGATCTGCAAAGGATATTTGCTCAAAAGGGTGACAAAAATCAGCACGAGGTTTGGTAGCCAAGTCTTTTTTCCAGCTTTTCACAACAGGTGCTTTCAGGGATTCAGCAGAATTTGACACATGGACCCAGGCTGGCAGCTCTGCACTCAGGTGCTTGTGTAAACACTAAATGCATGCAGAGGTGTCCCAGCTTGCTCAGTTATGGAAGAGCATCACAAGTTTACCTTCCTTCCTCTACAACTATTACTTAGAATATAGAAATGAATGTTATATACACTGGCCAAATTTACATGCCACTGTTATTTTATGTTACAGAGACCAAAAAGAGGTATAATATGAAAGCACAGGAACTTATATTTTCCTCATAGGTTTAAGAAAAACAAGAAAGTAGAAAGGTCCATTTCATGGCTCGTTAATCTCAGAGAGATTATTACTAAGATGAGGCTAAACATTGAGTCTAATGTGGCATTGAACTGCCCAAGTCTGAATAGCAAGGTAAGTTTACAAATTAATATCCATGATTTTGCAGTCTGCCCTGGGACATTCATTGGCACTCTCAGTTCAAGTGTCCTTGGACCCTTCCCTCCAATATCCAGACCAGAATTGGGGCCTGAGTATCGCTGGTGGAGTATCACAATCTCTATTTCAAGGAAAGTAGGAATGAATACCAGTGCGAAAGGGAAATTTCCTTTCCAGGCTCCGTAATTTTCTTTTTTGTATAGTAAAAGTAAAGTCACTCAGTCGTGTGCGACCCTTTGCGACCCCATGGACTGTAGCCTACCAGACTCCTCCCTCCCTGGGATTCTCCAGGCAAGAGTACTGGAGTGAGTTGCCATTTCCTTCTCCAAGGGATCTTCCCAACCCAGGGATCGAACCCGGGTCTCTGGCATTCCAGGCAGACGCTTTAATCTCTGAGTCACCAGGGAAGCCGTATAGGTTAGTTAATTAAACATGCTTCCTTTTTGATTATTCAGACTCGTTTGTGTACTTCAGTGGCTTGCAGTAGATCTTTTTCAGGCTCCATGATGTAAAATAGACCATCTTCTGGGACAAAACATATTTATCAGCAAATATCTATAAATATATTTCCTCTGTGATTAGACCCTGCTTCCCTGGTGGCTCAGAGGGTAAAGAATCTGCCTGCAACATGGGCGTGCTTCTTCACTCAGTCATGTCCGACTCTTTGTGACCTCATGGGCTGTAGCCCACCAGGCTCTTCTGTCCAGGGGGGATCTCCAGGCAAGAATACTGGAGTAGGTTGCCATGCCCTCCTCCAGGAGATCTTCTTAACCCAGGGATCAAACCCACGTCCCTTGCATGGCAAGCAGATTCTTTACCATCTAAGCCACCAGGGAAGCCCAAGAATACTGGAGTGGGTAGCTGTTCCCTTTTCCAGAAGATCTTCCCAACCCAGGGATCAAGCCTAAGTCTTCCACATTGCAGGGAGATTCTTTAACATCTAAGCCACCACGGAAGCCCAGGGGAGAAGTGCCAGAAACCCAGGTTCAATTCCTGGATTGGGAAGATCCCCTGGAGAACAGAATGGCTACTTTCTTCAGTATTCTTGCCTGGAGAATACCATGGGATCATCACAACAGCTCTATAATAATGTGGAAAGGCTGACTTGTTATGTTATATTAGATAGGGAGAAATTGCGGCTCTGTAATATAAATACGTTGCTTCGGTCATATAAATGGAAAGATTTAAGCCCTATTGGGCATTCCACCAGCAAATACTATGCTCCTTCATCTATTCTATGTAAATCCCTCTTCACTAAAAGATAGAACAGTCAAAATAGTTGAGATATTCTTGTCCCTGTTGCTTTGCCAATTCCGAGTTTTGGCCACAAAGTAAAATTTCTTGAGTATGTAAATAACAATTTGAGTGATACCTGCTGAAAAGTATTCACACTGAATATACATTTGAGCAGTTTCTTTGCCATCTGACTACCCTGCACTGGTTTAACATTTCTACTTTTTCCTCATGTTTTTCTTTAACATCAGAAGCCAACAGAATCTCTTAATAAAGAGGCTGAATATAGTAAAATGCTTAAGCGTAATTTCAAGGGTTACTGAAGAGACTGTGTTTTATGATAATTATCAGAATTCTTCTAAAATTGTCTGTATGTTGATGGTCTCATAACTAGTTGTCATATGAGCTAGTTGGAGTAATCAACATTCCTGACTCTTGGAGATTACAGAATCCTGGGAGGGAGTCTTACTCTAACCTGGGATGGTTCCAAAGATGCTGGAATTTTTCTGCAGATGGTAGTTTTAGACAAGTTATATTAAAATTAAAATGAGAAAAATTATACTAAAATTAAAATGAGAAAAATTATATTAAAATTAAAATGAGACAAATTATATTAAAATTAAAATGAGACAAATTATATTAAAATTAAAATGAGACAAATTATATTAAAATTAAAATGAGACAAATTATATTAAAATTAAAATGAGAAAATTATATTAAAATTAAAATGAGAAAATTATATTAAAATTAAAATGAGAAAAATTATATTAAAATTTGTTCATTTTCATGAACTCTTTAGCATAAGAAACATATTTAATGCTCCTTTATAAACCATGGTCATGAATAGTGAAGTAAAACATATATTTGAAAAAAGGATCCATATTTACTGTTCCTGGTAATTACTTTTCAAAGAGATGAATATAGTCAATTTTCATTTTTTTAAAACTGCTCTTCCATAGGTGTCAAGACTTTGACTAAGACAAAATTTGGTCATTGTATTGTTAGCATTTGAAAGTACTTTTTCTTCATTTACGTAAAAGTCTGTCACTGGGGAAAAAAATCTTGCTTTTCTTATAAATAAGCCAATATAGTCCTAAACCATGACATTTGGCTACCTGATTCTTTTTTGTTTCCAGGTTATATTACTAGTATGAAAGACATGATTTCTAAACAGTGTAAAGTCAATGACATTCTGTAAATAACTTTTATTTTCTCATTTCTCAATGTCTTCAAATTGAAAAACAAAATCATTTTGGACATAGGCTAATAGAGCCAGAATATTCTTAGGGCACGGAAACTTACTTAATGAACAAATAAGTTTCATTTAGTTCGAATTTAAACTAACAGTGTGCTTTTCTGTTTAAGATATAAGTCTGAAACTAGATTTGCAGTCTAAATTTTCACTGCTTCAGGAAATGCTTAATTTTCTCATATCTTTTTGTTTGAGGTTGTAGGTACTATGATGCCACTGAATTTAAAACTGTTTTTGTCTCTGTAGTTTGAAGTTTGATCCCCAAAGACTGGTTGTTAAGGATGAACATGCTTCTTTCCACTCATTTTAGAAATAAGAACTGCAATGTATGGGGACATAATAAATAATTAACATAAAAATACAGAATCCCTTCATTCTTACATTGCAAAATAAAGTAAAAGTCTCTTATTCTTAACCACCTCCTTCTGAAAAGGTGTATAATTCCACCATTTGTTCTCCTCAAAAGAAAGATTTGGGCTGGAGAGAGAGAGAGAGAGCTTAAACTAGTCTCATTTGCTTGCTCAGCTCTCCAAGTAGGTAATTGCAGAAAGAAAAGACAATTCTTTGATCTCAGCGAGGTGCTAATTTGTAAGATTTTTGAGCTGTTTGGACCTTAGGAAGCAGGGATCAGTGCCTAAACAATGGCATTTATCTGGCAGCCTATTACTGACACATTACTATCTCAGTACTTATGCATTTACACTGGTGTTTGAAGACAGGACTATGTGTCAATAAAGGTATTAGACCAGACACCTCAGTCCATCAGGTTTATCTCAGTTTGCTGACAGGAACAGTAGGTGACATTAAGCAACAGAAAACACTTCAAAGTTTCCTAGTCTTGGTTTTGCAACTAAGACAAACAACATTTACTGCTTTAGAAGCAACAAACAATGAGTGTAAGACTGCAGAAGCGAGATGAAAGAGCACAGCAAGTTATCAAACGTAAAGCCTCCCATACCCCATTTCTAGTTGTCCCCTGAATTTAATTAGAGAGATTAAAAAAAAAAAAAAGATTTCAATGATAAGTAGCGTTCATCTAGACTTTTTAAAAGGAAACCATCTTAAGAAGGACGGTAGGAAATGAATGGATGAGAAAACTTGACTATTCACTAGCTACTCAGGGATTTCAGTATTAATGCATTCACTCATTTCAACAATTTTTTAGTAAACAACCAGGATGTGTTGTTATGTATATAAGGAAAAAACTATTACAACTATAGAGCTCTGAAAAATAATGTGAGCATTATTAGGCAGATATAAAGTTATATTTGAGGTGCTGTAGAAATGAGATAGATGATATCTCAAATAAGTTGGTAAAATCTGCCTATATTTTTGGTTTTATCTAAATTGAAAGAAACTTGAAAAGATACTTTATATCATCTCAAATGAAAATATACCCTGGATTTCTTCTTCTGTACTTCTAAGTTCAACATTATTCACCAGAGTATTTTATACACAATTTTGTTCATCTTTTGGAATATAGATTAATTACTATAGTCCACAAGGATTTATCAAATCCTTATCAGTTCTGATTTAGCCTGAGGTAAAGCAGAGAACAAGATGGACTAGATCCTTGCTGTCATGTGAAGAGACAAATAATAAACTGTTCATTTTGGAGTGTCAAGAAAAATAACATAAAGTGAATAGAATCAAGTGGTGTGATAGTAAACAGAAAGAGATAGAAATAGTATTGGTGATACTGGTGTTTTAGAGTGGGGGGTCGTGAAAAGAAACTAGTGATAAAAAGTAATAATGAGGAGAAAGAGCATTTTAGGCGGTGAGAACGACAGAAAACAAAATGTAGACCGGCTGGAAAAACAGAAGGAAGACCAGTATCTACCGCTAAGTAGAATGTGAGAGACAGTGAGTAAGGAAGCAAGACTGCCGAGGTAGTCAGAGGCCAGGCCATCCTGAAGAACAAAGTCAGAGAGGTAATGGAGCTCAGACACGGAGGTGCTTTCAAATTCCACTAAGAGTAATTTTAGAACATATTATACTTAGTCTAATTTTGCTCAACCTATATGAGGCATTTAACAAAGCTAATTTCTCCTTACTCCTTGGTTCTCTTTTTTTGCTCAGCAGGAGACCCAGGTTCAATCCTTGGGTCAGGAAGTTCCCCTGCAGAAGGGTATAGCAACCCATTCTAGTATTCTTGCCTGAAGAATTTCATGAACAGAGGAACCTAGTGGGTCTATAGTCCATGGAGTAGCAAAGAGCTGGACATGCTGAGAGACTAACACTCACACTTTCAGATACTACATACTACCCATTTACCTTCACCTTCACTGGCTGTTGCTTCTCGGTTGCCTTTGCTGCCTTCTCCTTATCTTCCAGTGTATGTTGGGTTAAGTCTTCAGAACTTTTCCCCTTATCTATTTGCAGTCACTGTTTTGATGATCTCAACCAGCCCCACAGCTTCAAATAATATCTATATACGAATAACCACCAAATATGTATCCCTAGCCTGTCCCTCCCCTCTGTACTCTAAACCCCAGTATCCAACCCCCTTCTTGAAATCTCTGCTTGGAAATCTAATATGTCTCAAATATTAGACTTTTTGTCCTATGCAAAACCAAGTTCCTGATATGTCCTCCCAAAATCTTTTCTTTCTTTGGACGTCATCTTAGATAATGGCAACTCTGAGCTTCCAGTGGATCAGACTAAAAACTTGGAAGTCATCCTTGACTCCTTTCTGCTCCACCTACAGAAGCTGAGCATATTTTGGCTCAAGTATTGCAGTGAAGTTCTAGCTAGTATCCTTGCCTCAGTCCTTGTTCCCCTTCAGACAACCCCATCACAGTAGCCCATGTTCCTCTTAACCAAGTCAGAGCACATCTCTTCCCTACTCAACACCTCATCCAGATTCTACAGGATCCTAGTCTCTAATCTCAGACTCCTCTGATTTCTCTCACCCTCACTCACTCTGCTTTTTCACTGTTCCTTAGAAGGTGCTCTTTCTTCTCCTTGGAAGATCATTCCCTGCAAACTCCATCTGCCTGCTGCCTCACTTCCATCATATCTTTACTCAAAAGACACCCTCACAGTGGCGCCTTTTCCTGACCATTCTATTTAATGTTGTAACTCCTCTTGCCCTTGCCCACTTCCCTAATTTATTATTTTTCACAGTATTTATCACTAACTAACATGCTTCCTAATTTATTTCTTTTTTCCCCCAGTTTATTGTCTATTTCCCCTCTTTAGAATGTAAGTCACATGAAGCAGGAATTTCTGTCTATCTTGTTCCCTGCCATGTCTCAGCTACGAAATTAATTCCAGATACATGCGGCTGCTGCTAGGTCACTTCAGTCGTGTCCGCCTCTGTGCGACCCCATAGATGGCAGCCCACCAGGCTCCCCCGTCCCTGGGATTCTCCAGGCAAGAACACTGGAGTGGGTTGCCATTTCCTTCTCCAATGCATGAAAGTGAAAAGTGAAAGTGAAGTCGCTCAGCCATGTCCGACTGTAGCTCACCAGGCTCCTCCATCCATGGGATTTTCCAGGTAAGAGTACTGAAGTGAGGTNCCCCATAGACGGCAGCCCACCAGGCTCCCCCGTCCCTGGGATTCTCCAGGCAAGAACACTGGAGTGGGTTGCCATTTCCTTCTCCAATGCATGAAAGTGAAAAGTGAAAGTGAAGTCGCTCAGCCATGTCCGACTGTAGCTCACCAGGCTCCTCCATCCATGGGATTTTCCAGGTAAGAGTACTGAAGTGAGGTGCCATTGCCTTCTCCAGCCAGGTACATAGTGAGCAGATAATAACATATATCTGATTAATGAGTGTGTGTGTAGTGGGGGGAGAAATTAAAAAAAAAAAAAAAACTTAAGCAGGGAGTGGGAGTGGCAAAATATGACTTAGATTGTAAGATTATCATTTTCCCCAACCTGTGGAGAATAGATTGGAGGGGTGGAGCTGGATTTGAAAATAGAAGAAAAGACAACATTAAAAGGCATGGTGGTGGTTCATGTAAGTAACAACAGTGGGGTCTCCAGCTAATAGTAGTGGAGGTGGAAAGAAGTAGATGTATTTCAGATTTGTTCAGGGGGCTGACTTTGCTGCTGATCTTTTGCAGCTGGGTCCTTCCTGACCCATGTCATGTTATTGGAGCCAAATATCAAGATTAAGTTCAGTTTAGAAGTAAAGGAAAGTTTTTTTCTTTAAGAGTGGACAGGCAGGAGCTTGAAATTTCCAGTGTAGGCTATGCCAAATAAGCCATGTGAGGGGCTGTTATACAGGGATCTTGTCCACAGGGAGGGCGGTGGAGTTCATGCAGGTCGGCGCAGGCGCAGGTGTGCTCCTCTTGGCCCCAGAGGCAGTGTGAGAGGAAGCCTCTGGGCACAGGGCTGCGGCCGACATCCTAAATTGAGGTGCCTGTGCAGTGCTTCTTTCTCATGGTCTGTGTAGCTGAAGTGCCAAGGGCAGCATCTGAAATGTGGAGACCAGGCCTCTGCATGCAGCACCCTGTAAGCAAGTGAGACTAGACAAATCACAAAATAAAAGAAAAAGGTTAGATTTTGTTTTATTACCCAGAGCCTATTTTATTTCCCGGGAATTGTTCGTGGACTTTGCCAGTGACAGCTTGATGATATTTACATGTACTTTTACTATGAGAATACTTATGATTATTTCTGTTTTGAACACAGCTGTCCAGAGTCTCAACTCTCCTTTCTTCTTATACAAGATGAATTCAAACAAATGCTGGCAGATTGGATTGTGTGGGAGAGGTTTTAGGGAATGAGCTAGAAGGGCACTGAGATTTTTGGTTTGATAACTGGATGCTAGAGGTGTCATTTACTGAGAAGATGATGAGGGTAGGGACAGTTTTAAGAATTGCTTTATGTGAGACATCTCTTAGACATCCTTGCATGTGCAGTAACTGACAAATATTTATACCACAAATAAACTGTTGCAGAGAAGCCAATTCTGACTCCATGTTGAAACTGTTTCTTTGACTTGCTTTTTTTTTTTTTGCTTTTGTTATTGTATCATACAGAATGGCCTGCCTCAGAGAATCCTGCCATTTGCCTGACTGTTTAAACTAAAGCGCCTTTGTTTCGAACCCTGTCCACCTGTGGATGACAGGAAAGAATAAATTAACATATCCCCTGCCTGAGGCTTGCCATTCTGGGAAATGTTTGCAAGACTAATGTCCTCTTAATCTCACCTCCCCCACCCCACCCCCCCATCTCTAATCTATAAAAGAGCCTGGTATCCAGCCAAACATGAAAATGAAAGTGTTGTGTCCAACTCTTTGTGACCCCATGAAATCTAGCGTACCAGACTCCTCTGTTCTTGGATTCTCCAGGCAAGACTACTGGACTGGGTAGCCATTCCCTTCTCCAGGGGATCTTCCCAACCCAAGGATAGAACCGGGGTCTCCTGCATCACAGGCAGNCCACCCCCCCATCTCTAATCTATAAAAGAGCCTGGTATCCAGCCAAACATGAAAATGAAAGTGTTGTGTCCAACTCTTTGTGACCCCATGAAATCTAGCGTACCAGACTCCTCTGTTCTTGGATTCTCCAGGCAAGACTACTGGACTGGGTAGCCATTCCCTTCTCCAGGGGATCTTCCCAACCCAAGGATAGAACCGGGGTCTCCTGCATTACAGGCAGATTCTTTACTGTCTGAGACACCAACAAACCTCTCCTCATCCTGATAAGGTAGTATTTTGAGGTACAGATGGTGACTGCAGCCATGAAATTAAAAGACGCTTACTCTTTGGAAGAAAAGTTATGACCAACCTAGATAGTATATTCAAAAGCAGAGACATTACTTTGCCGACTAAGGTCCGTCTAGTCAAGGCTATGGTTTATCCTGTGGTCATGTATGGATGTGAAAGTTGGACTGTGAAGAAGGCTGAGCACCAAAGAATTGATGCTTTTGAACTATGGTGTTGGAGAAGACTCTTAAGAGTCCCTTGGACTGCAAGGAGATCCAACCAGTCCATTCTGAAGGAGATCAACCATGGCATTTCTTTGGAAGGAATGATGCTAAAGCTGAAACTCCAGTATTTTGGCCACCTCATGAGAAGAGTTGACTCATTGGAGAAGACTCTGATGCTGGGAGGGATTGGGGGCAGGAGGAGAAGGGGACGACAGAGGATGAGATGGCTGGATGGCATCACGGACTCGATGGACGTGAGTCTGAGTGAACTCCGGGAGATGGTGATGAACAGGGAGGCCTGGCGTGCTGCGATTCATGGGGTCGCAAAGAGTCGGACATGACTGAGCGACTGAACTGAACTGAGTGGTCCACTGGAGAAGGGAATAGCAAACCGCTTCAGTATTCTTGCCTTGAGAACCCCATGAACAGTATGAAAAGCCAAAAAGATAGATAGGACACTGTCGGTAGGTGCTCAATATGCTACTGGAGATCAGTGGAGAAATAATTCCAGAAAGAATGAAGGGATGGAGCAAAGCAAAAACAACACCCAGTTGTGCATGTGACTGGTAATAGAAGCAAGGTCCGATGCTGTAAAGAGCAATATTGCATAGGAACCTGGAATGTTAGGTCCATGAATCAAGGCAAATTGGAAGTGGTCAAACAAGAGATGGCAAGGGTGAACGTCGACATTCTAGGAATCAGCGAACTAAAATGGACTGGAATGGGTGAATTTAACTCAGATGACCATTATATCTACCACTGTGGGCAGGAATCCCTTAGAAGAAATGGAGTAGCCATCACAGTCAACGAAAGAGTCTGAAATGCAGTACTTGGATGCAATCTCAAAAATGACAGAATGAACTCTGTTTGTTTCAAAGGCAAACCATTCACTATCACGATAATCGAAGTCTATGCCCCTAACAGTAATGCTGAAGAAGCTGAAGTTGAACGATTCTATGAAGACCTGCAAGACCTTTTAGAACTAACACCCCAAAAAGATGTCTTTTTTATTATAGGGGACTGGAATGCAAAAGTAGGAAGTCAAGAAACACCTGGATTAACAGGCAAATTTGACCTTGGAGTACAGAATGAAGCAGGGCAAAGGCTAATAGAGTTTCTCCAAGAGAAAGCACTGGTCATAGCAAACACCCTCTCCCAACAACACAAGAGAAGATTCTACACATGGACATCACCAGATGGCCAATACCGAAATCAGATTGATTGTATATTCTTGCAGCCAAAGATGGAGAAGCTCTATGCAGTCAGTAAAAACAAGACTGGGAGATGACTGAGGCTCAGATCATGAACTCCTTATTGCCAAATTCAGACTTAAATTGAAGAAAGTGGGGAAAAACACTAGACCATTCTGGTATGATCTAATCAAATCTCTTATGATTATACAGTGGGAGTGAGAAATTGATTTAAGGGACTAGATCTGATAGATAGAATGCCTGATGAACTATGGACGGAGGTTTGTGACATTGTACAGGAGACAGAAATCAAGACCATCCCCAAGAAAAAGAAATGCAAAAAAGCAAAATGGCTATCTGAGGAGGCTTTACAAACAGCTGTGAAAAGAAAAGTGAAAAGCAGTGGAGAAAAGGAAAGATATAAGCATCTGAATGCAGAGTTCCAAAGAATAGCAAGGAGAGATAAGAAAGCCGTCCTCAGCGATCAATGCAAATAAATAGAGGAAAACAACAGAATGGGAAAGACTAGAAATCTTTTCAAGAAAATTAGAGATACAAAGATGGGCTCAATAAAGGACAGAAATGGTGTGGACCTAACAGAAGTAAAAGATATTAAGAAGAGGTGGCAAGAATACTTGGAAGAACTGTACAAAAAAGATAGATCTTCACAACCCAGATAATCACGATGGTGTAATCCCTCACCTAGAACCAGATTCCTGGAATGTGAAGTCAAGTGGGCCGTAGGAAGCATCACTATGAACAAAGCTAGTGGAGGTGATGGAATTCCAGCCATTTCAAATCCTGAAAGATGATGCTGTGAAAGTGCTGCACTCAATATGCCAGTAAATTTGGAAAACTCAGCAGTGGCCACAGGACTGGAAAAGGTCAGTTTTCATTCCAATCCCAAAGAAAGGCAATGCCAAAGAATGCTCAAACTACCGCACAATTGCACTCATCTCACATGCTAGTAAAGTAATGCTCAAAATTCTCCAAGCCAGGCTGTAGCAATATTTGAACCATGAACTTCCAGATGGTCAAGCTGGTTTTAGAAAAGGCAGAGAAACCAGAGGTTAAATTGTCAACATCTGCTGGATCATGGAACAAGCAAGAGAGTTCCAGAAAAACATCTATTTCTGCTTTATTGACTATGCCAAAGCCTTTGACTGTGTGGGTCACAATAAACTGTGGAAAATTCTGAAAGCGATGGTAATATCAGACCACCTGACCTGCCTCTTGAGAAACCTATATGCAGGTCAGGAATCAACAGTCAGGTGGAACTGGACATGGAACAACAGACTGGTTCCAAACAGGAAAAGGAGTATGTCACGGCTGTATATTGTCACCGTGCTTATTTAACTTCTATGCAGAGTACATCATGAGAAATGCTGGGCTGGATGAAGCACAAGCTGGAATCAAGATTGCTGGGAGAAATGTCAATCGCTCAGATATGCAGATGACACCACCCTTATGGTAGAAAGTGAAGAGGAACTAAAAAGCTTATTGATGAAAGTGAAAGAGGAGACTGAAAAAGTTGGCTTAAAGCTCAACATCCAGAAAACTAAGATCATGGCATCTGTTCCCATCACTTCATGGGAAATAGATAGGGAAACAGTGGAAACAGTGGCAGACTTTATTCTTCTGGAATCCAAAATAACTGTGGATGGTGATTGCAGCCATGAAATTAAAAGATGCTTACTCCTTGGATGAAAAGTCTTGACCAACCTAGACAGTATATTAAAAACCAGGGATATTACCTTGTCATCAAAGGTCCGTCTAGTCAAGGTTATGGTTTTTCCAGTGGTCATGTATGGATGTGAGAGTTGGACTATAAAGAAGGCTGAGCACTGAAGAATTGATGCTTTTGAACTGTGGTGTTGCAGAAGACTCTTGAGAGTCCCTTGGACTGCAAGGAGATCCAACCAGTCCATCCTAAAGGAGATCAGTCCTGAATGTTCATTGAAAGGACTGATTTTGATGCTGAAACTCCAATACTTTGGGCACCTGATGTGAAGAACTGACTCATCTGAAAATGCTCTGATGCTGGGAAAGATTGTGGGCAGGAGGAGAAGGGGATGACAGGATGAGATGGTTAGTTGGTATCACCGACTCCATTCACATGGGTTTGGGTGAACTTTGGGTGTTGGTGATCGACAGGGAGGCCTGGGGTGCTGCAGTTCCCGGGGTCACACACCGTCAGAAATGACTGAGTGACTGAACTGAACTGAACTGAGCCTGACATCCTCTCAGCCACCTGGCTTTCTGCATAAAGGAATTTTCCTTGGCTCAGCACCTTGTCTCCTTGTGATAAGTAGAGTGACCTTGGACTTGATAACAAAACCTTATCATATCGTGGAAATATCTTGTCAATAAAAAATGAAATAGTTGCCACAAAATACCGACAGCTGAATATGTTCAATTAGAAGGACTCAATTTACTGTTAATTCAAAGAGAGTCATTCTACCTTTAAATTAAATTTAAATTAAATTAAATTTATGGGAGAGAAAGTCTTTAATCTGACTGATATTTAAGTTCTTGAAAAGACTGTGAAGGATAACAGCACTTACCCAAATAATTCATATCAATAAATGAAATGAAATCCTAATTGTTTAGGTTCACATTTACTCCTGCTTGTCCCCTAAACCAGATACTTAAGAATAGCTTCCAGGATAAAGTGGGGGATCATTTTAGATTTGAGAATTAGCTGTTGGTACCACTGTGCATTATTTTCTGTTATTCTACATTCTCCATTGTATTTATTTATCACACTGAAATCCTAGAAATTTACATTTCCTGCCAATTTTTTTTATTGCTGGGGCAAAACACACACAATATACAATTTAGCATCTTAACCATTTATAAATGTGAAGTTCAGTAGTGTGAATTATACTTACATTGTTGTGCAACCAATCTCTAGAACTTCATCTTGTAATACAGCAACCATATACCCTTTAAAAGACAAGTTCCCCCAGCTTCTCCCTCTCTCCAAAGCCCATGCCAACCACCATCGTATTTTCTATTTCAATGAATTTGACTATTCTAAATACCTTACAGAAGTGGAGTCAGACAGAATTTGTCTTTTTGTGACTTATTTCATTAGCATAATGTCCTTAAGGTTTAATATAATGTGGTGTGTGTCAGAATTTCTTTCCTTTTTAAGGCCAAGTAATATTCCAATGTGTGTATATATCACATTTTGTTGATCCATTTAAGAATCCAAGTGTTCTTCCATGGATGGACACTTGCGTTGCTTCTGCCCCGTGGCTATTGTGAGTAATGCTGGTGTGAACAGTGAACATGTGTGTACAAACATTACTTTTTATAACCCTAATTGCATGTCCTCAACTCTGACTACACCCTTTGCATAGAGACTTTTAAACTATTTTTCATGAGGTATGACACATCAGGGGGCTTCCCTGGTGGCTCAGACAGTAAAGAATCTACCTGCAATGCAGGACACCTGGGTTTGATCCCTGGATCAGGAAGATCTCCTGGAAGAGGTAATGGCAACCTTCTCGGGTATTCTTGCAGAGACAGAGAAGAGTGATGGGCTATGGTCCACGGAGTCACAAAGAGGCGGAAGTGGCTGAGCGACTCACACTTTCACTTTCACGACACCTAAGAGGGCTCTTGCGACAGATGAATGGAAAGCACTTCTGCATCAGGAAATCTGAGAAAGTCTAGAAAACCTGTCCAGGAAATGTCTCTTTCTCATTTTTTTCCCACTAATACTGAGGTGTACATGATCACTCTGAACATACGTTATTGAAGAAAGTGAGGCACGAGAAAAGGTCCAGGGTTAGGAAACAAGTGCTTAGGCAGATTTACATCCAGGGCCCCAGGAGGGAATTGCTAAGAGCACTGCTAATAAACCTGTGCATGTTGGGTAGTTGGTCAGAGGCAGGACCAACTACCCAACATAAGCATGTGGCAGGGGGATCAAAAGTAGGACTGAAGTGTATAGAGAACAAAACTTTAAACATTTATAAATCCAATAGATTTATACGTAAAACTGATAAAACTTTGTAAATCCAAACTTAACTAGAACTAGGGAAGGGACTTTGTAATGAGACACGTGAGTTTGTCTTGGCTCTGCTGCTGATTAATGACATGACTTTTGGTAAACCTTTTAACTGCTCTAAAGCAGGAATAATAATACCTGCCTTGTAGGTTTATTTTCAACATTATAATACCTATCATGAAGTGCACACTCAGCAAATGGTAGCTCTTTATCTGTTACAGTTTTTATGATTGTTGATGATACATACTGAGAGCAAAGCTAAGGAAATTCTTCTTTTCCACAGGAGAACACACCCATTATTAATGTGAAAAAACAGCTTTAGTATTTTAGTAAAAATACAGCCTTTCTAGCTTAGTGTACATATATGCAAAATTATAGATTTGACAAAATGTATCCATCATAAATGTCCTTTCTTAAACTTTAGATGCTAAACATAGGTACTCCTGACAAAATATACATATCCCAGGTTGTTGAGTAATTTGGTATTTATAAAGCTGGTGTTCAGACATGAGTGCCATTTGGAGAAATCTTACTTTTCATTCTGTCTGTGCCTGGATTAATGTTACACATCAGAGTCTAAGAATCCCTAAATAAATACCATATGCCTCTGAGTGTTGACTTTCTGATTCTGTAGCCAATCCTTTTTCATGAATTTCTGTGCACAACTCAGAGTCAGCATCCCATCCCCTTAAAATGTGCATTTGTTGTTGTTTAGTAGTTCAGTCGTGTCTGACTCTTTGCGACCCCATGGACTGCAGCATGCCAGGCTTCCCTGTCCTTTACTATCTCTCAAAGCTAGCTCAAGCTCATGTTCATTGAGTCAGTGATGTCATTCAGCCATCTTGTCCTCTATCGTCTTCTTCTCCCCCTGCCGTCAGTCTTTACCAGCATCAGGATCTTTTCTAATGAGTTGACTTTTCACGTCAGGTGGCCAAAGTATTGGAGCTTCAGCTTCAGCATCAGTCCTTCCAGTGAATATTCAAGACTGATTTCCTTTAGGATTGACTGGTTTGATCTCCTCATCAAGTGGTAGAGAAAGATGTTCCTCAGAATGTTGGATATTCCAGCTGAGCATGTACACGGTCTGCTAATTCCTAATTTCTCCTGTTTAGAATTGTATATGACACAAAGAGTGTCTGTCAGAGTTGTGTAAATAAAACTGTGGAATGAGATTTCCGTGGGTCTACTGTTCATGTCTCCTTTCCTATGTCTCCTTGCCACTAATGTTTCTAACTCTTTGGAGAAAGGGAATGAGCAAGGATGACCTCTCTCACCTTTAGGAAGAATGGAAAGCATTCTTATGGAGGACATTGGGTTACACACTTCAAGTCCCATTCATCATTCCCATCTACATCATAAGGGGGAGGGGGCAAGGCTGCTGAGATCATCAGTAAACAATGGTCTTTTACAGAATTCTGTTGCTCTATCTAAGACACTGAAAGACACAGAATATGACTTTTTCCTCAGTGTTTTTTCAACATAAATGTGTTGAACACTGGCATGTGTTATGACACCATGGTGAGGTGCAATGATGAGTAGCTAGAAGTCCCATCCCAAGGTCCTACTGTATTAGGAGAGAGAAGATGTACACAATAGTAGCTTACCTTTACATTGAGTACTTACTGGAGAAGCTTACATATATTAACTCACAGTCTTCTCAACAATCCTCTGATGTTGGTACTATCACAAATAATCCTTTCTCAGATTCACATAAGTATAACCAGAAATTAAATCTTAAGGAGTTTGACTCCCTATAGTTTCACCATAGTTTCTGGGAGTTTCACTCCCAGAATATAGTGATTCTTTTTGCACAAAAGCATGGAGTAAAAAGGTTATCATAGAACATGAGTAAATATATTGACATGGAGGTTCAGAAAAGGCGATAGGAAGGTTAATACTCATGTGGAGCTCTGAGAATTGGATACTGTTTGGATATGAGAAAAGGAACGTGGGGAAACTTAGAAAGGTTAGCTATTGCAGTCTGAACTGATATTAAGAATTGCTCTGTTCTGTTTGAGTGTAGCATGAGTGAGAGACTGCTGGGGGAACAAAAGGCAAGTTGTAACAGCTCTTGTGTACGTGCTTAAGTTGCTTCAGTTCTGTCCTTCTCTTCCTGACCCCATGGACTGTAACCCATCAGGCTCCTCTGTGCTTGGGATTTCCCAGGCAAGAATACTGGGGTGGGTTGCCATTTACTCCTCCAGGGGATCTTCCTGACGCAGGGATTGAACCCCTGTCTCATACATCTCCTTATTGAAGGCAGATTCTTTACCCACTGAGGCAACTGGGAATCCCTGTAACATCTCTTAGAAGACTAAAACACAGGATTAAATAGTTATTATTTTATTTCTTAGAAGACTAAAACACAGGATTAAATAGTTATTATTTTATTTGGTAGGCAATGAGAAGCCTATCCTGAACAGAAAAATGACATTTTCTCAGTGGTTCTTTGGGAAAATTAAGCTGTAGATGTTGGCAAATGGCATCAGTGGAGAAAAAGACAGAAGTCAAGGAAAACTTAAGGTGCTGTTGCTATACTTCCCGCAAAGAACAATACCGATGTAGGCTAGAACATTGTCACTGGAGACAGAGAAATAGACGGATTTGAGAAAAATGCAGATACAGAATCAACAAGGCCTGAGCGAAGGAGGAGATTTCAGAAGATGGAGACAGCAGTGTGTGAAGAGTTTTGAAATGAGCCCTGAAAGATACACTTGGTTTTTATTAGGCAGAAAAGAGAGAAGAAATATTCTTAGTGGGGAAAATAGGCAAATATTTGGTTTCTGTCTTTCTCCAGCTATTCTGAGAATACCCAGGCTTCAGGATCCTACTTTGGGACTGATGTTCATTTTTGTCATGTCATTCTTGAGTTTTACAAAAGATAACTAGATATACAGTGGGTGGTCATTAAATTCCTGATGACTTTCAAATGAGAAAAAATACAAATTATTAGAAATTATACATTCACATCTCCTAACTCACTGAAAACGGTCTCCAATGTTGAATCAGTGTTTTTTATTCTATATTTTCTTCCTTCCTTCCTAATATCAGAAGTCTTTCAGAATGACAACTAATTCAGAAACTTGAATGGATTAATATTTTGAGGTGTTTTCTAGCAGATTAATACTGCTCTACTGTTTAAACTTAGAAGAAATCATGTAATTATGGATAATATTTATCCTGCACAGATTGCTGCTATGAAATCATCTTTGTATGTATAAAAACATTCATAACTGGGAAGACACTTACATGGTAGCCACCTAGTTAGAGTCCATATACATGCATATAAAAGCTATTTTATGTATTTTATATTTTTTTCTAACATCTATTACTTGTGGTTACTGTTCTTTCATTGCCTTTAATTTGTAGACACTTTCTAACCACCACTTTGTGGGTCTTCAGGGAGCAAACTCTTTCACAGAAACATTTATTTGCCACCACGAAGACCGTGAGGATAGAGAGACAATTCAATATTTATTCTGTGTTTAACAGCATCCTTTGAGAGCTGGAGCAAGGCTTTCAAAATGTAAAACCAGAGAGGAAAAAAAAAGCCCCAGATCCAAAAACCCCCCTGGAGTTCTGGGGAGAATGGAACAAATAGAGCTGTTTCTAATACACACAGTATGGGAGGTATTTCATAGGATATTTGACATAATAACAGCACTGGAAAAGTGTAACAAGAGAAAAAGAGAGTAAACCTGTAAAGTAAAATACGAAGACCCTTGGTGTATTTTTCTTATATGATATAGAACTATTTACCTAGTCTTTTGTGTCTCTGCAGTGCAAAGTTACTAATAGGCTTACCTAGAAGAAGCTGAACAGTTCTATGAAGACTTACAAGACCTTTTAGAACTAACACCCAAAAAAGATGTCCTTTTCATTATAGGGGACTGGAATGCAAAAGTAGGAAATCAAGAAACACCTGGAGTAACAGGCAAATTTGGCCTTGGTGTACAGAATGAAGCAGGTCAAAGGCTAATAAAGTTTTGCCAAAAGAGTGCACTGGTCATAGCAAACACCCTCTTCCAACAGCACAAGAGAAGACTCTACACATGGACATCACCAGATGGTCAACACCAAAATCAGATTGATTCTAGTCTTTGCAGCCAAAGATGGAGAAGCTCTATATAATCAGCAAAAACAAGACCGGGAGCTGACTGTGGCTCAGATCATAAACTCCTTATTGCCAAATTCAGATTTAAATTGAAGAAAGTAGGGAAAACCACTAGACTATTCAGGTATGACCTAAATCAAATCCCTTATGATTATACAGTGAAAGTGAAAAATAGATTTAAGGGCCTAGATCTGACAGATAGAGTGCCTGACGAACTATGGAGTGAGGTTCGTGACATTGTACAGGAGACAGGGATCAAGACCATCTTCATGGAAAATAAATGTATAAAAGCAAAATGGCTATCTGGGGAGGCTTTAAAAATAGCTGTGAAAAGAAGAGAAGTGAAAAGCAAAGGAGAAAAGGAAAGATATAAGCATCTGAATGCAGAGTTCCAAAGAATATCAAGAAAAATAAGAAAGCCTTCCTCAGCTATCAATGCAAAGAAATAGAGGAAAACAACAGAATGGAAAAGACTAGAGATCTCTTCAAGAAAATTATTAGAGCCAACAAGGGAACATTTCATGCAAAGATGGGCTCGATAAAAGACAGAAATGGTATGGACCTAACAGAAGCAGAAGATATTAAGAAGAGGGGGCAAGAATACACAGAAGAACTGTACAAAAAAGATCTTCACAACCCAGATAATCACAATGGTGCGATCACTCACCTAGAGCCAGACATCCTGGAATGCAAAGTCCAGTGGGCCTTAGGAAGCATCACTATGAGCAAAGCTAGTGGAGGTGATGGAATTCCAGTTGAGCTATTTTAAATCCTGAAAGATGATGCTGTGAAAGTGCTGCACTCAATATGCCAGCAAATTTGGAAAACTCAGCAGTGGCCAGAGGACTGGAAAAGGCCAGTTTTCATCCCAATCTCAAAGGAAGGCAATGCCAAAGAATGCTCAAATTACCACACAATTGTACTCATTTCACACGCTAATAAAGTAATGCTCAAAATTCTCCAAGACAGGCTTCAGTAATACATGAACTGTGAACTTCCAGATGTTCAAGCTGGATTTAGAAAAGGCAGAGGAACCAAAGATCAAATTGCCAACATCTGCTGGATCATTGAAAAAGCAAGAGAGTTCCAGAAAAACATCCATTTCTGCATTATTGACTATTCCAAAGCCTTTGACTGCGTGGATCACAACAAATTGTGGAAAATTCTGAAAGAGATGGGAATACCAGACCACCTGACCTGTCTCTTGAGAAACCTATATGCAGATCAGGAAGCAACAGTTAGAACCAGACATGGAACAACAGACTGGTCCAAATAGGAAAAGGAGTACATCAAGGCTGTATATTGTCACCCTGCTTATTTAACTTATATACAGAGTACATCATGAGAAACGCTGGGCTGGAAGAAGCACAAGCTGGAATCAAGATTGCTGGCAGAAATATCAATAACCTCAGATATTCAGATGACACCACCCTTATGGCAGAGAGTGAAGAGGAACTAAAGAGCCTCTTGATGAAAGTGAAAGAGGAGAGTGAAAAAGTTGGTTTAAAGCTCAACATTCAGAAAACAAAGATCATGGTATCTGTTCCCATCACTTCATGGGAAATAGATGGGTAAACAGTGCCAGACTTTATTTTTTTTGGGCTCCAAAATCACTGCAGATAGTGATTGCAGCCCTGAAATTAAAAAGACACTTACTCTTTGGAAGGAAATTTATGACCAACCTAGAGAGTATATTCAAAAGCAGAGACATTACTTTTCCAACAAAGGTCCACCTAGTCAAGGTTATGGTTTTTCCAGTGGTCATGTATGGATGTGAGAGTTGGGCTGTGAAGAAGGCTGAGTGCTGATGAACTGATGCTTTTGAACTGTGGTGTTGGAGAAGACTCTTGAGAGTCCCTTGGACTGCAAGGAGATCCAACCAGTCTATCTAAAGGAGATCAGTCCTGGGAGTTCTTTGGAAGGACTGATGCTAAAGCTGAAACTCCAGTACTTTGGCCAACTCATGTGAAGAGTTGACTCATGGAAAAGACTCTGATGCTGGGAGGGATTGGGGGCAGGAGGAGAAGGGGACGACAGATGATGAGATGGTTGGATGGCATCACTGACTCGATGGATGTGAGTTTGAGTGAACTCCCGGAGTTGGTGATTAACAGAGAGGCTTGGCATGCTGTGAGTCATGGGGTCGCAAAGAGTCAGACACAACAGCGACTGACCTGACTAACCTGACCTGAGATAGTTCCTTTACTTCTTAAATGCAGAACCCAGGCAGACACTTCATCTTTCTGAATTCTAGACTTCCCATATGTAAATTGAAGACGATGACACCTGATTATTTTTATGTATTCACAGGGTACTGTGAAGGTAAAAACTAAAATCAAATAATGTATGTAAAAGTGCTTTATAAACTTTTATAAATATGTGTAACATATGACATACAGGTAGGTGGTATTAATGGTAGTGAACCTGTTTGCCAATGCAGGAGATATAAGAGATGTTGGTTCAGTCCCTGGGTTGGGACGATCCCCTGGAGAAGGGCAACACACTCCAGTATTCTTGCCTGGAGAATCCCATGGATAGAGGTGCTCGTGGGCTACAGTCATAGCGTTGCAATGAGTCAGGCAGTGAGTCAGACACAACTGAAGTGGCTTAGAATGCATGCAAGATTTTATTATCTTTAGATAGACACACTAATACTTTTTTTACTTTATAAAGATGTCATAAAGAGAAATACGTAGCACACATCAAGTACTGAGGAAAATAAATATAGGCAAGGACTGAAAATAAATATGTGCAAATTAAAGGTGTTATTATCTCTTACTATCTAATAATTAATTGTATGAACATGCAGTGATAATTCAACAGAAAACACAACTATTTGAATGTGAAAAAAAATATTTCCAAGATTCGAGGTACTGGATAGATTTTCTTTTGACTCAGATGACCAAAATCTGAAGGAAAAACAAAACAATACCTTGACAAGTTGAGGGTCATCCTGAATTATGGCAAGGATATGTCCATAAAAGAGGTATTTAATTATGTATTCCTTCCGTGTCTTTCTGTGTTGAAAATCTGAAGGCCTCTTTTTCACTTCAAATTGAAAGCCAGAACTCAGACTTTTATTCCTGAACTTTGTAAAGACATGCTTCTTCAAACTGTAGTGCTTTGTTGAATATGAAGAATATTCAAATATTTAGTAATGAAGGCAAAAGTTGTTCCTGCGATCTGCCCTTTGAAAGTCTCTATCCCATTCACTCCCAACAGAAATAGGTTCAATGCCACATAAGACTGAGCAAAAAAACTTTAAATCAATGGCGGAGGATAAGGGCGATAATTACATTTTTCATATTTTATTGATTCATTCTTAAGAATGGCTGGATTATGTGCTTTGAAATTTGACAACTCCATTAATTTTCAGATTAAGGCAAAACATACTGTTTCAGTCAGAGTTATTGTTTGTTTCTCCCTTACCTTCCACACTGAATTATCTTTTTTTTTTTTAAGAGCTGTCATTAATTTTATTTATTTATTTATTAAAAACTTTATTTTACTTTACAGTACTGTACCGGATTTGGCATACATTGACATGAATTCGCCACAGGTGTACATGAACTCCCAAACATGAACCCCCCTCCCACCTCCCACCCCACATCATCCCTCCAGATCATCCCCATGCACCAGCCCCAAGCATCCTGCATCCTGCATCGAACATAGACTGGTGATTTGTTTCTTACATGATAGTATACATATTTCAATGCTATTCTCCCAAATCATCCCACCCTCTCCCTCTCCCTCAGAGTCCAAGATGGGCATAATGTTGGTGTTCAAAGGTGCCTGGGATTCCTAAGAAAAATAAAATTGCCTCAAAACAAAGATAATATGTTGTTTCTAATGTATAGGATCAATGTAAACTGTTCTGTTGATCCAATCTTTATGATGAATACCAGAAGATCCACTGGGAATTAATCATACATACTTTTGACTCATAAAATAGCATCACTAAAGCATTTTGGTCTAGGAAAGCACTGTTTGCTGTATATTTCTTTTTTAAAGGCCAATTTTCTAAAATTAACCAAATATGAAATAAAACAGTGGACATTTGATTGTAATGAGGTACCACTAAGTTTGCACAAAGATTATAAATTGATAGTGCGAAAATATCTTAGAATAGTAATGCTGACATTCCCCAATCAAGGAAGCATCTAGTTTATTGAAACTCTCAGAATAATTCAGATAAAAGAGTGATCAAATTCTGATTTGAAATCTAAAAGCCTAGCCATGGCCATAAGACAAAAGACTGGGATGAATATCAGAAGAGTAAATGTTCTCTGTCTCGCTGACCTCTCTGTAGCTTGAGCTGGAAGGGTGGAGAGTCAGAGAGAAAGGAAGTTCCCTCCAGAGACCCCTGTATCCTGACTGTGGTTCAAGACTTAGGGGAGGGAACAATAGAAGGAAGAAAGCTGTGTCTTCCTTCCTAGGAAAGCCTGGGACGACTATATATTGCTTCTAGAAAGGAGGGCTCCACAGATAGCCCCACAGATTGCCTGCACCCAGGCTTGGGATGGAGGTTGTAGAATGATTCCATTGTATGCAAGAGCAGAGAGGAACTGTGAAGTCACAGAATTAGCCTTAGCAAAGTGGTTGAAGCATCAGAGTAAGAGAGAAGTAGTAGAACATCCCAGTATGAATGCCTGTGGCTCTGAGTTCAAAAAGAGAGCTGGTGGACCTGAAGAGGCTTGCTTTTTTTTTTTTTTTTTTCTTCTAATAAATGGGATAGAGCCCTCCGTATGTGCCAAAAAATCTTTTGGTGCTGTATAACTCTTCTAGCTCTAATATGATCTAGTGCATGGGTAGAGATGAGATCGAGTTCCTACCACCTGGCAGTGTAAGGGTTTCAGCATTCACAGGGAAAAATAGAGTTTATGTACCTGCTCCTGTCACCAAATCTATGGATTTCTCACAAACTAGGGAATGTGTAGGCTCCGTGTCTTTCTAGAATTGTTTCCCCCTTCCCAAACCTTAGCTCTCCTTGGGTTTGGCTGTCTAGAGCTCACTGCCAAGGCATCCTCTCTTTTCTATTACCTATAAGTCTGTCTAGCTCAAGCAAGAGCATACTCAACACTGAATCATTTTTTGGTTTGCTTTTGTTTTTTATGATGGCTTCTGTGATAGCTTCCTTTAATCGCATCTACTCAGGTACAGCTTTTAATGTCATTTAATAGCTTGATGCTGCTTTTAAGGCACTATACTACCTTTACCAAATGGAGGAATCAGATGTATGGCTGTAGACTGCCATATGACTAAATCGATTGTGCTCACTGCTCTTTTTCTTTTCACTGCAATGGTTTGATGGGTTTGTGCCTGGGCAAGAGCAGTTATCCCACCAGCACATCTTTAAAGGATTTTCTAAAGACCTCCTTGCCTACTCTTCCCTCTTCCTCCACCTACAACTCCTGTGTATACTGCTGCCACACTCCAGCTCATGAACACACCACTATCTTAGCTTGCTTTCTTCAGAAACTAAGTTTCCTTATCAACTTTGTGACAAAACACTAGCCCTTTTTCCTTTATTAATACAATATTTTTAACTGTTCATTCCAGCTGTCTGACTTGGGGGATTCATCTTAGAATTCTAAGAGCAAAAATAAAATCAGTCCTGTAGGATGAGTAAGGTATAGTGTTTCCTTGAGCTACCAAATTGTACTAGTTAACAAAAGTGACCTCTCTAGTTTTTAAGTGGTCAGTTTCAACCACACCCTGTAAAAGAGAGGATACTGTATGGCTTGGCTAAGCTTTGAGAGTGGTGTCTATAATTAGAATGCTGCACTGAAATGGCTTGCTGGCATGTTGTCATCTGTGCATACTGAATACATTTCCATAAAATTGTTTCAGTTAATCCTCCTTTGGGGTCCATCGTGGGGGGTCTGTAATTCACTGCTCTTGTACTTCTTCCTACCACTGGGCCTCTGTGAGCATAAGCATGTTGCTGAGCTCTTGTGAGGTACATGAGTAGTGTGCTTATCGTTTTTTTCCATGTGTGTGTGAACGTGTGTGTGTGAACATGTGTGTGTATGTGTGCATGTGTGTGCATGTTTGCATGTACATGCTTGCATGGGGAGTGGGGAAGGGAGTATCACAAAGTCAAAAATGAAATCTAAGTCTCATTTTAAGCACTAAAGCTGAGCTCCACATATAGCTCTTCCTCAGTGTGTTGCAATCTACAACCAAGGATGTTGTTGATTAGTCAGTAAATCGTGTCCAACTCTTTGCAACCCCATGCAGTACACCAGGGTCCTCTGCCCTCCACTATCTCTGAGAGTTTGCTCAGAATCATGTTCATTGAGTTGGTGGTGTTATCTAACCAAGCATAGCAACCAAGTATAATAGAGCATTAAAAAATGCAGGATGCTTGGGGCTGGTGTATGGGGATGATCTGGAGGGAAGATGTGGGGTGGGAGGTGGGAGGGGGGTTCATGTTTGGGAGTTCGTGTAAAAAAATAAATAAATACAAAAATACAAAATAAAATTAAAAAAAAATGCATCTCAGAAAAAACACACAGTGTTTCTATTTTAAAAGTTTCTCACTTACTGCTATATCACCTTGCCCTTGGTCACAGTGGCCATCACTTTAGTACAGAGGTTAAAAAATGTCTGTAAAAGGTTAGAGAGACTGTTAATAGTTTAGGCTTTTCAGGCCATAAGATCTGTGCTACACTGAGTCAACTCTACATCTGAAGCTTGAAACGAATCAGAGACAATATGTAGGTGAATAGGTGTGCTTGTATTCCAATAAAATTTTATTTGTAGGCACTGAAATTTGGATTTCATATAATTTTCATGTATCACAAGATATGCTTTTGATTCCTTTTCAGCTATTTTCAAAATGGAAAAAAACATTCTGAGCTTGCAGGCTATATGAAAACGGGGAGGAGGCTGGACTTGGCTTGCAGGCCAGAGTTTACAGACCCCTATTTTATCACCATCCAGATATAGAAAATCCTAGTCACTTACTTGGCTCTGGAAAAAAAAACAACAACTGTTTGTTGTATAACTTCGACTTGACTACTCCCTATGGCCACAGCCAAACATCATGTATGAGGAGGAGTTTTCATTCATCCCTCAAATGCTTCCATTTCTTAAGCCAACAGCTTCAGTGATGCTGCAGGAAAAGTTCTAAGCTGCTTACAGCTTACGCATGTGCCGCCTGGGTGTCCCAGACACCGAATTTGATTATTACCACACGACTCCAATGTAGTTCCTGCAGGCCAATTTGCTTGGCCATCTAAAAACAGCTTCCTCCGCCTGTCTCTGTGGGTAAATTCGGTAGTGGAAATAGGCAGGACAGTCCTCCCAGGAGACAGGCCCAGAGGGTACTTTGACCACTGGGATTCTTGCTGCAAAGATGCCAAACCGCAGCTCTGAAGGGAGTGTGAAGGGACGAGTCTGGAGCAGCCCAGCTCAGCTGGGGAAGGATGTCAGGAAGTGAGACAGCTTAGGCCAGGCCTCAGAGGAGTATGAGCTGCTGGCATGAGTGCCCTCTTAACTAGCCAGCATCATGTGAAAGTTCAGGGCTTTGTGACTTCCCCTGAACTAGCTTTTCCTTCCTAGGCAGTCTGTTCAGCTGTGCACCCTTCCAGTCTTCTCGAGTTCTAACTAGGTAAATGAGGTACTCTACATTCACGACGATCCCTTCCTCTCTTCAGTCCTGGAGAAACGGGTGTGAATACTGTGGAGACAAAGGAATCTTTTCATACACTTGACTCCAACCATCAACAGCCTTAAATGTCATTTCATCCTAGCAATCTTCCCTGGTTGCGTTCCCACTCTTATTTCGGCTTCCTCCTCTCTGTACTCAGAGATTATTATCTCTATTCAGACTCTGCAACACTCTAATTTATAATAGACTTTTTCATGGCTGTATCATTTAGATTTTTATTTTATTTATTTATTTATTTTTATTTTTTTCAGGCCAGGCAAATAGACATTTTATTGTCAGTTCTGCAGCCTCATGGTTGGGGAACTCTGGGAAAGTTTTCTCACTTTTTTTTTTATTTAAAAAATTTTTATTTTTACTTTATTTTACTTTACAGTACTGTATTGGTTTTGGCATACATTGACACGAATCCGTCATGGGTGTACATGAAATCCCAAACATGAACCTCCCCCCTCCATGGGGCAAAAACAGTGATTTATAATTCTCCTAGGATATAGTACCCACTGGCATATTACTCTGTGTATTGTGGGTCTTCCATTAGTACATTTCATTGATTAAATATGGAGGAAAGCATTTCAGAAGATGCCTGTGCCAGACTGGCTGTCATTCCTTTAACTTAGATATTTACTATTCCTGCAGGCCAATTTGCTTGGCCATCTAAAAACAGCTTCCTCCGCCTGTCTCTGTGGGTAAATTCGGTAGTGGAAATAGGCAGGACAGTCCTCCCAGGAGACAGGCCCAGAGGGTACTTTGACCACTGGGATTCTTGCTGCAAAGATGCCAAACCGCAGCTCTGAAGGGAGTGTGAAGGGACGAGTCTGGAGCAGCCCAGCTCAGCTGGGGAAGGATGTCAGGAAGTGAGACAGCTTAGGCCAGGCCTCAGAGGAGTATGAGCTGCTGGCATGAGTGCCCTCTTAACTAGCCAGCATCATGTGAAAGTTCAGGGCTTTGTGACTTCCCCTGAACTAGCTTTTCCTTCCTAGGCAGTCTGTTCAGCTGTGCACCCTTCCAGTCTTCTCGAGTTCTAACTAGGTAAATGAGGTACTCTACATTCACGACGATCCCTTCCTCTCTTCAGTCCTGGAGAAACGGGTGTGAATACTGTGGAGACAAAGGAATCTTTTCATACACTTGACTCCAACCATCAACAGCCTTAAATGTCATTTCATCCTAGCAATCTTCCCTGGTTGCGTTCCCACTCTTATTTCGGCTTCCTCCTCTCTGTACTCAGAGATTATTATCTCTATTCAGACTCTGCAACACTCTAATTTATAATAGACTTTTTCATGGCTGTATCATTTAGATTTTTATTTTATTTATTTATTTATTTTTATTTTTTTCAGGCCAGGCAAATAGACATTTTATTGTCAGTTCTGCAGCCTCATGGTTGGGGAACTCTGGGAAAGTTTTCTCACTTTTTTTTTTATTTAAAAAATTTTTATTTTTACTTTATTTTACTTTACAGTACTGTATTGGTTTTGGCATACATTGACACGAATCCGTCATGGGTGTACATGAAATCCCAAACATGAACCTCCCCCCTCCATGGGGCAAAAACAGTGATTTATAATTCTCCTAGGATATAGTACCCACTGGCATATTACTCTGTGTATTGTGGGTCTTCCATTAGTACATTTCATTGATTAAATATGGAGGAAAGCATTTCAGAAGATGCCTGTGCCAGACTGGCTGTCATTCCTTTAACTTAGATATTTACTCTTCATCAGGAAATTTCTTAAGTCTGCTTTCTTATATTATTCCTCTGATGCACTCTACTGCTAGACATAAGAATGATCTACTGGCTGCAACAGTCATTACCCCACTGATGTCCAACATCAGTTTGATGGACCTGGTTTTTAGGATTCACCTTCTTTTGCTTTTTTTCATTTACCCACTGTTTCTATTAACAAAATATCACACATATGCACATAAGCATATGCACACTCACCTGGAAATAGGTGATTTTTAAAATAAATATATAACTATACATATTATATTTCTATAAATCATCTATTTCCATGTGAGAAGCATAAAAAATAAAATTATCCATGATTGCACCCCCCCCCCAAATCACTGTTAATATATTGGCACCAAATTCTTTACCCTAAAATGAAAGTGAAATCATTCGGTCCTGTCTGACTCTTAGTGATCCCATGGACTATAGCCTACCAGGCTCCTCTAATCCATGGGATTTTCCAGGCAGAAGTATTGAGGTGGGTTGTCATTTCATTCTCCAATTATTTGCAACTCTTTTCAAAACATTTATTGATATACTATTTTGAAGGAAGTGAATACATCCATATTCATATATCAAGGCAATTAGTCTAGCATTTCTATTGGTGGTATGTAAAATAATTTTAGGTGGTACTTGGGTGAATTTGTTTTCTTATAAGTGTATTTATTTTCTTATAGTAAGGGATACATTTTCCATCTATGTTAGTGATAAAAATGTTCTTGCTAAAGGTAATAACTTAAGTAAAATAAAAGTGAGTTGACTTATATGAACATGGCAAAAGTCATTGAGTGATTCAGGTTTAGGACACATCTGAGTTTGTCATCAATTCATACATTGTGTAAGTAACCATATTAGACACCATGGTAGAGTCAAATGTGGGTGATATATGGATCTATCTAGGAAAGCACTCATGAAACTCTTTATCAGAATAGTGTAAAACAGGGGCATACTATGGTTTCTGTGGTTAATATTTCAGTTATCTTATGAAATGGCAAAATATAAGTTGGGTATTATGATAAGAGTCAATATCTAAATGTAGTGACTTGGACAACTATCTGAGGCCAGTCTTGCTTCTTGCTTCCTTATGAAACAGCTCAAGCATGGCTCCTGGGCTGACTCTGTTATGAAATTTTAAGCGTGCAGTTTTCACAGCAGATACCTGTGATCCAGGTACTATGGTTCTACAAATTCCACAATGTCAATGAAATTGTGATGCTGTGAAACTGGTGCACTCAATATGCCAACAAATTTGGAAAGCTCAGCAGTGGCTACAGGACTGGAAAAGGTCAGTTTTCATTCCAATCCCAAATAAAGGCAATGCCAAAGAATGCTCAAACTACCACACAGTTGCACTCATCTCACATGCTAGTCAAGTAATGCTCAAAATTCTCCAAGCCAGGCTTCAGCAATATGTGAACCGTGAACTCCCTGATGTTCAAGCTGGTTTTAGAACAGGCAGAGAAACCAGAGATCAAATTGCCAACATCTGCTGGATCATGGGAAAAAAAAGAGAGTTCCAGGAAAATATCTATTTCTGCTTTATTGACTATGCCAAAGCCTTTGACTGTGTGGATCACAATAAACTGTGGACAATTCTGAAAGTAATGGGAATACCAGACCACCTGACCTGCCTCTTGAGAAATCTGTATGTGAGTCAGGAAGCAACAGTTAGAACTGGACATGGAACAAGAGACTGGTTCCAAATAGGAAAAGGAGTACGTCAAGGCTGTATACTGTCTCCCTGCTTATTTAACTTCTGTGCAGAGTACATCATGAGAAACGCTGGACTGGAAGAAACACAAGCTGGAATCAAGATTGCCAGGAGAAATATCAATAACCTCAGATATGCCGATGACACCACCCTTATGGCAGAGAGTGAAGAGGAACTAAAAAGCCTCTTGATGAAAGTGAAAGTGGAGAGTAAAAAAGTTGGTTTAAAGCTCAACATTCAGAAAACGAAGATCATGGCATCCGGTCCCATCACTTCATGGCAGATAGATGGGGAAACAGTGGAAACAGTGTCAGACTTTATTTTTCTGGGCTCCAAAATCACTGCTGATGGTGATTGCAGCCATGAAATTAAAAGACACTTACTTACTCCTTGGAAGAAAAGTTATGAGCAACTTAGATAGTATATTCAAAAGCAGAGACATTATTTTGCCAACTAAGGTCCGTCTAGTCAAGCCTATGGTTTTTCCAGTAGTCATGTATGGATGTGAGAGTTGGACTGTGAAGAAGGCTGAGCGCCGAAGAATTGATGCTTTTGAACTGTGGTGTTGGAGAAGACTCTTGAGAGTCCCTTGGACTGCAAGGAGATCCAATCAGTTCATTCTGAAGGAGATCAGCCCTGCGTATTCTTTGGAAGGAATGATGCTAAAGCTGAAACTCCAGTACTTTGGCCACCTCATGCAAAGAGTTGACTCATTGGAAAAGACTCTGATGCTGGGAGGGATTGGGGGCAGGAGAAGAAGGGGACGACCGAGGATGAGATGGCTGGATGGCATCACTGACTCGATGGACGCGAGTCTGAGTGAACTCCGGGAGTTGGTGATGGATAGGGAGGCCTGGCGTGCTGCGATCCATGGGGTCGCAAAGAGTCGGACACGTCTGAGTGACTGAACTGAACTGAACTGAAAGTAAGGACAGATGGAGAGGCTGTAGACTGTGTTGGACTGAGGAGAAAAATAGTATAGTTGACAATCACAGGGTTAAGAACTTGGTCTTATTGAGGAAGTAGAAGGGGGAAGAAAAACTGAACTCATTAAATTGGCTTTTAAATCTATTTCTTGTAAAATGGTGTGGCCACTTGGAAAACAGTATGGTTTCTTCCTTTATTTTTTTAACAAAATTTAAAATAGAATTACTATATGATTCAGTAATTCCGCTTCTGGAATATATGTCTGAGAGAAGTGAAAGAAGAAGCTTTAAAAGATATTTGTATTTATGGCAGCAGTATTTACAATAGCCAAATGGTAGAAGTGATCCAAGTGTCCATCAATGGATGAATGGATAAATAAAATGAGATATAAACATGTAATGAAATATCATGCAACCTTACGAAGGGAGGGAATTCTGGTACATGCTATGACATGGAGGAAGCTTGATGGCATTAGTTTAGTTAGTTAGTATTAGTTGCTTGGTCATGTTTGGCTCTGTGTGACCCCGTGGCCTATAGCCCGCCAGGCTCCTCTGTCCATGGGATTCTCCAGGCAAGAATACTGGAGTGTATTGCAATGCCCTTCTCCAGGGGATCTTCCTGGCCAAGGGATCGAACCTGGGTCTCCTGCATTGTAAGTGGATTCTTTACCATCTGAGCCACCAGGGGCCAAGTGAAATAAGCCAGTTGCCAAAAAGACAAATTCTGTATTATTCCACTTTTATGAGGTACCAAGAGTAGTCAAATTTATATTGATGGAAGTTAGAATGTTGGCTACCAGGAGCTGAAAGAAGGAAAGACTGGGCAGTTACTCTTTGATCGGTATAAAGTTTCAGTTTGGGGAGATGAAAGAAGATTCGGAGATTGATGATCGTAACAGTTGCACAACAATGTGAATACACTTAATGCCATTGAATTGTACACTTAGAAAAAGTTAAATGCTAAATTTACATTATATATACTTTAGTATAGTTAAATAAAGAAAAGTTTATTTTCTGTCTTCTTATGCCCAGTATAACTCTCTCTGAACACAGTCTTTGTCAGTGGCCTATTTTGTGTAGCAGCTCAGATGTATGCATATGTACAATGAAGAAGTCATGTTCCGGATTTTTTTTTTTGCAGTAATGTTTTGCTTCTAGGTAGTCTTACTCCTGCTGGAATCAACTTCCTTGTAAGGAAAGGTTTCACTTTACTATAAGTGGCACTTTTTGTGTTTGCTCCCTGAAATGTCACAGGCCATAGTTTAATGTACCAACAATGGTGGAGTTTAATGAAACTGTCTTTGGATAAAGTCTGCTGAGTAGTATATTCTTACCTCCATCACTGATGCTTTTTATGGACCTGGATTCCTTCTCCATGAAATGAGCCAAGCATTGACTGAGGCTCAGTGTGGAAGTGAATTTATTCAAGTTGGATTCTGACAATCAGTAAATACATAAGCAAAGCAATTCCTTGGAAAAACAGTGATGCTGCACTTATTCTTTTTTTTTTTTTAATTTTTACTTTATTTTACTTTACAGTACTGTATTGGTTTTGGCATACATTGACATGATGCACTTACTCTTTATAGACTATTTTCTATAATTTGCTTTGAGGCTTGTGTGTATATATGATAGTTTGTCACTCAGTCGTACCAAACTCTGTGTGACCCCATGTACTCTAGCCTGCCAGGCTCCTCTGTCCATGGGATTCTCCTGGCAAGAATACTGGAATGGGTTGCCATTCCCTTCTCCAGGGGATCTTCCTGACCCAAGGATGAAACCCAGGCCTCTTGCATCGAAGGCAGATTTTTTAATGTCTGAGCCACCAAAAAAGCCCCCAGTCTGGAGGTTTACCTAGCACCAAAGGTGATCATCCTCTCCTTTAACATAACTGATAAAGGCAAGTCGGTACACCATTTAATATTGTGGTTAGGCACATAGGCTCTGAAGTCAGGTAGCCTGTGTCCCAGGTTTATTGCTAGCTGTATGATCTTGGTTCAAGTTTTGTTTTGTTTTTTTTGTCTTTTCTTATCTATAAAATAGCATGGTAAGAATGGTACCTAATCTGTAGGGTTGCTGTGAGAATTACATGAGTTAATATTTATAGAGTACATAGAGCAGAGTTTCGCACCTAGTACTTTGGCCACCTCATGCGAAAAGTTGACTCATTGGAAAAGACTCTGATGCTGGGAGGGATTGGGGGCAGGAGGAGAAGGGGACGACCGAGGCTGAGATGGCTGGATGGCATCACGGACTCGATGGACGTGAGTCTAAGTGAACTCCGGGAGATGGTGATGAACAGGGAGGCCTGGCGTGCTGCGATTCATGGGGTCGCAAAGAGTCGGACACGACTGAGCTACTGAACTGAACTGAACTGATGGACTATATGAATGTTCATTATTTTTATTAGCTAAAGCATGCATGGATAAGCAGTTCCAGGGCTATTGTAAGGATATGATGGCATCTTCTAGAGTGACCCATGATGAGGTAATGGAGAGGGCACTTGTTAGGGTCTAAGAACTGACAATTTGTATTCTAGTTCAGGTTTAACCATTTATTCACTTTGTGACTTTTGGCAATTTACTTAAATGTAAATTAAGCCTTAGTTTCATCACTCTGTGCTGTGCTTAGTCTCTTAGTTATGTTCAGCTCTTTGCAATGCCATGGACTGTAGCCCACCAGGCTCCTCTGTCCATGGGGATTCTCCAGGCAAGAATACTGAAGTGAGTTGCCCTCCTCCAGGGGATCTTTCCAACCCAGGGATCGAACTCAGGTCTCCCACATTGCAGGTGGATTCTTTACAGTCTGAGCCACCAGGGAAGTCCATGAATACTGGAGTGAGTAGCCTATTCCTTCTCCAGGGGATCTTCCCAACCCAGGAATTGAACCGGGATCTTCTGCATTGCAGGTGGATTTTTTACCAGCTGAGCTGCCAGGGAAGCCCACGTAAATTAAGCCTTAGTTTCATCATCCTAAAGAGTAGTGATATGGGAAGCGATCTTCTTCAGTCTCTTAACATGTAGCTATAAGCATCTAAGTTGTAAAGTTATAATGTTTCTGTTAGAGTTATTATTATAGCTTTCATTTTTGTTCTCCTTACCTCCTTTTGTATTATGGCAAAGGGAAACTTTTCTACTTAAAAACTGGTTATTTTGCATGATAGAAATGGTACATGCCTACTGTAGAAAATGTGGAAAAAAATCTATCATTTTGCCCTACTATTAACACATTCTTTCTTATTTACTATAAAGTATCTTAATGCTTGAGCTTCCCAGATGGTGCAGTGGTAAAGAATCCTCCTGTCAATGCCAGAAACACAGGAGACATGGGTTCAATCCCTGGGTTGGGAAGATCCCCTAGAAGAGAAAATGGTAACCCACTCCAATATTTTTGCCTTGAAAATCCCATGGACAGAGGAGCCTGGCAGGATACAGTCCATGGTGTTGCAGAGAGTTGGACATAATTTAGTGACTGAGCATGCATGCATCTTAATGCTTAAAGTTTTTATATAGCTTTTTTTCTGTTTTCTGGCACAAGATCCAAGCTGGGGAGACCTATACATGGAGAAAGTTACTTAAACTCAATTTTTGATGCTTAATTTTGTTAGGAAGTGGAATTTTTTTAATATGCAGATTTTATTGCTACATGAAGAAAATGATAATAAATTGACTATGTTTACAGTGTCACCTGAGAAGAATTTTCAAATATGCATAATTCCTAATATGCCACAATATTAAAAATGGCTTTAATTTATTTCATAACTACTATATAAGTCTAAGCAATGAAAATAATGAATTGTAAATATCTAAGTATTTGAAATAACTGGGTTTAACGATTATAAACAACATAGGAACATTCTCAAAGTAAGGCTGTTTCTCTGCATGGAAGCAATAGTCAAAATAAATTTTTAGTTCTGGAAATCTAATCAGTTTGTATTAGGAATGTTTTGACACAATGAGATAGTGGAAGTGGATACAATGCCCTCCACAGGGAGTATGGTTCAACTTCTTCATTAACTGTTTTAATGGCTGTAGGTTTGAGAAAGTGAAAGTGTTAGTCACTCAGTCGTGTCTGATTCTTTGCGACTCTATGGACTATAGTCCACTAGGTTCTTCTGTCCATGGGATTCTCCAGACAAGAATACTGAAGTGGGTTGCCATTCCCTTCTCCAAGGGAATGAGAAGGTCTTGGAAAAAGTCATGGAGACATCAAAGATGGTGGGCGATTTCCAAACTTTTCCCCATTTACATAGTGCCTTTTTGTGGAAAAACTGGCAACTCACGCTCTTTGTCATTTGTTATTCCTCAGCTTCGGCCATCCTCTTTCATCCTTTCTTCCATAATTGCCGCCTCCTATTAACTGAGTCACAGAAGTTTCATATTACACTTTGTGATTCTCTGCAATAAATAGAAGTTTAAGGTTTTTTATGAGTCATTGACCTTTGATATTATTTTATCAGAAATTGAAAGAGTTAATAAAAGTTATGATAAAACTCTCAGTAAGTGGTAATACACTTGATCCTCCCTACTGATATAAATGGCTCTGCTGGTGGTGCTAAAAGATATATCCAATTGGTCTCTCCACTATGCTTGAAAGTAGAATGGCAGCTTTCTTTCACTGAAGAGAAGGCCACAGAAGAGAAGGTGGAGATTATAGCAGTCGAGAACAAAATTAAGGCCACAGACTCTAACAGTTAGTACTTTCCCCCAAATATCTACCTTTCCTGGCCAGCAACAGATTGAAGACTATGAAAAGAAGTCTCTTCTAACTTGAATGCTACATGTTTAATTGAGGCAATGTGGTGTTCAAGTTCAGAGAAGGCAATGGTGCCCCACTCCAGTGCTCTTGCCTGGAAAATCCCATGGACGGAGGAGCCTGGTGGGCGGCTGTCTATGCGGTCGCACAGAGTCGGACATGACTGAAGCGACTTAGCAGCAGCAGCAGTGTTCAAGTTAGAAGAGACTTCTTTTCATAGTCTTCAATCTGTTGCTGGCCAGGAAAGGTAGTTATTTGGGGGAAACTACTTACTGTTAGAGTCTGTGGCCNTCTCTTCTAACTTGAATGCTACATGTTTAATTGAGGCAATGTGGTGTTCAAGTTCAGAGAAGGCAATGGTGCCCCACTCCAGTACTCTTGCCTGGAAAATCCCCTGGACGGAGGAGCCTGGTGGGCGGCTGTCTATGCGGTCGCACAGAGTCGGACATGACTGAAGCGACTTAGCAGCAGCAGCAGTGTTCAAGTTAGAAGAGACTTCTTTTCATAGTCTTCAATCTGTTGCTGGCCAGGAAAGGCAGATGTTTGGGGAAAAGTATTTACTGTTGATTGACATATGTCTTTGAGAACCTTACCAATAGCACATGGGAAACAAAGAAACCTACTTTGCTTGTTCCAAACCACCTCCTGGAAGCCCTTGCTCAGTTCAGTTGGAACTCTTAGGTCAACCAAACACAAAATTGAGAAAACATTCAAAGAACTAGTGTGTAGCAGAGGAGTTGGAAGGATTGGAAAGGGCTCAGTATTTGCTTTATTTCCTCTGAGCTCATTACTTGCTCTGAGTAGTAATGCTCCGAGTTAGCCAGGAAGGTAAGATAAACACTATTTGGTTAATAAGTTCTGTAAGAACCCCACAGAATATCTTTTCTGATTTACCATTGTATGGTTGGAAAAAGCATAATATCCTCTTTGCTCGAACTTTTTCTCATTCAGCTTTGAAGCTGGTGGATAATTTAGAGTGTGACTGAATGGTGAGCGCTTGCTTGTTCACATCTTTCTCAGGTTAGGAATGTTAAATGTGTATAAGACACGTTATGAGAAAAGGGTATATTACTTGGACTTCATCTCTTAATGCAATTTTAGATCAAATGGAGATGTTTCCTGACTCAATATTTACAGCCTAAAACTGATTTTTTTATTTTGAATTTGAAGAATTAAAAAGCAGAAAGAAGTGTGTCTGTATTTTTTGGTGCTACAGTGCCCCAAATTGACCCTCATGATTCACTCATCAACTTTGGTTCCTACCAAATAAATAAAAATACCTTTAAGAGCTGGTTAAATACAGTTGTTGGATAAACAGATTTTCCTTACATACCTGAACAATGATGGGGCAGCCTTGGTTTATGCACCATAATACCAAATGCAAATGTTCCAATTCAGTTAACCTTAAAACATATATATGGGAGTAATGGACTTTGGTTCCTACCAAATAAATAAAAATACCTTTAAGAGCTGGTTAAATACAGTTGTTGGATAAACAGATTTTCCTTACATACCTGAACAATGATGGGGCAGCCTTGGTTTATGCACCATAATACCAAATGCAAATGTTCCAATTCAGTTAACCTTAAAACATATATATGGGAGTAATGGTGAGAGGGAAGGACAAGAACAAAGAAGGGGAGGGTGGAGAGAAAGGATGTATTGGTAGGGTTTTCATTTAAAAAATTAATAAACAATTTTTAAAAATAACTATGCCTTGAAAATAAACAGTATTCCATAAGCAGTGAGTCTAAAATAAATTTTACAGTCTCTTTCAAAACAAGAATTGCTATGTTCATTTTCCATAATATGTTGTAATATATACACTGACTGTTTTTATAAGCGTGTTCTGCCCACCTTGGCCTTCAGTGTGGTTGACCATGTGTATTGATGAAGGATTGTAAAGATTAGAGCAATAGAGTGATTCTTTATATGAAAATATCTCACCCGTATTAAGCCATTTCTTAATACAGATGACAAAGTTGAGAACAAGTAAAATTTTAAAGCATGAGACAGTCTATTAATTCTACCATCTAAGTCACTGTTGTGCCATGTGCTAAGTCTCTTCATTATGTTCAACTCTGTGTGACCCTCCAGGCAGCTATACTGGAGTGGGTTGCCATGCCCTCTTCCAGGGGATCTTCCCGACCCAGGGTTCAAACCCGAGTCTCTTTTATCTCCTGCATTGGCATCAGGTTCTTTATCACTAGTGCCATCTGGAAAGTCCAAGTCACTGTTGGTCAGTTATTAATAAAGTCACTATCTGTGTAATAGGACATCATTAAAATTATAGCAGGAAGTGAAGAGGAACTAAAAAGCCTGTTGATGAAGGTGAAAGAGGAGAGTGAAAAAGTTGGCTTAAAGCTCAATATTCAGAAAACGATCATCATGGCATCTGGTCCCATCACTTCATGGGAAATAGATGGGGAAACAGAGGAAACAGTGTCAGGCTTTATTTTTGGGAGCTCCAAAATCACTGCAGTTGGTGATTGCAGCCATGAAATTAAAAGACGCTTACTCTTTGGAAGGAAGGTTATGACCAACCTAGATAGCATATTGAAAAGCAGAGACATTACTTTGCCAAAAAAGGTCCATCTAGTCAAGGCTATGGTTTTTCCAGTAGTCGTGTATGGATGTGAGAGTTGGACTGTGAAGAAGGCTGAGTGCCAAAGAATTGATGCTTTCAAACTATGGTGTTGGAGAAGACTCCTGAGAGTCCCTTGGACTGCAAAGAGATCCAACCAGTCCATTCTAAAATAGATCAGCCTTGTGTGTTCTTTGGAAGGAATGATGCTAAAGCTGAAACTCCAGTACTTTGGCCACCTCATGTGAAGAGTTGACTCATGGAAAAAACTCTGATGCTGGGAGGGATTGGGGGCAGGAGGAGAAGGGGACGACAGAGGATGAGATGGCTGGATGACATCACTGACTCGATGGATGTGAGTCTGAGTGAACTCTGGGAGTTGGTGGTGGACAGGGAGGCCTGGCGTGCTGTGATTCATGGGGTCTCAAGAGTTGGACATGACTGAGCGACTGAACTGAACTGAACTGAAAATTATAGCTGATGCTAAAGCAGTCTTTATGGGTCAGTAAAAATTTTGTAAGCACCTGTTTTACCCATTAGATGACTAATATTAAAAATCTACTCCTATGAAAAGTATCAAACTTTGGGATATTATATCAATGTATAGCATAATTGAAAAAATTTATAACTTGTTTCCAGGTGATTTTTTTCCATTTCAGTGTATTTCTTAAATGCACAAAATACAATGCAATATTGTGGTAGCAATAGGTGAACTGTGAACTTCCGTATATTCAAGCTGGTTTTAGAAAAGGCAGAGGAACCAGAGAAAAATATGCCAACATCCACTGGATCATCGAAAAAGCAAGAAAGTTCCAGAAAAACATCTATTTCTGCTTTATTGACTATGCCAAAGCCTTTGACTGTGTGGATCACAATAAACTGTGGAAAATTCTGAAGGTGATGAGAATATCAGACCACCTGACCTGCCTCTTGAGAAACCTATATGCAGGTCAGGAAGCAACAGTTAGAAATGGTCCAGATCAGGAAAGGAGTACGTCAAGGCTGTATATTTTCATCGTGCTTTATTTAACTTAAATGCAGAGTACATCATGAGAAACGCTGAGCTGGATGAAGCACAAGCTGGAATCAAGATGGCCAGGAGAAATATCAATAA
>SJYX01011400.1:167396-204330 GCA_006410675.1 Oreotragus oreotragus
TGTCTTAAGATTGCTTTGCACCTCTGAGGTCTTTTGTGTTTCCATCCATGTTATAAACATTTTTGTTCTAGTTCTGTGAAACATGCCATTGGTAATTTGATCTGCGTTGAATGTGTAGATTGCTTTAGTCAGTATAGTAATCTTCACGATAATTATTCTTCCATTGCTGGAAGATGGGTGTGTCTCTCTATCTGTTTATATCATTTTTGTTTTCGTTCATCAATGTCTTAAAGCTTTCTACATATAGTCTTTTGTCTCCTTAGGTTGGTTTATTCCTAGGTATTTTATTCTTTCTGTTGCAGCAGTAAATGGGATTATTTCCTTGATTCTGTTCTCTGATCTTTCATTGTTACCGTATGGGTATGCAAGGGATTCCCATGTATTGATTTTTGTATCCTGCTACAAAATTACTAAATTCCTTGATTGGCTCTCGTAGGTTTCTGACTGGATCTTTAGGGTTTTCTGTGTATAGTATCAGTTTCTCTGCAAACGGGGAGAGGTTTACTTCCTTTGTCTCCAATCTGGATTTCTCTCTCTCTTTATTCTCTGATTGTCGTGGCTAGGACTTCCGCATTTCATACTGGAATCTTCAAGGGCCACCCTTTGGGCTGTCCTGGGACTGTCTCTTATACACATCTAGATGTGTATAAGAGACAGGAGGATGAGATGGTTGGATGGTGTCACTGACTCAGTGGACATGAGTGGGTGGGCTGCAGGAGTTGATGATGGACAGGGAGGCCTGGTACACTGCAGTCCGTGGGGCTGCAAAGAGTCGGACACAACTGAGCGACTGAACTGAACTGTAATAGATGTGATTGAGGCAACAAGAGTTCCACAATGAGTAGAGATGGCTATGGTAAATGATAGTTGATCATTTTGTTGCTTATTTGGTGGTTTGGTTGCTAAAGAACGTGAAAGTAGCTCAATCATGTCTGACTCTTTGCAACCCCATGAACTATATGGAATTCTCCAGGCCAGAATTCTGGAATGGGTACCCTTTCCCTTCTCCAGAGGATCTTCCCAACCTAGGGATAGAACCCAGGTCTCCCGCATTGTGGGCGGATTTTTCACCAGCTGAGCCACCAAGGAAGCCTGGTTTAGTTGCTAAGTTATGTCCAGCTCTTGGGACCACATGGACAATAGCCTGTCAGGCACGTCTCTCCATGGGCTCCTCCAGGCAAGAATACTGGAGTGGGTTGCCATTCTGTTCTCCAGGGGACCTTCCCAAGCCAGGGATCAAACTTGGACTCCTGAACTGCAGGCATATTCTTTACTGACTTAGCCACCTAATACAATGTTTTAAGGAAAGTTTTAAGAAAGAATATATCATGGTGCCCATATTTGGGCCTAAAGGTGTGCTGTTTTAAACTCAGATCCCAAACAGATAGTAATAAAGAAGCAAAAAACACACAGAATTTCACCAAACACAGAATACTTATGTTAGAGAGAGAAGTTATATGACCCAGAAAACCACATGAAAGTTAATGATGAGCCTCAAATAGTTACCAACAGGCCTGTCTTAAAATCATTGCTACCAAAGTTAGTGGGAACCTACTGTATCGTGCAGATTTCCCTAGTGGCTCAGTGGTGAAGAACACACCAGCCAATGCAGGAAGTGCAAGAGATGCAGGTTTGATCCCCGGGTTGGGAAGATCCCTAGGAAAGGCAAACCACTCCAGTGCTTTTGCCTGGGAAATCCCATGGACATAGAAGCCAGGTGGGCTACAGTCGATGGGGTCACAAAAGAATCAGACATGATTCAGCGACTATACAACAGAAGAGCACCAGTGGGAATGTACTGTATAAGGCAGAGAGCTCAGCATGTTGTTCTGTGGTCACCTACATGTGTGGTATGGGGGCAGGGGTGGAGGGAGGTCCCAGAAGGAAGGGCTATATGTATACATATATAGCTCATTCACTTTGTTGTGCAGCAGAAACTAGCACAGCATTGTAAAGCAACTATATCTCAATAAAAAACAAACGAAATTTTTTTTTTTTGGCATACATTGACATGAATCCGTCATGGGTGTACATGAACTCCCAAACATGAACCCCCCCTCCCACCTCCCACTCCACATCATGCCTCCGGATCATCCCCATACACCAGCCCCAAACATCCTGCATCCTGCATCGAATATAGACTGGCGATTCGTTTCTTACATTTCGGTGCTGTTCTCCCAAATCATCCCACCCTCTCCCTCTCCCTCAGAGTCCAAAAGTCTGCTCTACACATCTGTGTCTCTTTTGCTTCTTGCATACAAGGTCCTCCTTACCATCTTTCTAAATTCCGTGTATATGTGTTAGTATACTGTATTGGTGTTTTTCTTTCTGGCTTACTTCACTCTGTATAATTGGTTCCAGTTTCATCCATCTTATTAGAACTGATTCAAATGTATTCTTTTTAATGGCTGAGTAATACTCCATTGTGTATATGGACCACAGCTTAAATGAATTTTTAAAAAGAGAAAAAAAGGAACTTGCAGTTGTAAATAGACCGTAAAACTGTAAATAGTTGTTAGGGTCCTAATACAATAAATTGAACAACTCCCAGCCAGGATGGAGAAATATTAGCATGGGTCACACAGAGGAAGGGCAGGAAGGGAACTACAGGAAAAGGGACAATGAAAGAACGAGAGGTCAGATTCAAACAGACACCTTCCTTTTAGTCAGATCTGGGTAGCCTTTATGCTTTCTCAGAAGGATACAACTAGATATTCATATCAGTGTGTTTGGTTGCTTGGTCATGTCTGACTCTTTGTGACTCCATGGACTGTAGCCCTCCAGGCTCCTCTGTCCATGGAGTTTCCCAGGCAAGAATACTGGAGTGGGTTCCATTTTCTCCTCTAGGGGGTCTTCCCAACCCAGGATCAAACTTGCATCTCCTGCAGCTCCTGCAATTGGCAGTTGGAATCTTTACCACTGAAATACCAGGGAATCACATTTATACCAGTATTTACTACATTTATATTTTGCTAAATATAAATGTTAGAAAATTATATATTAAGTTAGATGACAGCGTATCATTGATTTTTTTTTTTTTTTAGAATTTGTGCCAAGACCTTCAAGAATACTCACATTTTCAAGTAGAAGTGTCTGTATACGCTCTTGGCTTTTCCCTGAATCACATTAAAGAATCCCATACCATTTTAACAGACACAAATTCTCAATTTTCATTATAGTCTTATTGTTCATTTTGTTAAGCCATAGGATTTTTGTAAACAGAATGGGTGATAAACTACAAAGCTATCTTAAGGACCAAGTGCTAGGCACTGACTGAATTTTGCCTACCTGATTTGTGAGTGTGCTTTTCAAATTGTGTGTGTGTGTGTGTGTGTGCATGTGTGCATGCTCAGTCATGTCTGACTCTTTGAGATGCCATGGACTGTAGCCTGCCAGGATCCTCTGGCCATGGAATTTTCCAGGCAAAAATACTGGTGTGGGTTGCCATTATCTACTCCAGGTGATCTTCCTAGCCCTGGGATTCAACCTGCATCTCTTGCACCTCCTGCATTGGCAGGCAGATTCTTTAGCATTGTGCCACCTGGGAAGCCCTGCTTTTCAAATTTTCACCCATTAAAATCATATGACCATGTCATGGACTGTCATACTGCTCCTCGGTAGTATAGCATCTCACTCTTCAATTCCAACATGCCAAAGACCTTTCAAGGTTTTCATGTGACAGTGTGAGCTCAATTCTCAAAAAAATCATTGTGTTGTTTTCATAAAGTGCTGATTTAAAGAACTCAGATTTTAAATTGCTTCTAGATGGAAATTTGGCAACAGTCTCCTAACTTTAAAAAACTTCATATTATTGAAACTGAGAATTTATCCTCATGGATATGCTCAGTATTTAACTATAAATATGCTTGTGATATTATTGAAATTAATGTAAAACATTGGAAGGAAAAAAAAATCTCTAAATGTCTCCCATGGTCAAATAAATCATGCTACATTTTCTCAATGAAATAAATGTTTTTTATAAAACTTAAGAGACTGGAAAATTTTCATGAATGATATGGATATCATTGAGTGTTGAACTTATTAGAAGTACTTTTTATTACATCTGTGATTTTCCACAGTCTACAGTAAGCATATGCTACTGTGAAGCTAATAGATATTAACAAAAATTCTAGTTTTCCAGAATGTGAAGTCTAGTGGAACAGTATGTATTGTAGAATGTGTCTTTAACATGGCTTATTTTCCTCTGTATGTATCATGGTATGCTAGTAAATCCTACAGTGATAAAATACAAATTCCCAGATGCAGTGAGTCAGAACCTCTGGAGGTAGGGTCTGCTCCATGGATTAGTATTAGGCAACCAAGAGAATCAGTTTAGGGAAAGACTTTATGCAAAAACATGCATTCAGCCAATGAAACTAGGATTGCTGTATTGAAGAAAGTCCAATGTGAAGTAAATTATGAGTGATTTGAAAAGTGAAGTGAAGTGAAGTTGCTCAGTCGTGTTCGACTCTTTGCGACCCCATGGACTGTAGCCTACTAGGCTCTTCTGTCCATGGGATTTTCCAGGCAATAGCCCTGGAGTGGATTGCCATTTCCTTCTCCAGGGGATCTTCCCAAACCAGGGATCGAACCCGGGTCTCCTGCATTGTAGACAGACGCTTTACCATCTGAGCCACCAAAGGTAGGGTTATTAAGAACTAAGGCCCCACCCTAAGCACAGCTGAGAAACCATCATTTGCACTTTTTTCCTTTCTGTGGTTTGTGCCTTCTTCCAGGAAATCCTTCTTGCCTGTCGGGAATCTGTTATCAGTAATGTACAACTAATGTAAATTTAACTCCAGTTATATAACTCCTATCAAGAAGATTTGTATTTTAAGCCTCATCTCTACATGGAAAAAGGAAAACTTTTTCTTCTGAAAGATTTGGGTCTTCACCAAGCAGATGATGGCTGAGAATGCTGATGAGAAAGGGAAGGTTTTATATTCATTTAAAATCCCATCAGAGAACCATGAACTATTCAACCAATCACTCAGGAAGGTAACTAGTGAACGTCTAGGTTTTTGAGGATTCCAGTTTTAAATTAAACAAGGATTCATTAAATTATGGGCTTCCCTTGTGGCTCAGCTCGTAAAGAATTCACCTGCATTGTGGGAGATCTGAGTTCTATTCCTGGGTTGGGAAGATCCCCTGGAGAAGGGAAAGGCTACCCACTCCCATTTTGGCCTGGAGAATTCCATGGACTATATTGTCCATGGGGTCACAAAGAGTCAGACATGACTGAGTGACTTTCACTTTGTTAAATTATGGATTATCCTGGGCATTCAGGATGTTACATATTTGTATACTCAGCTGTTTTGAAGCCCTCCACAAAACCTATGAAGGGTAGAAATTTGTACCTAAGTGGAAGCATCAATCAGAACCTTGAACTCTAAAAGACCATTTTATGGGAGTGATCCCTTAGGCTAGACTAGCTGACCATCCAGAACCTACATTTCAATATGGCTTTGTATAGTCCTCTCATCCTTAAATATGCAGCAATTCTCAGGAAATTTTGTTCTTGGGGAAAATTACCAAATAGAAGACAAAACAGATATAATTAAAGCTTTGCAGGATATCCCTTTTATGACTACTTCCCCCACTCCCCAAATTAAATATCTTCTATTATTTCCTGCTGCTGCTTCTGCTGCTGCTAAGTCACTTCAGTCGTGTCCAACTCTGTGTGACCCCATAGACGGCAGCCCACCAGGCTCCCCCATCCCTGGGATTCTCCAGGCAAGAATACTGGAGTGGGTTGCCATTTCCTTCTCCAATGCATGAAAGAGAAAAGTGAAAGTGAAGTCGCTCAGTCTGTCCGACTCTAAGCGACCCCATGGACTGCAGCCCACCAGGCTACTCTGTCCGTTGGATTTTCCAAGCAAGAGTACTGGGGTGGGGTGCCATTGCCTTCCCCACTATTATTTCCTAGCAAAGAAATACTATTTAACAAACATTTGTGTAACACTCACCATATGCCATTCCTTGTCTTCAAAAGTTTGTGAATATTAATGTGTTTAATGTGTATTAACGTGATAATGCTATGAGTTGTCCAGTATTATCCTATGAGCATCCGAGGAAGAGGTACGTTTTCTAAGAACAATTTTCTAGTAAATAGGGGTGATGGGATTGAATCCATGCAATTTGGTTGCCGAGTTCTTGCTTTTAGGAACTGTGTTATGTGACCTCTCATGCTCTTGCTCTCTTTTAATTTTTTCAATTAAAAGAGAAGTCAGTGAATCATTAGGATATGCTGTGGTAACTAGTGACCTCAAAAATCTCAGTGGCTTGCAACCTCAAAAATGTATTTTATATTCTTGCTACTAGTACATCTCAGGGTGGTTGCAACTGTACTCTATGTTTTCTTCACTTTTGAGCTTAGACTGACAGAGATGCTTCTATCTGGAACACTGCTTGTCATTGTGATCGAGGAAAGAAAGATATAGCAAACCATATTTTGGTACTTGAAGTTCTTCAGCAAAATAATTTGTGCTATGTTCTCCCACATTTTGTTGGCCAACAAAGTGTCTCCTATTGGCCAAAAAGCCTGCCATTAATAGGACTGAGAAGTAAAATCCTTCCCCAAGGAAGGGTATCAGACATTAGTGAGAAATCCATCAGAGTCTTAATTACTTATTGCAATTTTAATGGCATATTTATTATTAGTACCATTATTCTCCCTTATTCAACTTTAAGCCTCAAAGCTCTGTTAATCACCACTTCATATTTAGTGTTACATATGGTGTTTGACTCCGGGGTCAGGGGCAGCAGCCGAGAGGAGCAGCCCCACATCCAAGGAGCGGTGGCTGTGTGGGTGCAGGAGGGCTGAGAGGAGCTACTACACGTTTAAGGTCAGGAGAGGCGACCTCATCCAAGGTAAGGAGCAGAAGCTGCGCTTTGCTGGAGCAGCCGTGAAGAGATACCCCACGTCCAAGGTAATAGAAACCCAAATGAGATGGCAGGTATTGAGAGAGGGCATCAGAAGGCAGACACACTGAAGCCATAATCACAGAAAACTAGTCAGTCTGATCACACGGACCACAGCCTTGTCTAACTCAGTGAAACTAAGCCATACTGTGTGGGGCCACCCAAGACGGGTGGGTCAAGGTGGAGAGGTCTGACAGAATGTGGTCCACTGGAGAAGGGAATGGCAAACCATTTCAGTATTCTTGCCTTGAGAACACCATGAACAGTACGAAAAGGCAAAATGACAGGATACTGAAAGAGGAACTCCCCAGGTCGGTAGGTGCCCAATATGCTACTAGAGATCAGTGGAGAAATAACTCCAGAAAGAACAAAGGGATGGAGCCAAAGCAAAAACAATACCCAGTTGTGGATGTGACTGGTGATAGAAGTAAGGTCCGATGCTGTAAAGAACAATATTGCATAGGAATCTGGAATGTTAGGTCCATGAATCAAGGGAAATTGGAAGTGGTCAAACAGGAGATGGCAAGAGTGAACGTCGACATTCTAGGAATCGGTGAACTAAAATGGACAGGAATGGGTGAATTTAACTCAGGTCACCATTATATCTACTACTGCGGGCAGGAATCCCTCAGAAGAAATGGAGTAGCCATCATGGTCAACAAAAGAGTCTGAAATGCAGTACTTGGATGCAATCTCAAAAACAACAGAATGATCTCTGTTCATTTCCAATGCAAACCATTCAATATCACATAAAATTGTAACTGGCTACAAACAATATACTTGTAAATCATTTCAAAATAAAGAGTTGATTTCTTTTATATATAAAGAACTATCATAAATCAATAAGAAAAAGACCAATGGCTCAGTAAGAAGACTGGGCACAGGATACAAAAAGAGCATCTATAGGAAATGAACTGCAAATAATGTCTCTCAAATCTGTGAAAAGTTGCTTATCCTCTCCTGTTAAGTGAAAGTCAAACTAGACTTGCATATTTTTTACTTAGAGGTAAAAATTAAAGGTATGTCTGTTAAGTTGCTCAATCGTGTCGAGCTCTTTGAGACCCCATGGACTGTAGCCCAGCCGGCTCCTCTGTCCATGCAATTTTCCAGACAAGAAGACTGGAGTGGGTTGTCATGCCTTCCTCCAGAGGATCTTCCCAGTCCAGGGATGGAACCCACAACTCCTGCATCTCCTGCATTGGCAAACGAATTCTTTACCACTAGCACCACCTGGAAAGCCCTTAGGTAAAAATTTAAAACTTTATTTAAAAACTTCAATGGTCAAAGGATGGGGAAATAGGCTGATTGGTGCCACCTTCATGTAGGACAATATCTACAAATTATTACATGTACTCTCTCTTCCCCCTTTTTCTTTTAAATTGTGAAATTCACATAACATAAAATTAACCACTGTATACTGAGCTGTGCACCACAGCTAGAGAGTCCACGCATTGCAATGGAAGATCCCGTGTGTTAGCGCTGAGACTCAAGTGAAGCCAAGTTAACTAATGAAAACAAACAATCACTAAAGGGACTTCCTTGGTGGCTCAGTGGTTAGTGAATCCACTTGCCAGTGCATGGGACATGGGTTTGATCCCTGCTCTGGGAAGAGTCTCACATGTTACAGGGCAGCTGAGCCTGAGTTCCACAACGACCGAACACCACCCCCACCCCGACCCCGCCTAGAGTCTGTGCTCTGAAACAGGAGAAGCCACTGCAGTGGGAAGCCTGCAGAGAAGAGTAGCCCCCGCTCCCCACAGCTAGTAAAAGCCTGAGCACAGCAACAAAGACCCAGTGCAGCCCAAAAGAATTCTTTTTTTTAAAAAAGAGTTCATATGCCACAACGAAGTCCAGCACAATGAAACAAATAACACATTAAAAGATTAACCATTTTAAACGCAGCAGTTCAGTTCGTTCACTATGTTGTGCAACCACCACCACCACCTCTAATTCCAAAACATTATTTATCACTCCAAAATAAAACTTTATATTCATTCAGCAGTTCCTTCCAATTCTCCCCTACTCTCAGCCCCCAGCAACCTCCAGTCTCCTCTCTTGTTCTATGGATTTACTTACTGTGGATATTTAATATGTTGTTCAGTCGCTCAGTCGTGTCTGACTCTTTGGTGACCCCATGGACTGCATGCAGCATGCCAGGCTTCCCTGTCCTTCACTGTATCTTGGAGTTTGCTCAAACTCATGTCCACTGTGTTGGTGATGCCATCCAACCATCGGAGAAACATGAAATCTGTGGCCTTTTGTGTGCAGCTTCTTTATAACGTTTTGGAGGTCCATCCACCTGGTACAATGGGTCAGTATTTCCTTCTTTTTTATGGCCAAATAGCATTCGTGCCACAGTTTGTCCGTCTGTTCATGGGGTTGTTTCCATTGTTTGGATGTTATGAATAGTGTTGCTGTGAACAAGGAATGCCTTTGATGCCACAATTCTGTTAGTAGCAACTGATCCTACCAATGTGCCCACACAAAAAAACTTGTAAAGCAAAAAAAAAGAAAAGAAAAAAGAAAATTATGCAAATGTTCACACTGGGGGCTAGCTACATAAAGTCTGCATGTTTGCAGAGACTGCTCAGTAGCCCTCACAAGGAACAAGCCAGCTCTTCAAGAACTGATGCAAGAAAAGATAAAGGTATCTTATATGAAAACTTCACAGGCAGGAGTCAGTGTAGAGTATCCTGACTTCCCTGGTGGCTCAGAGGTTAAAGCGTCTGCCTCCAATGCGGGAGACCCAGGTTCGATCCCTGGGTCGGGGAGATCCCCTGGAGAAGGAAATGGCAACCCACTCCAGTATTCTTGCTTGGAGAATCCCATGGACTGAGGAGCCAGTTGAGCTGCAGTCCAAGGGGTCACAAAGAGTCGGACACGACTGAGTGACTTTATTTATATATATATCTCCAACTCTGTGACCCCACGGACTATAGCCCACCAGGCTCCTCTGTCCTTGGGATTCTCCAGGCAAGAATACTGGAGTGGGTTGCCATCCCCTTCTCCAGGGGATCTTCCTCACCCAGGGGTCAAACCCAGGTCTCCTGCATTGCAGGCAGGTTCTTTACTATCTGAGCCATCATAGAGATGCACTTTTTTTACCCATTCATTCACTGATGAACACACGTTTTTTCCATGTCTTGGCTATTGTAAATAATGCTGCAATAAACATGGTGGGGCAGATAGCTTTTTAAGGTAGTGATTTTGTTCTCTTTGTAGAATTGCTGGATCATACAGTACTATTTTTAGTTTTTTTGAGGAACCACCATACTGTTCTCCATAATGGCTGCACCAATTTACCTTCCCGGCAACAATACATGACAGTTCCCCTTTCTCCACATTCTTCCAGCACTCGTTGTCCCTGGTCTTACATGGTTTTGTTTTATTTTCCATGAACTTGCACAGAATACCCTTGACATCTCTGGAAGGATTCACTAGAAAGTAGTACCATTGTTTGACTTCAGGGAAGAAAACTGAGTCATAATGAAATGTATTAAATATTTTAAATTAAATCTAAAATCTTGTTAAGAACAGGTATGGAATTCAACAAAAGCCTTTTCATTGTGAGTGAAAAAAACCACAGCCTGAAAATGGCCCTCTATCCCTCACAGGCCGGCTGGGTTAGCTGAGGAGAGGTGTCTGGCCAGGAGGGGGCAGGCTTGAGTTCATTCGATCGGTTGGGAGAAGGGTGTCACTGGAAAGTGAGGAATTGCAACTTTGACTTTTCACTTTCCTGCATTGGATAAGGAAATGACAACCCACTCCAGTGTTCTTGCCTGGAGAATCCCAGGGACGGGGGAGCCTGCTGGGCTGCCGTCTATGGGGTCGCACAGAGTTGGACACGACTGAAGTGACTTAGCAGCAGCAGCAGCAACAGCAAGGAGGACTCAACCCAGAAACGAAGACAGACCCACCCCAAGGAATCTCACCTACAACTTCAGACACTAGACACAGAAGAACCTGGAGGCTTCTGGAGACAGAAAAAGGCAGACACAGGCCATTCCAAAGTCCTGGGAGTGATGGGGCACTGGATTTCAGCAGCAGTAACAGCCAAAAAACAATGACAGAGCAGTCAGAAAGAATTCTGGACCGAAATGTTAAATAAAAAGCAAAAGGCAGGGACTTCCCTTCTCTGATGGTCCATTGGTTAAGACGCCATGCTCCCAATGCAGGGGCCCAGATCCGATCTCTGGTCCAGGAACTAGATCCCACCCATTGCAAGGAAGGATCCCACATGTCCAACTAAGACCCGGCACAGCCAAATACATTAAAAAAAAGAAAAAGCAAAGGCAGAATACAAGCTCTTTCAGACTTACAGGGACCCAGAAAAAATGACCAGAATCCAGTCTACCTTTCTTAGGCATACCCACCACTTTGCTGAAGCAAAATAACAGAGTAAACCGAGAGAATCAGTCTTGGGATCCAGACAAGAGCAGAGGCTCTTGGGAGCCTACGGAGCCACGGAAGCCTGGGTAGCACTGGAGGAATGCTCAGGCCCCCTTGGAACAGGGGGGATGGGACTGCCATCAGATGCTACACGGCTCTGAAAACTCAAAATAGTTAAGGTGGGCAACAGATCACCTGTGACTCCTGGATGCCAGAAGCTCCTCTGAATACACCTAAGAGAACAGGACCTTCATCCACCTGGGGAGTCCGAGATGGTAAGTGTGGGGCATAGACTGTTTGCATTGTTGCCTCTGGTTTAAGACTAAAAGCCTCTGAGCCATTGGCTGATGGGATGAGGAGGTCACCCCACTGATAGATTTGGGTTTGCCCCACTCTGGGTCACTGGTGCATTTTGTCCCAATGACAGGTTGTAACTCAGGTGTCCTTTAGAAAGCCTTCTTTTTGTCCTCTTCCCCGTTGAAGGCTGATTCAAGCACTGTCCGCCAGGACTTCCCCATCACCACAGGGGAGCTCATTTCCATTAGTGCTCTTCTCTTGCTTGGGGTCTGACACACAAAGTAGGGACAGTAAATTAGCTCCCAGGCTAGCTGGAACTGAGTTACTTGAGGGACAGCTTGTTGGGCACAGCTCCCCTACCCCAGGAACCATACTCTGTGGGTGGTGGGAACTCCCAGTGCAGCAGGGCTGGCCTCCAGGAGGAAGTAAGGACCGGTGAGCACGTGCTGGCCTTAGGCATGGAAGCGAAGGTAGGGACTGCTCCTGTAGCGCCCCCCACTGAACCCTTCCCCTGCCCCAGGGCCCTGGGTTGTGGGGCCTCAGGGGCTTTGAGTGGTCAGGCCTGCCTTCCCAGAGGAGGAAAGGGGAAGAGAAATCCCCCGTGGGAGATCCCAGTCAGCTGCACTGTCATAGTGGAAACAACACAGCTTTGGGTGTCAGGACACTTCCCCTCTGTGGGCCTCAAGAGTCCTTGTTCTGAGATGGAAGTAACAGTCCTGCATAGGAAGTTGGGCTTCAGTGGCAGATGGTGACAAAGCATGGTGTTGGCATGCAGGTGTGAAGGGGGACACAGCTCCAGACCCCATGGTGGTGGGCAGCCAGGAGTTAAGAGGCCTACAACATCTTGCCCCCAGCCCAGATGAAAGTCTTTCACTTCCCTTAGTCACAAGTTTGAACTCTGACTAGTTGCTGTTTCGGGGAACCAAGGATTCTGAGCGAAGGATCCTGCGCCCCCGACCTTGTGGATAACTTCCTCTGGTCCCTCCGGCATCCCACCTCAGGTCGGGAATTTGCCCATCAGTCACTTAACACTCTAGTGAGGCCCCTGCTGTCTGTCTAGAGAGGACATCTTGATTGGAGGCACAGTGTTTACAACACTTGGCCTTGAGGGTAGGCGTGGATGCTCAGGATAAGCAAGGCCAAGGTGACCCCCAACCCCGGGCTGAAAGTGGAGGGTGCCAGGCCAAGTGGGTGAGGCATGCAGGTCACCCGAGGGAACACTGTGCTCTGAGCCTCTTGCTCAATGTGTCAGGCGTGTGACACCTCCAAGTACATCTTGTTCCCATCTTGCCCTTGTGTAAGGTTCCGGGCTAGCAAGAAGAGGCCTGAGTCTCTGCCATGGACATTGATGCAGCCTGGAAGCCCCGGACCCCTACGGCCTCCCTGGGCGGCGAGGAGGCACTTTCCCTCTCAGAGGCTCGTGCCTCGTACAGGTGGGTGAACCTCAGCCTGCTCAGGCTCCTGGGGAGCGGAGGCCAGCCTCTTTGTCTCTCTAGGCTCAGTGTTCCTGCCTGTAAAGTGGGGTTGATAACACCATCCGCTTGTCGGTAGGTTTGATGGCACTCAGGCCGCGCACAGGCTCCCTCCCGGGCGACGGGGAGGTTGGGGTTTGGGGGCGTCGCCGCGCAGCCGGCTCCGCCCCGCCCCTAGCCCGCTTCCTCCTCCCGGGACTAGAGGGCGGTGCCGTCGGCCCAGCTCTCGCCCGGCGCCCCGCCGGCAGCCCCCGGCCAACGCGCCATGTCAGCCGACTGGTTCCGGCGCCGCTTTCTGCCGAGGGGCCCGCTCCCCGCGCCGCGGCCGCCCCGGCCCCGCGCCAGCCCCGTGCCCTACCGGCGGCCCCGCTTCCTGCGCGGCTCGGGCTCCAGCTCCGGCACCGCCGACGCCTCGCGCCGCCCGGACGCCCGGCCTGTGCGCAGCCCGGTACGGGGCCGCTCGCTGCCCTGGAACGCAGGCTACGCCGAGTGAGTGCCCGGCCCCAAACAGGACCCCGCCCGAACCTCCCCGCTCCCCGCGAGTCTTATCCTGAGGCCGCGTCCCCCACCCCATGATCCCGCCTGGGTCCCGTGCTGACGACTGAGAAAACTGGCTCAGCTGAGTGAAGGATCCCGCGCCCCCGACCTTGTGGATAACTTCCTCTGGTCCCTCCCGCATCCCACCTCAGGTCGGGAAGGACCTGCCCCCTCAGCCCAAAAGCCTACCCCCTCAGGCTTCCAAAAGAGGTAGTAGGGTCATTGCAGAGGTCCCGCGTTCTGGGCTTTGGAGAGCCCTTCCACTCTTCACACCCACACATCTCACCCTGGGTTATGGCCGAGACGGGGCAGCAGATGGACAAGGAAGCCTCACACCTCCCTAGGCAGCCTTGTCCTTGCCTCCCAGCCCAGGACAGCAGGTAAGCTCCAGAGGGGCTGAGTCCTGAGCTTTGCGTTAGCTGCGAGATCACTGAACAGTTTGCAAACTACCAGCATTTGTTTGTCCAGGTGTGTGCTAGGGACAGCACGGTGGCTATTGCTCCAGAGGGAGGAGGGCTCCCTTCTATGTTTCAACTGTTCTCTGTGCCCATGGGGGCAGAGGTGTGTCCCTAAAAGGGTCACTGATCATGTCCTGGCCTCAGAATCATCAACGCAGAGAAATCTGAGTTCAATGAGGATCAAGCGGCCTGTGGGAAGCTGTGCATCCGGAGATGTGAGTTTGGGGTTGAAGAGGACCAGGAATGGCTGACTTTGTGCTCAGAGGAGGTGAGTGCAGCTGAGCCTGAGCTCCTTTTATAGTCTGGGGCCAAGAGTGGGGCCAGGACTGCAGACTGAGGTTCTTGCCCTAGTGCCCCACTTTCAGCCAGGGAACAACTAGGGAGGCCAGGCAGAGCCTGATGCCAAGCCCCTCCTGTACAGTTCCTGACAGGTCATTACTGGGCACTGTTTGATGGGCACGGTGGTCCAGCTGCAGCTATCCTGGCTGCCAACACTCTGCACTCCTGCCTGCGCCGGCAGCTGGAGGCTGTGGTAGAGGGCATGGTGGCCACTCAGCCCCCCATGCACCTCAGCGGCCGCTGCGTCTGCCCCAGTGACCCCCAGTTTGTGGAGGAAAAGGGCATTAGCACGGAAGACTTGGTGATCGGGGCTCTGGAGAGTGCCTTTCAGGAGTGTGTGAGTGTGACCTTTGGCTGGGGAAGGAGGGAAGGTTTTACCCCCAGGGACCTGAGGGACTCTGGATTAGGGGGGCCTCCCTGCACTTAATGGTGATCACCCTGGATCTTCCTTCGGTTTGAGAGGATAAAATTGGGTGAGGTTGTTATTAAGCAGGCATCATAACCTCTCCTATTTTTCCAGCACCTTCTATTAATGTGCTAGGTGCTTTTACCTGTATTATCTCATTGCACATCCTTTAGGTCCTTGGTTTCTCTTCCTCACTGTTTAGAATAGGACTTCCATACCTCCCCAAGGATATATTTATATCTCCTGACCACAGGGATCCTGGAGTCATAGTGACTTTGGGCAGGGACTGCCATGCTTGCTGGTTGGGAAGTGCGCTGTAGGGTGGGGGTTGGGGACAGGGGCACGGTGGCAGTACAAGCAGCAGCTAAAGCAGCCTTGGTTTGCCCCAGGATGAGGTGATCGGGCGAGAGTTGGAGGCCTCAGGCCAGGTGGGTGGCTGCACAGCCCTAGTGGCCGTGTCTCTGAAGGGAAAGCTGTATGTGGCCAATGCTGGGGACAGCAGGTGAGTGAGCCCTGGAGGGTGGGCAAGGTGGGGCGAGCAGACAGGCAGGAGAGGTGGGGGACGGGGGCGGGGGGACAGTGAAAGGGGACTGGAAGTAGAGAGGCAGAAATGAGAAAGATTGGCTGAGTTGTTTGTGTACTGGGCATGTGTCAGATGCCAGAGGGGGCAGGGACCTCAGGGACCAGGCTAGATGGCTGAGGCTTTTCCCTGCAGGACTTAAGCAGTCACGGAGGGGCTCTGAGCAAGGGATTGGGATGGGCAGAACTGGCCCTTGGTGGTTGGAAGGAGGGGCCAGCAGGAGGGAGGCCATGGGTAAGGGTGGAGGCTGCTCCACAGGCCTCTCCGTCTCATCCAAAACTTCCTCCAGGGCCATCCTGGTGCGGAGGGATGAGGTACGGCCCCTGAGCTCCGAGTTCACCCCAGAGACTGAGCGGCAGCGGATCCAGCAGCTGGTAGGTGCTCTTAGGGGAGGAAGATGTGGATGGGCCACCAGAGGGAGCCTGATCTGAGCAAGGCCTCCCTATCCCAGGCCTTTATCTACCCTGAGCTTCTGGCTGGTGAGTTCACCCGACTGGAGTTCCCTCGGCGACTGAAGGGGGATGACTTGGGGCAGAAGGTCTTGTTCAGGGATCACCACATGAGTGGCTGGTGAGTGAAGTGGGGTTGGGGACACTGTGGGGAGAGCCCTGGGGTCCAGGCTCAGCTGGGTGGCCTAGGGCAGCCCCCTTCCACAGGGCAAGGTGGGCCCTGTTGGCCTGGGTTGATGCTGGGTCTGCTCCTGGTAGGAGCTACAAGTGTGTGGAGAAGTCGGATCTCAAGTACCCACTGATTCATGGACAGGGTAGGCAGGTCAGTGAACGGCCACTCCAAGAATCCCTCTTGAATCGCCCCCTGTAGAGGTGGGAGCTCCTTTGTCCCTCGTGGGGGGCCTTGGCTGAGGTCCTAGGGGCTGCTCCAAGGTCACAGGATGTCTCTCTCTCACTCAGCCCAGGGGCCCATGGGTCACAGTCCACCTCTGTGTGCTTTACGTGTACATTTTCTGGGGCTGTCTGCTATCACCTCACACCTCTGTTATTTCCAGGCTCGGCTACTGGGAACCCTGGCTGTCTCCCGGGGTCTAGGAGACCATCAACTCAGAGTCCTGGACACAAATATTCAGCTCAAGCCCTTCTTGCTATCTGTCCCACAGGTGAGGGGGCCACAGCACTTCCATCTGCCCAGGAAGGCAGACAACGCAAGGTTGGCGGGAGCTAGGAAGGGAGCAGTGAGACCTGACTTACCTTTCAGGTGACTGTGCTCGATATGGACCAGCTGGAGCCCCAGGAGGAGGATGTGGTTGTTATGGCAACTGATGGGCTCTGGGATGTCCTGTCCAATGAGCAAGTGGCACGGCTGGTGCAGAGCTTCCTCCTTGGCAACCGAGAGGACCCACACAGGTACTGTAGTTGCTGGGGATCTGCCTGGACCTGGGTTAGTACCAGCAGCAACATTAAGAAGTACCGAGAAGACAACACAGCAGAGGAGTCCGGCTAAGAACAGTTGGCCAGGACTGGAGCTACCTCAGGTTTCCTGGGGGTGACTGTGGGTCCCCAAATTCTCTGGGTTCATACTCACATGGTCCAATCTGTGGCCCTCGCAGTCCCCACAGTCAGACTGCACTGCGTGAGTTCTCAAGTGTCCAGCACTGGGTGAGCTCTCCCTCTCCCTGAGGGCTGGCCTTGCCTCTTTGATCTGGCCCCAAAGTACATCTGCAGGACGGTCCCCACAGGTTCTCGGAGCTGGCCAAGATGCTGATACGCAGCACACAGGGGACGGACGACAGCCCCATACAGGAAGGGCAGGTGTCCTACGACGACGTCTCTGTGTTCGTGATTCCCTTGCACCACCAGGGCCAGGGGCACAGTAGCCACTGAGGATTCAGACACCGCATCCCAGAACCACTAAGGGGCCAGGTGTGATATGGGTCTCCCTCCACCACGGTCAACAGCAGGTCTGCTGACCCATCCCAGACAGGGCCCTGACCCCAGCCCATTTCAAGGTGCGCATTTCTGCAAGGCAGTCAGAGCTGGAAGAACATAGGGAGTTCCCCAGGTCCCCTCCTTGCCAGGCAAAGAGCGCTACTGTCAAAAATGATGTCTGGCAGAGTCACTTACATTAGGAATCCACGCAAGGCTCCTCGGAGAGGATCCTAAACAGCCTCAATATGTTATTCCCAAATGGGGACAGCTGGACTAAGTGCATTGGCCAAGGATGCCAGAAAGGGCAGACAGACTGTGGTTGGATCCAGGTCTCTAATACATGAATGTCACTGAGATCCTACTCTGCTCCCCTCTGTGCTGGAGGTGGCACGGACCCAGGGACTATAGTTGGGGGAGAAACTAATGGGCAGAAGGAGCCTCAGAGGTGGCTGAGTGGTGAATGCCCTCGTCACTGCTCCGGACTGCTCCTCTCTGGCCCCAGCCCGGCCCAAGGCTGATGCCTCAACAACGCCCTTTGTTCCTTCCATCACCTCCCTATTAAATGTTTATGTGCAGAGAACCCTTGTGAATTGTCAATTGCTGTAAAGCTTGGCATTATAGTACTTTTTGCTTTTTCTCGTTCTCTTCTTAAAAAAAAAATCAGTCTTAGCCTTAGCTCCACCTTACAAATTTCCCTATAATCAGCACTGTCTTCTCTGCAGCCTCCCTAGTTCCCAGCTTGGGATGAGCCCCAGTGAGAGAACTGCTGCCCAGGAGAAAAGAAGGGAGGGTCCCCACTGCTGGCTGTGAATTCTGGGCTTGAGGTACCAGAGGGAATGCCTTTGGGTTTTAAAAAAATGCAAATTATAGTAGTTTTAGTATAAAGTTTACGGTAAATTTAGAATAAAGCTAGACTTACTGACTGGAGACAAGTTAGTTAGGGCTCCAGAGCTTGCTGTTTGAATAGTTTAGATTTTCAACTTCCTCACAAGACCCCTTTTTATCATCCAGCACTGGCCAAGGCTCAAATGCTTAGTATTTGTTGAATTTCATAACCTCAGCCTTATCTAACTCTTCCCTCATCTACTCTTACTTTGGTTTACAATTGAGATTCTTACCAGGCAACTCACAGCCTTAAACTGCAGCCAGAAAGGACAAGGACCACTAAGCCCCAACATGATGGTGAAACTTGTTTAACACACTGGGGAGGCTCCCAGACCGCCTTTCCTGTCCATTAACTCACTTTAGACGCCATTTCCTACATGTTCTCTAGGGAAGAGATAGGATAAACTATGAGATTACTCACTTTTTACAGTCATATTCCATAGCACTTCTGGGCCTACCTCTGTCCACAGCTGGGTCATGACCATCTGTGGTCGGCCCCAGGAGCTCTGGGCAGCCTCTCCAAGACTCTAGTGAGGCATCTGGCAAGGACAACTGTGCCCTACCGCCCTGTAGTTTTACTTCCTATTTCTTCAGCAGTCCCCACCCTCCACTCACCCCTGCCCCCAGCAAAGCTTTGTAAGTGGTATCCTGTGCCTGCCAACCCACTACCCACATCAACTACTGAGCCAACTCACCCACAGTCTACTTTGCTTCTCATATCACAAGGCTGAAGCCCAGGAAGTGGGCAACGGTAGGTCTCTCAGCTGCAAACAAGCCAACCGACAGGAGTGACCACTGCAAAGGCAGCCACTCACCTGCGTATTCATGTCTCAGCAGAGCCAAAAACTGCAGTAGCCCTCACGGCAGGCCGTGAGGGGGACCTCCTCCTCCCCGAGCAGTCATGTTGGCAGCCTGTGCCTGGCCTGCCCCTTACAAGTTGGGAAGCTCCCTCTGCTGCCCTCCAGTGCCTTTGGTCAACCTCTAATGACCAGGGGCAAAGTGGCAGGCTGAGGATGCCACGCTACTAGTGAGTTACCAACTCACCGGCCAGGCAGCGGGTTACCAAGGTACAGGCCAGGCCTTCTACCAGAAAGTTGGTTCCACTATACTTGCCCCCGCCCGAAGCTAGTGTCTAGCAGGATGAACCTTATTCCAGCTAGAGGTTGCCAACTGATCAAGGGTTGAGGTTAACAGCGGGGATGAAAGGCAGCTTGAGGTATACACCAAATACAGCCTTTGAAGATCTCAAGGTTGGCCCAGGCCTGCCTTTTCTGGGTCACTTATTTCTGGCCTACTACTGCTTATCGGAATGGGGGGTTGAGGGACACAGACTGCTATGCATTGAGAGCTGGATATAGGGTTCCTCCCACCAGCCCACAGGCCTTACTTACCAGAGGCAGTCCCAGCAAGTCCAATAACCTGTCCACAGCATTACAGTGAGTCCCAGTATGAGCCAGGAGGACTGACAGGACAACCCACCCCCATGCTCTCCAACTCTAACAAGACAAACAGTGCTATGAAAACTCAACAGAAGAGGCTGCAGCCATAAAATTCTGTCTAAGACAGATAACATGGAAAAAAACGTTTATATGTTAAGTACAAAAAGGACATAAAATTGTATATACAGTAGAATAACAACTATGTAAACACACCAAAAATCTATATGCACAGAAATGTCTAGAGGAACACTTAACACCAAAAGATTAGCAGTGGTAACATTTGGGTGGTGAACTGATTCTTTTTAAAATTCCCAGGTTTTTCTTAATAAGCATTAATTAATGACTGCAAGTTACGTTTTTTCCTTAAAAAAAAAAAAAAAAAATACCCCACTGGCTGGTGGTTGAGCAGTGCAATGTCACCATCACATAGAAATCAGTGGCTTTGGCCCTGACTCTGGAGAGCATGGTGCGCCCCCATCTCCAGGAGAACTTAAGCATCTCAGCTCCCACTGAAGGTGTCTTAGCAGCCCTGGTGCTCCTCAGGGTCTGACTCACAGACACTCCTCCCTTAATTCTGCCTTATTTCCACCACCACATCACCTTCGGCTACTTCCAGCTGCATCTTTCCCTTTCCTTCCCAACTCAGGAGCTGGCTCTGCAGCCACAGGTCCCCATAAACAGAAGAAGTGCAGTGCCTATTTTCAAAGGACCTGCTGCCTCTCCTTCAGACTCACAGGAACTCAATACAAATCATCTTCCTGTGGATAGACAAGTCATATATGGTGGCTGCTCTGGGTACAGATACATCACTTATGCAGGCCTTCTTGTTAACCTAGAGTTCCAAGTACTCTCTCTGAACAGTTATTCCTACCATGAATTTTCTACCCTGGAAAGCCAGGGGTGGGCAGTTAATAGTTCAGACCACTTGGTTTCTAAGTCTCTCCACTCTGAGAATGCAGAGCTTTATAAAGAGTGTGGCACTGCATAAACTGTAGGTTCCAGTCTACGTCTGGCAAAGATGTATGCCCCTTGCTCTTACATTTGAAGAACAAACCAAGAAGTAACTGCTGAAAAGGCAAGAGAAAACAAGACAGTAACTGCTAGCAATTCACAGCCTATTCCTGCTGCTGAATGGCGAGAGTAATGTCTTGCTTTCCCCACCAGTGGGTAGGTACTCTTGGGCAAGTCAAATATAACCTTGTTGGGCCTGTTTCTGGGTCTGCAGGGAATGTGTTACGCGCTTATATGTTTGGGAACTTGGTGAAATAATATGCCACTTGTCCTGCTCTAAGAAGGCCATGCAGGGGAAAGGTAATGAGCTATCTGCAGCTCATCTCAACCCCGATCAGGAAGCCTCCTCAAGACAAGGCAAGGAAAAGCAGCAAGAAAGCAGACCTACAGGTGAACAGGAGTGACCTGTAATTGGCAAGGAAGCCTCAGACAAGCTGAAAATGCTCTGGTTCCAGCATCCTGTCCCCAAATGCTAGAAGCCAGACACAAGAGGCATGCAAGAGTGACTGTCACACACATACAGGCACAGATGGAGCATCACTGGGCAAAAAGGGCTAATACTGCAGAGAAGGCCCCAAAGTGCGACTTGAGGAACACAAGGCAGTCATTCCGAGACCCTCACTTAGCTGCCATGGGGACAGCAAACACTAAAAGCTTTGCTTTTGTTTAGTCTCCCGAAGGGAAAAAAGGTTAATTAGGGAAGACTCACTAACACTTGTGGCAAACACTATTAGAAAGGATGCAGTCTTTCTCCGGGGGCATGGGACTTCGTCTCCTTCAGCTGAACTCTTTGATACTTTTAAAATATATATATGTGCATACATATATATATGTATATATGTATGCACACACACGATATATTTAAATGAAGGTGTACACACACTGTGCTAAAATACAAACAACAGAATCCCAAGTCATATATAAAAAGGCTAAATATAACATATAACACAGGCCTAGGCCAGCCCCATGTTGGGAGCTGGGGAAGGGGTAGGATCATCTGGAGACTATGTACACAACTTGTGGTGGGCAGGGAAGGCATCAATGTAAACAGCTCAGAGTCACTCCACAATACTGGCCCACAGGAACGCGTGATGGAGCTCATGCACAAAAACAGACGCCCACCTTGCTTTCATACACAATCAGACTTGGCAGGCACCCAGAAGGACCGCGGGTTTGTGTTGATGAGGGGACCACACCAAGCTGCTGCTAGCCCTCCCAGCCCTAGGGATTCGCCTGCTCCCACTCCTCCCTCCCTTTCAGGCTCCTGACCTTTGCCCACCAGAGCCTGAGGCATGGTCAGGTCGCCCACCGTCACATGACTAACTTGCAAGACTTCCTGGAAAGCAAGGTCCTTCTGTATCTGTCCCTTTCTGACCCTAAAATACATGGAGACTTACTTCTGTAAATGTTTGGCACCTAAGTAATGCAACGGTTGTGGATAATGCCACAATAACACAGGGAGACCCAGTAACAAGACATGCAGGGTGAGGGCAACGGGCACTAAACTGCCCTAGCATCTCAAAATCAGAACTGTGGCTTCCCATGCATTTATGGGGGTGGGAGAAGGGATGTGCAGAACAAACAACTTCACCGACTCCTCAGCAGCAAATACATTCAAAACTGAAGGCGTCTCGAGGGCCCACTATACCCTCATCACAAGTCTGGTCACTCCTCTGGAACAGCTCGGTGCAGTGACAGCTGGAAAGTCTGAGTCCCGATTGAGTCGGCCACACCAAGAGTCCTTTTGAAGAAGTTCGGCAAAGTAACTTTTTTCTTTTGAGCAGATGTACAGCACATTCTTGGGAAAGCCATGTGGAAGGATGCTCTCCAGCCCAGTCAAATGATCCAATCCCACTATTATCTTAGTCCCCTCTGAGTTTTTTCCTACTTGCCACCCTCGCTGTACAGAAAACAGCCAAGCACCATGCAGGTCAGTCATCAATGGTGGGCAACCAGAAGGCCTGGATGAAAGAAGGACATGAGTCAACTCTAAGAAACCAAGCTTCTCTCCTCAGTGCTGAAGAGTTTTCTTACCCCTCCCCAACCATCAAGGCGCCCAACCCTAAAGTTCAAGCAGCTATGGCTGGTGGCCCTCCCTCCTGACCAACTGACTGGCAATCTATAAACAGAGAAACACTCCCCAATCTATGTGAAAGTAAGTTAGTTCTTTTTCCCCCAACACTAAATTCCATCACAGAGGTCCAGTGTTTTTTTTTTTTTAAAAAGGGACTGCTCTCTGGGAGGTGGGTGTCTGGCCTCACTGTTAACCTACAAGTGACCTCAGGCAGGCCCTCTCATTCAGGAGCTGTAAATAACAGGAGAGGTTGGACTGGATGGCTCTGCTACTGCTACTTTTTTTTTTTTTGGACAGTTTTCTTAGTTAAAAAGAAAAAGAGATGGAGCAATGTATTCTGAGTAGGCTAGTAATGAAACGCCTCATACCCCAATACCTAGACAGGTTTACGAGATGCCAAGAGGAAACAGGAGGCTGAGATTCACTGCTACTTTGTTTTGCTCATGTTGTCCAGGAGGAGACAGAGGCCTGGAGAAAATTCTAAGTGGTGAGCTGTGATTAACTAGGAACTTCTGATGAACTCAGCATAATCTGAGAGGAATGGAAAAACTGAAAGTCTGCAGCCACAAAAGGCTGGCTCAAAGAATTTTAAGAAACCAAAAAACTATGAGGCAAAGCTTCAGGTAGTCTGGACATAAAACCAGGAGCCAAAGCTGACCTAAGATCTCCCAGGACCTCAGAGGTGATCCCAGATCATGGAAAGAAAAGTAAAAGTGAAAGTCCAGCCCAATCACAGATCAGATAACAGAGGTGAAATAGGGAGGCCACCAGCTGAGAAACATGAACTTGGGTGCTTGTAACTGTGCCTATTTAAAACAACTCACTGTGCTCGCAGGACCCCTACCCCAAATGAAGAGGGCCCCTATGCAGAGGACATCTCCCGTTGTTCACATACCATGTTAGAACAAGCACTGGCAAAGGTCATGAACTTGGGGTTGAACTGCAAACAGGTAATAGGGCCTGTGTGTTTGCCATCCAATACAGCCACTTTTATACCACTCTCTCCATTCCAGACATGGATCTTGCCATCCTCCGAACCTGAAGAGAAAGATCAAGGCATGTAACAACAGCTCAAGGCATACTACAAAGACAAGCGGCAGCCATGGACTGACATCTTGAAAGCGGCCAACCTTCAGGACCCAGCCATCAGCAGAAATGGAGAAGGAGCAAAGGCAGTGAAGACACTTTAGGAACTGATCTAGACTCTATTCTAAGACAAGTCATTTCCCCTCTAACTTCAGTTTTGTCATTTAAAAAGGGGGCTGAATACGATCATCCTACAAACATCTACACTAAGGTGACTCAACGCAAGGCTACAACAGGAAGTCGGTACTATCAGCAAGAAAGTGCTTGTAGGACTTAACTCTGTGCTGGTCCAGGAGAAGACCATCATTAATGCCCATCCCCAGTAAAGACATGCAAAGCCAGGACAGTTTAAAGACACAATATCTTTGACATAATATTCTATATAGAAATCTGAAAATTTCTATCAAGAGGATAATAAATGGTATCTTAATTAGTTATAACCAGCAAAAATAACATAATGCACAGTATCAGAGAAATAATCCCCAAAGGGGATAAAGGAAGCTTACCAATCATAATAAACTGGGAGTCTGGAGTAAACGAGGCCTCCAATGTGACAGCCTTGCTATTAGCATAACCCTAAAAAATAAAAGCAAAACAATACTCGTTACAGTGCCATTAACAAAAAATAATTGCCTACAAACACTGATCCACATACACATCTTTTCTGTGAAATACTCTCTCCTTCTCAATGCACTTGCTACCAAGGTTCCAGACTCAGCTACCACCCTTTACAATTAATTCACTCCCAACTGCATGTTCAAGGGAGCTAGATAATGTTTATGGTCAGGAATTATTATATATCTCAACACAAAACTTGAGCCACTGGGTGAGAAGTAAATGTCTCAGAATCCAAGAGAAATAATGTCATGTGCAGGAAGAAAATGCCAGTCCATGCCTTTAACCAAAGACAACTGCTGGTCTCCATCAACTAGCTAACATAATTCTCAGAAGGGATGACCACAGAAAAAAGGTAAGAACATTGGGAGGAAAAAAAAAAAAAAAAAAAAGAGCTCAAAAGCTGTCAGCTTACCCCAAACGTATGCATCACCACTCCCTTGAATGCATCGATCAGACGGATGAAGCTGCCATTGGTGGAGATGAGGATGAGCTTGCCATCATTGCTGAACTTAAGTCCTGTCCACTCACAAGTCCTATCATACTGCATCTTAAATGTTGCAAATGGCCCCTGAAAAAGATAAAGACAGCAGCCTCAGGCCCAAGGCACATCAATCATTCCTTCTGCCAAAGCCAAATCTCATTCTATCCCTTTAGATTCCTTTGGGACTAGGGAAAGCAGAGGATTAAGTACTCCTCTGATGCTTTCTTAAGATCTACCACATACCTCCTCTAGTGTAGAAAAAGGCTCTTAAATGTCTATCTCACCCTTCAAAACTTCCATAGTATCAAGATAGTTCAAAGAGTCAAAGACTTACCTTATCAAAAGAGCGAAGATCATAAAGTTTGACCATTTCAGAATTGACACCTGCGGCAAAAATTAATCCTTCTGGATCAAAAGAACAAACTGGCTTGCCCTGTAGATGCATGAGACCCTAAGAAAAAAGAAAAATTTTTTAAAAGTTAATGAACCCAGGATTCTATCAAAAACATAAAACTAACTAAAATGAAGTTTTAAAAAAATAGGTCTCCATGCAATTCATTTCAGAGCAACTCTAACTGTACAATTTTACAGACACTGAATTCAAATAAAAACAAATCTCTGAAATCTGATATCTATAGTTCAGAGCCTCCAGAAAAACTGCCTTTAAAACACTAAAGCATGGATCATAATAAATATGCACTGGATTAAGGTATTAACTCAATTATTAGTCACCTACCAGGAAGAGAAACGATTTTCTCCAAAATTTAAAGACTCTGGGATCCCAGAAAGGAAACACTGCTTTCCCCCTTCCTTGAGAGGGAGCACTGATGATAGTACTTACCACAGAAAACACTTAAAAGTGTAACTGTGAGGCAACATTACCTGGCAGTTAGGAGAGCGGAGATCCCAGAGCCGAATGGTCTTATCAAGAGACCCAGAAATGAAAGTGTCATCCACAGGTGACATGGACAAGGCCACCACCCTGCAATGCATCAAGATAAATAGTAGTTGAAGCAAAATATCTGCAGTAATTGTATATGAACTCTAAACCACTTGGCCTGCCTCCCTATATATATGTTCTCCTAAGAATGTTATTTTAAGAAACAGGCATACACAAGCAATCTGGAATAATCAAAGGCAATTAGTATAACTTAAAAAGCAACTTAAAGCTACAACATAAAAATATACGATTCCAATGCAAATCAAATCATGAGATACCACTCCATACCCACTAGCAAAGCAAAAATCAAAGAGAGATAACAAGTGTGGGTGAGGATGTGGAGAAATTGGAATCCTGATATACTGCTGTTAAGAATGTAAAATGGTAGTTACTTTGAAAAAGTTCTATACTTTCTCAAAAAGGTAAACATTCCATTGCTAGGTATACACCCAAGAAACAGGAAAACATATGTCAAAAAGAAAAATTCCCATGCGTCTGTGTTCATAATAGCATAATTCATGATTACTAAAAAGTGGAAACAACTCAAATGTCTATCACCTAATAAATGGATAAACAAAATGTGTTATCACCACATAGGAATATTATTTGGCAATAAAAAGAAATGAAATCACTTATTCATATTAAACATACATGAAAGTAAAAGAGGTTAGACAGAAAGTAGATTAGTTACTGCCAGGGGCTAGGAAGATGGGAAATGGGGAGTGTTATTGGATACAGGGTTTCTATTTGGGGTGATGAATATGTTCTGAAATTATACAGTGGTGATGGTTGACCAACTCTGAATATATTAAAAACCACTGAACTGTACACTTTAAAAGGATGAATTTATGGTATTGAACTATATCTCAATTTATTAATAAAAAAAATTTCTTAACTAGAGGTTTGTGGGTCCAATAGGTCTGACAGTCTATGTTCCTAGGTGATGGTGAGGCTGACAGTTTGAGCGCCATACCTGCGGAGAGCCACAGGCCTGTGCTAACAGCCTACGCTATGTTTCTGATACGGGTCCCCTTTTATGGAACCCATATTCTGTTAAGAATCACTCATTGAAAAATATTTCTTCCAAGGCCTCATCTGGGCTCTCTTTCCCCCTCTGCTCACATTCTTGCTCTGCCATGCTCTGCACTGAAGATAACCACCATGTCCCCAGAATTTGGGCCCACCCTATGGAGAATGACAGCATGTGACTCTGCTTTCCCTGCCTCTTGTAGCATGCCAGAGCCCTAACCAGGGGGGTTCTTGAGGAAGCCCTTGTGAAAATGGACACTCAGATGGTGCTTCCTTCTGGGTGTTATCAAAGAGCAGCTCCACAGTCGGGCTTGGCTAAAAACACTTCCTAGACAAAAGAGCGGGTGTCACCGGTGAAGATGACAGAGGAAATGACGGTGGTGTACTGTTTCATTTTGACAAAGAAAAAATCTGAAGGTAAAAAATAAGGCGATCAAGTCACAGAACTCATTTGTAAATGGATTTTTTAACTGTAGAAATAGAGGAAGTTCAAATTTTAGATGACACTGAGAGGGGTTCAGGAGGTTTTGGTTCCATGAGAAAGAAATTAAAATGTGTGCCACGAACAGAAAATGAGAAAATGTACTTTCCCTGCCGCACCCCCCACAAATCTTTCAGCATAACTAAATTAAGATTTGCACTAGATCATCAACTTAAAAATTTTAAAGATACTATAAGCCAAACTTTCCTGGGAATGCTGAGGCCGTAATAAGAGCGAGGAGAATGCATATGGACATGTAATTGTATGTCCCAGTATTCAGGTCAGAAGCTCAGAGGAAGTCTACCTTGGCATATGGCTCTGCTAAGAGGCACAGGGAATGCAAGGAGGAACAAGATTTCCACTCTAAGAAAGCTTAACTGTCTAGCCCAGACAATTCCAAGAGAGGGTCAGAGAAGGCTTTCTGGAAGCAGCTGCACCTGTGTTGAATAGGGTTTCAATGGGAGTGGTCTTTCTGGAAGAAGCCAGATAGGAGAAGGCATGAGGCAGTTCAGGAAGCAGCACAAGAGTTCACCTCAACTGGAGTGGCGGGAGATAACACTGGGAAAATGGGTCAGACAGACAGAAAAGAACCTGACTCCAAGGTTTTTTGATGGAGGCTGTGAAGTGGTCAGAACTGTAAAAATAATAATAATAATAATAATAATAACAGAGTACAGAAGCAGGACACTGAGTGGTGGGGAGATTAGGATTCGACAGTAATTTACCTGAGCAAGGACAGAAGCAAAGGAGTAAGTATAGAGCAAAGTGACACATGAGGTTAAACCCAGGTAGTGTCAACAGGATTTAACAGCTCACTGAATGCGAAGGCAGGGAAAAAGCAGTGAACAGACAACAGAGGCTTTGAGTTGGGAGAACTACAAGAGACAGATGGAAAAAACATAAGGCAGACAGAGGAACTGGCCCAAGGAATTTAACGAAGGATGGAGTATCAGATCTGTCAGAGACTTACAGAGATGTGTATAAAACTTGTAGGTGTGAAGTCCAGTCTGAAGATCATAGGCTGAAAATACTGATTTGGGAAGCCATCTGAGGTGAATGAAATCAGTGATGGAGGTAGCTGAGAAAATACCAAGAAGCAGAGAAAAAAGCTAGGGTACTTACTTGCTTACTTCAGAGTTAAAGGAGAAAGAGAGGCCAAGAATATCAAGAACAGAACCAAGATGGAAAGCCAAAGGGGAAAAAAGAAAGCTTTACTGAGAGGCTGAGTGCCAAAACAAGCCCCAGGTAGTGTATTTTACCTGTAGGCAGCAGGGAAAGGGGAGTAAACAGCTTGGCTTGGATGAGAGAATTAAACAGTGAATGAATGTGAGGAGGTAGAGATGGGAATATGCAGATTATTCTTCTATGTCTGACAGTGAAAAGAAGTAGGTGATACTCTCAACCAAAAAATTCAAGGTAAGGGTCTGTAGGCAGCAAAGGAGATGGAAGAAAGTAGAGAGGGGTTGTTTTTCTCAAGGAAAAAAAAAACTTCTTTCTCAGGGAAAGGTTTCTAAGGAAGAGAGGAATTTAGGTGGAAAAGATAGAAGTTGAAAAGAACTCAATTTGGATGTCTTGACTTTCTCACAAAAGAGGAACAAAGTTATCTATGAAGAATCAGAAGGTCAAGAAATTGGGCAAGTGGTAAGATTGGACAGTTTCAAACAACTGCCATCAACTCTCAATTACAGACAACATGTTTGTGACCATTAATTTAACAAACAAACAAAAACATCTACTAGTCACAAGCCATTCTTTGTCTGAACTAACAATTGCCACCTCTTATGTTCAGCAACAAAGAAAACGCCCAGCCCAATCAGAAGTGCCACTTTAAACAGAGTGTTCTCCGCCCACCTCTTATCAGGGCTCTGAACCACTCCATGTTGGATTACTGTACATTTGCAAAGAAAAGTCCCAGTGATTAAAATAGCATTCAAGGGAAATTGTGTATAACATTCAACCCAAACTGGAAAAACCGGAAGAAAAATACTAGGAGAATTGGGATAAGAGACAGAGAGAAACAACCTGCATTATGAAACTGAAAACAAGTTTCTTAACTTTCAAAAAGTAACAAAGGACAATTTATTAATTTTGCATTCTCATGAAGATCTTCATATGGAACATGTTTATGTAGAGGAAGGGCATGCTGAAATGGGGGCCACCTATACAGGAAGCCTCAGACATGTAAACTGTCCTTTCATTAAGGGATGTCTGATATTTGAGATCTCTAAATACCAAACTCAATTTTTACTATATAGGTTTCCACTGAATATCTTTAGTCCACATTTTTCCTATTAATGTTTTAACTGAGGTTTCAGTTTATCCATGAAGTCCTACCCCTGCCTCAACAACCTTGATTAATCTAGAGCTGACTATTTAGGAACGGTTAACAAGAGAAGATTTAAGAGATATGCCAAGCAGCAGTGAGAAACTAGCTTCACTTCACTACTAAAATCTCTCCACTCATTTATTCTCTGGATAACCTATTTACTTTTTTTAACAACTGTGTCTTACCTTTTGCTATGTCCAGGAAAGTACCTGATATATTTGTTGTCATGCAAAGACAGGTAACGAATAGTATCTGAAAGAAGACAAATATCCTATTATTTTTAAATAATTTACTTTGCATTTTCAAGTTGAAAAGACAAGGTAAAAGAATTCCCTGTTCTCCATAATTCAAGCAAAGTCTGAATACACAATAGTGGATAACTCCTTTCCACAGCACTAGAGATTTCACGTAGCTCAAAGGCAGAGTTCTCCAGCTGAAAGCATACAGAGCTATGTTTAAAAATCATTGTTGTTCCCAATCTTTGGCTTCTGCATAGTTACAATGAAAATTATCCTGCAAAAATGCCCCACCACCCCCCAAAAACCTCACAACAGTTTCAGTACCCACAGAATGCAAACCTTAAAAAAAACATGTCTACTGACGAAACAGGCTCAAAGAACTAAACAGCCATACCGAGCTGTGGATCAGCCTGGACTCTGGCATATTTTTCTCCAGCATTCTCCAACGGCATGTTAACCCAACCTCACCTCATCTGAATGTAAACTGAATACATCATTTACATTAAAATTAAATAAAATGGAAAGAGAATTAAAGTTCTACTGCTTTTCTAATTAACCAACTATAATGGTCCCTTATACAGAGAAGTGAGTTAGAAAGTGGCCAAAAGAAGAAATGAGAAAATTTAGATTAAAAAGACTGCAAAATATTTTAAACATCAGTCATGAACTATACCAAGTCCAGTTCACAGCAGTGAGATTTTTACAGGATCAAAGAAAGAAGTCATCAGATATCTGTGCTTGCAGAAAATAAGAAAAGTACTCTTAAGAACCAAATCATTCCTTCTGAAAAAGTAAAACAAAATACGATGGTGCTGAGAAGGCAATGAAGTTCCATAAATAACAGAACTGGAAAGTACCATGCTTCTGACAAGACTAGGAGTAAGAAACAATTGTTGAAAAATGTAATAGGCAATAGGGCCAAAATACAGAAAAGGAAAGCACAGAAAGAACATTATGGAGGTAAACAGTATACAGGAACAAAAAGGTTGAAAGCACAAATTCTGTCCACTCGTTCACAGGGGTACTAATAACAGGGAATTCACCTGGGAGAGGGAAAAAGGCACAAAGCTAAACATAGTTTCCTTGAAAACATCTTCAAAGTTCTAGACTGGCAACTGTAAAGTATTCCTGACTGTTCTACTGCGAGGAACTCCTCACCGGCCCTGAGCAGAAGACACCCCTTCCCCATTACCTGGTTTCTCAGAGGTGGGCAGGGCGTCGCCATCGTCTCCGCCCCACTCGGTAGCCGGCGCACTGTTCCCGGCAAGGCAGTGGCCTGTACAGTTATCTCCTGTACCGGGTGGTATCATAGACCCTCAAACTGTACAAACTACTACCTCAGCCTGGAATCAGGCAAAAGGATACGAAGCGTTGGAGCAACTCCTCAGGATGTGCTCGAAACAGGAAAGGCAACGTCCTCACAGCAGAGGCCTGGCAGCAAAGCTGCAAGTGCTACACATTTGCCTCATCTTGCACCATATTTGGAGAATTCTCATTTAATCACCCAGAAAAACACCCCAACAGGAGAAACACCATTCATTCAGATGATCACAGAGATATATTTCCTCAAAATCCTGTTTTATATTCTTGTCCAAAAATATCAATTGCACTGTTTACTTAGAAAACCACTTCTGAAATAAAGGCGTGAAAAGTACAAACAATATACTTTCTAAAAATCAAGTACAGAATTCTCATAAAAAAAAAAAACAACCAAAACAACTTCTACCCATCTGCTCTGAGATATGCATAACCAAAATAGCAGTCTAAGCAACCTTTGTTGAATGACATTAGAAAAATCTTACTGCTAAAAATGAAACAATCAATAAGTCAGTAAGATTCAAAAAAACCCAGTCCTAACATGAAAGTGTTATAGCTCAACTCCAAGATGACCTGTCAACTGAGAATGACCTATCACAGAGGAAAAGCAGTAAAATCAAAGATCCTTTATTAGAGAAAGAATTCACAAGTTTAAATTTGAAAAATAACTATTATTCTTCAAAGGCATTAACTTTATTTACGGAAGAAAGGGAATCCAGTGGTTAAGACTGGAGTGGCAGTGGTTAAGACTCTGCGCTGCCAATTCAGAGTATAACAGGTTTGATTCCTGATGGAGGAACTAAGATCCCACATGTCGCACACATGGTATGGCCAAAAAATTTAAATAAGTAAATAAATGGGAAAGTGGATAAAATTCAGATCAAAAATGTCCCTGGAATCAAAGAAAACTAAGGTCAGTATATTGTCCTTTGTGACAAAGACCATCAATAGTTTGGACAATACAAAAACTCTTCTAAGGTCTACTAAACTACCATACTTTTCTCAAATCTATATTATTTCGAACTGGAAGGCAGCACTGTTTAACACTTGCTGTGTGTCAAATGTTCTTTCCTTTTATTTCTTCTAAAATTATTCTTTCAAGTTTCAAGAAGCACAACGGTAAATATAATTCGTAGCTTCCTATTTCCAACCCACCCTAAACTAGAAAATTTTCTTATTCAGTTTCAAGTTCTTCAGAAGTTCTAACGGCTTGCTTCCAGCATCTCTTTAGTAATAATGATGTTAGCAAAGCAAATATCACAGGAAACTTTAAAATAACTATAATCAAACATAAGTGGTCACAAAGGTTCCATAAACCTTACCAAACAACCATTAACTTGCTAAAAAGAAGTCTGCTTACCGTCTATTTTGTTGGAGCTGTAAACGACTGTATTGGCTGCATGAGTGTATCTGATGAGATCCACGCCGTATTTCTTACTGTACAGGGTTCTCTTTGGTCTGCCGAGGAAATGGACAGAGAAAGAAAACCATCAAAATCTTTCAACACCAAAATCTAGTAACTTCATGTAAAGAGAAGCACTTGAATGATGTGGGAAAGGTGAAGATTCTTGGTAAGTCCTAACACTGAAAAGAAAAACAGCGTTTCTTTCAAAAAGGGAGGAAATAAACAGAATCAATCAAGGGCAACAGCCTGAACCAAATGCCAAAGTTAGGAAGTAGAAGTACATCTGAGGGCTCAAACTGGCCTTTACTACAGTGTTCACAAGTAAGCTCTGAGAAGTAAATCTATTTGAGAAGAAAGACACACAAAACAATCCATAACTTATAAGAAAGAGGAAAATGGGAATATGTCACACCAGTGAGGCCAGAACTTAAGCCGTTCACTTGGAAAGACGCTCTTTCTTCAAGAAATGATTTATCAAAACTGAAACCAGGTGCAGAACTGCCTTTCCTAATATAACCTAGTATTTCCATCCTCTCTATCTTATAGTTCCAAAGCACATATAAGACAAACCTAATTCTCTGTATCAAAACTAGTTATTAGTTCTTTTCTCTTTACTTAAATGTAAAATCACTTATTTCTAAGCTTGAGGTTACCAGTCTATTTGTTGAAGTTCCTTAAACGTTATATTCTTCTACAGAATCTTAAAGATCAAGCTGAAACTGATCTCATCAAAATATTTTATCAAAAACTTCATAATATTCTACATTTATGTACAGGAGGATTTCATAAATCCTATACTACTGTTTACAGAGAATGTATGGGAAAGAAGTTCACCCTCTCAATGTAAAAACCTCTTGAAACCTAGATGCTAAACAATCAGATGACTCAGGGAGCTTTAAGAAGTCAATTTGCACTTTCAATTTTTCTGATGTCAACGGTTTTCCTACATTAAACCTATTTACAAACAAGATTTCTCACTCCAAATGCAGTGAATTTTCCCATTCTCACCGTTTCCCAAAAGATGAGTAAATAAAAAGAGCAGTTTGAATGCTACCTTGTCAAGTCCACCATCCTGGGTTTTGCCATGTAGTCACTGTGTTAACCAGTCAATGAGAGAGAGTGTGGGGGAGTGAGCGTGCATATGAACATGTGCTTACTCTCAAGACAGTTGACTTTGAGTCTACCAATGGAAAGAGCAGCTTACTTACCTCAGTATTGGGCCTACAATAATGAAGATAGAGCCTGAAGAACCAATGTTAAAGGGTATGGTCTAAGGGAAATATTCAGTTTCAATTACATATGGTCTATTTGTCTCAAATATATCAATAATACTAACCTAAAGTTTTGTGCTTAACATAATCTTTTACCTCGTATCATTTTCTAGTTTGAAAGCTAGATCCATTTCAGAGGACTATGCACATTTTTTCACAAATATTGTGGTAAGCTTCTTTACACAAACTATGATTCTGGTGATTAGGTAAGAATAAACAATACTAAATCCTCCTCTCTGAGTAATTCACAACATCTACCAAAAGTAATATCCTTTGTATGCTTTCATATTAAACAAACAAACAAAAATCATTTGGGACTTCCCTGGCAGCAGTGGGTGAGACTGTGCATTTCCAAAGCAGGGTTCGAGGGTTTGAACCCTGGTAGGGGAACTAAGATCCTACATGTCTTGTGGTGCACCTCCCCTCTCCCCAAAAATCACTCAGTGGATGAACTCCATTATAAAGAAAGTGTCAATGAACAGTAAACAGAGAAAACATTAAGCACAAAGAATTTTGTTTTAGCTATTTTCAAACTCCCAACATTAGTACCATCTAATACAGATACTGTGCTTTTCAAGGAAATCTTACTTTTCTTCCAATGTTGGTTTGACCTACACTAGTGGCAAATTTTTTTCTTCACGTTATCACTTAGGATCATGGACTCCTTGAGGCTAGAGATCTGACCAATGTCACATACCTAGTCACAAAAGCCAAACTAGAACCCAGTCTATGAGATCACTCTCTTATCACAGATCACCGTGAAACAAGGTCACAATTCATATGAGAATATTTTAAAGAATGTGCTGTATACTACTGTGTCAATATTACATCTCTAATTTGGATAACTGTACTCTGGTTACATAAGAAAACGTCCTTGTGCTTAGGATATCCATGTTGAAGTGTTTAGGATAAAGGGGCTTGATACCTCTATATTACTATCTAATGGTTTAGGGAAAAAATGCATATATATACATATATACACATATACACACATACCTGTATATACACAGACACATATATACATATGTAAATATAAACATTTACATAGAGATAACAAAGAAAACAGAGCCAAAACATAACTAATTATTGGATCCTGGGAGTTCTTGTAAACAATGGTGTAACTTTTCTGCAAGTTTGTAATTATGTAAAAATGCTACATGAATGAATGAACTGAATGTTATAAAATTAATATTTTACTTATAACAAGAAGGACTTCCAGTTAATGTCATTTCTACTAAGGGGTGGAAATTATGCTATATTTGGAGACAAACTTTGAAGAAATGCTTTCACGATTTTCATTTTCTTTGAATGAAGATACACACTTCCATCCTCAAGTTCCAGGAAGAGGTTCTAATCTGTGCATAAGCACTAAGCATTTCAAGCAAGTCAGCTTAAAAATTTCTTCTAGCTCCAGGACCCCTCTATCTCCACCCTAGCTTTATACATGACTCTAATCCACGTTAATGCAAGTGGCCAGACTTGGACAGAAATGAGTAACATTGACTCACATCACCACTCAGCAATTCTCTTCCCCCAGGACCACCACTACAGGCCACTCTTCCACATACTGCAGGCAGATCCAAAGCCAGTTACATAATACTTTTTCACAGCCCAAATAGGAAAAAATTGGGGAGAACAATAGAGTTCAGACCATTACCTCAAATAACCAAATTCAGAAATGAAGAAACAAGTTCTGAAAGAAAGTTTATAGAAGACATCAGTTTAAACAAAACAGACAAAAGGAACGGCTGGAGAAGGTAAAGAAAAACCCAAGGATTCAAAAAGGAGCTCACAATCTAGCAGGGACATGAAGAAAGCAAGTCTGGGGCAGAGTTGAGGAAAAAGGGAAAAAAGGGGGGAATTGGCAAAATGCTGTGCTTTTAAGATTCTGCAGAGATACAGATGTGTTGGGTCTCCAGAGGACTTGGGACAACCTAGAAATGTCATGATCAGACTTAGAACTGTGGTTAAGTCCTAATCGACTGTAAGGTTTAATTTAAAAAACAAGTATAAAAATAAACACGAAATTGTTACACGATATTTTCTTTGTTCTATCAGGAGGTTCACATTCAGGTCGGGATGGGACGGCCAGGTTCGTCCGTGTCTGGCAAAAAGTAAAAGTTTCAGATGCTGTTAAAAAGTTAACTATAAACGTAGAAACCGGAACTGAGGGAGTAAGAGAATGATTTGCAATAGAAAGGAAAAGACAAGGGGCCCAAAGAGGCACAACAAATAAATCCTGACAGGTAACAACTGCAACCCACGCGGCCTTCCGGCAAAAACACGGCGGGAAGCTGAGGGGCAGGGGACCGGCGATGGGCCGGGACTGAATCGAGGTCACCGAGCAGAGGGCAGAGGGAGCTGCCTCTGCTGAATGAGGCAGCCGAGCAGCCTCCGCGGTTCTGCAAGGGGGCCACAGCCGACGGGCACCGAGGACGAAGCCCGACTAGCGGAAAAGCTACCAGCTGGGGCCCCGGTGGGCGGACCCGGCGTTTAAAGGTCAAGGTCAAGGTGGAGTTTGGCCAGAGATGCAAAAGCGGTCTGAAAGGAGACCGAAGAAAGACAAGATTATTGTTATCGCCATCGTTATTAGAAAAAATCGGTCTCCCAGACGGCTTCGGAGGGGACGCGGCCCTGGCAGGAGCGTGTACAAAACAGGCCGCGGGGCCGGGCCCGGGCCGAGAGCGGGCCGCGGGGCGAGCGCAGGGCCACGGCGCGGAGGGCGGGAGGGGCTCAGACCCGGGCCCAAGGCCACCGCCGCACTCACTTGCCCTCCTGGCAGTCATAGAGCACGATGGAGTCGTCGTCGCTGCTGGAGATGACCGTCTCGCCGTTGGGGCTGAAGTCGAAGCAGTTGATCTTGTCAGAGTTTTCGCGGAACACCTTGGCGACGCGGAAGCTTCGCAGCACGCTGTCGGTCAGCTTCATGGCGGCGGCTGCCTGAGGCGGCGGCGGCGGCGGCGCAGGGCCAGGGCGGGGCCCGGGGAACGGGCGGGCTGCCGAGGGGCCGACCGGGGTGGGGCGGGCGCCGCGCCGGCGGCGGGCGGGAGAGC
>SJYX01011401.1:0-22332 GCA_006410675.1 Oreotragus oreotragus
TGGTGTGCTGCGATTCATGGGGTCACAAAGAGTCAGACACAACTGAGCGACTGAACTGAACTGAAGAGAACCATGGGTAAATTTCAGATATTCCATGTGTTTTCCTTCCTAGTGAATGCAGAAAGCAAACCACAGTATCTTTGGTAGTGATATGATTTTTGTCATCAGTAAAGATCACCTATATTTTCCTATCATATTTTAGTTTTGAAATATCACCTATGCTTATTATTACTCTAAAATTATGATAGTCTATCAGAGCAGCCATGAGAGTGCTCAGTATTTGGAGTTGCACACCATTACAGAGACTTTAGCAAGTCACATGGATGGAAAGATATTAAGATGGTTTGTGCATGGAACAGATGAAAAAATTAGAAGTTGGTCCCTATACAAATATTGTGATTTATATTTGAAGCAGATGATAAGGAAATTAGCAGCTTCAATTCCCATTGACTGTGTAACTAGATGAAGCTGTAGGCATCACTTAAGGTGGCCAACAGATTTTTTTTTATTCATGATGTGCATACTGACACTGTCAAAAAAAGAAATCCTATTTCATGAGTCTCTTTTGGATGCTGAAAACTCCTGATATTTGGAAATAGTAAAAAGTTATTTTGCCAAACAAATATTAAGCTTCAATTCCCATTGACTGTGTAACTAGATGAAGCTGTAGGCATCACTTAAGGTGGCCAACAGATTTTTTTTTATTCATGATGTGCATACTGACACTGTCAAAAAAAGAAATCCTATTTCATGAGTCTCTTTTGGATGCTGAAAACTCCTGATATTTGGAAATAGTAAAAAGTTATTTTGCCAAACAAATATTGACAGGGATAAAAAGTTTCATACTCTTTGCACAGATGGATCTCCTATAATGATTGGTAATGCATCTGGTTTTGCCACTTTAGTAAAAAAGAAAAACAAGAATCTCATGTCATTGTCACTCACTCCTTTATACAGAAACATGCACTGGCAACAAAGACTTTGTCAATAAGGCTGTAAGAAGTTTTGTCAAGACCCATAAATTATTAACAAGATCAGATGCAGATCTCTGAATCTCTTCATTTTCAAAGATTTATTTCCAAATAATGGAAGGAAAATATTATGCTCTACTTGAGCATATGGAAGTTATATGGCTTCCAAGGTAAGCCTTACAGTGATGGTTTAAACAAAGGACAGAGATCACTTTTTTAAAAAACCAAAACCAAAATCACAAAAATCTCTTGAATCAGTTTGAAAGAAAGGATTTTTCCTATTAGATGCTTTACTTGACAGATAACTTAACCATATGTGTAATATAAAATTTTCAACATCTTTAAGTCCTCATTGCAGATGCTTCATAAAATTTCTAAGCTTTCTTGGCTAAGCTGCCAATAAGGAAGAAGTAGAGGTCAACATTCTTGCAAACTTTAAACTGGAGGAAGTGCTTTACCCAAATGGAGTAGAGAGGTAAAATTCTCTGTTCGTTAATTGGGAAAGAGAGCTCTGCAAACATCAGGAAAACACATCAGAACATTTGAAACATATATTTTACATTAATAGCATTAAAATTAAAACATGGATTCACATTCCTTTCTTCTAATATAAACTGTATTATCAAAGATGTTAAACTAGCTAAAGATGAACTCATTGATTGGTAAAACAAAATAATTTACTACTATTGGAGTCTATCTCAAAAGTTCTTGGACACTCAGAGTGTTCAGTTTGAGAAACCTATCCTAGCATTTTAAAGAGAGCTGGGAAGGTTTTAATCCCATTTTCAACAATATCTCTTTGCAGACATTTTCTGCTCTTGTGACCATGAAAATAAAAATATAATAATTGATTGGATATCCAGTATGACATGTGTAGGACCCCACAGGTTAATGGCCTTATTCAAACCAAGCAGGCACTACCTTCACACTGAAGTATTATTACACAGGTTAATTTTAACTTGCTTTTCTTAAGTATATTAATTTGTTACCAACTCACTGACAAAGAAACATGTATATTAGTATATATTAATAGTATATTCAGTTAATAATATTTTATGTTTCATTATATTTCTTTGAAATCCTATCTGTTTTGTTTTATGCTTAAAAATATTAGTCTGAAAAAGGGTGTTCATATGCTATCAGATTGCCATAGCACAAAAGTTCAGAAATCCTGCCTTAGATCCTGGTTTTTGGAGATGGGAATACCAGACCACCTGACCTGCCTCTTGAGAAATCTGTATGCAGGTCAGGAAGCAACAGTNTGTTATCCTTTGCCAACAAAGGTCCGTCTAGTCAAAGCTATGGTTTTTCCAGTAGTCATGTATGGATATGAGAGTTGGACTATAAAGAAAGCTGAGCACAGAAGAATTGATGCTTTTGAACTGTGGTGTTGGAGAAGACTCTTGAGAGTCCCTTGGACTGCAAGGAGATCCAACCAGTCCATCCTAAAGGAAATCAGTCCTGAATATTCATTGGAAGGACTGATGTTGAAGCTGAAACTCCAATACTCTGGCCACATGATGTGAAGAACTGACTCATTGGAAAAGACCCTGATGCTGGGAAAGATTGAAGGCAGGAGGAGAAGGGGATACCAGAGGAGGAGATGGTTGGATGGCATCACTGACTTGAGGGACATGAGTTTGAGTAAGCTCTGGGAGTTGGTGACAGACAGGGAAGCCTGGCATGCTGCATTCCACGGGGTCTCAAAGAGTTGGACATGACTGAGCAACTGAGCTGAACTGAACTGAACAAAAACATGCAGCTCCTAACAAAGTAGAATTCACAATGTTTGGCATCTAATCAATAATTGTTGGGTATGAACCAAAGCAAGGCTATATGATCCATAATAAAGAGAAAAATCAAGCAATTAAAATCAACCAGAACTGAAACAGGTATTGTTATTAGCAGACTTCAGAATATTTATTATAACTATTGTAGATATTGAGGAAGTTAAAGTGAGGCATAAAAACTATTCTTAAGTGCCGAATCAAATTTTAAAAAGTGAAAGCTACAACATCTGAGATGAAGAAAAAATATAAGGGTTGGACTTCAGAGGATATTAGATCTTGAAGAAAATATTAGCAAACTTGAACACACAGCAGTAGACACTTTTCAAAACGAACAGGAAAACAAGATTTAAAAGTAAATTTACAAAGAGCATTTGTGAGTTACTGTATTACTTCATTTTGCCTGAGACTTTAATCACAGTTCCTGCAGAAGAAAGAGAGGGGAGAACAGAAAAAAGTATTTGAAGAGATAATGGCTGAGAACTTTCTGTGTTTATGAAAAGTATAAACCCACATTTAAAAAAATAATTTTACTTATTTATTTATTTTTGGCTGTGTTGGGTCTTTGTTACTGTGTGGACTTTTCTCCAGTTTCAGCAAGTAGGGGCTACTCTCTAGTTGTGGTGCACAGGCTTCTCATTGTAGTGGCTTCTCTTGTTGCAAAGCAGGAGCTCTAGGGCATGCGTGCCACATGTGCCCAACAGTTCTCGCTCCCAGGCTCTAGAGCACAGACTCAATAGTTGTGGTACACTGGTTTAGTTGCTCCTTGGCATGTGGAATCTTCCTGGATCAGGGATGGAACCCATGTCTCCTGTATTGGCAGGCAAGTTTTTCACCACTGAGCCACTAGGGAAGTCCCTAAACCCAGATTTCTAAGAAACTCAACAAAGCACAAGTATCATAAGAAAATCATACCAAGACAAAATTTAATCAACTGGTTAAAAGCCAATGATAAAAAGAAAATTTTAAAGCAGCAATAGGAAACCAGACACTTTACATACAGGGATACAGACTTGAGGATGAGTGCTTTCTCTTCTGTTCAACCTTATGCAAGAGGTTAGAGTCAGTGCAGTAAGGGAATATAAAAACATAAAATGCATTCAGGATGGAAGAAATAAATAACTGTGTTTACTTGAAGAATATATGATGAAATTGAAAAAAAAAGCTATTAGAACTAACAGTTTTCATGATATATAATAAAATGCCAAATTAATTACATTGTTCTATACTAGCAGCAACATGGGCTTCCCTGGTGGCTCAGCGGTTAAAGCGTCTGCCTCCAATGCGGGAGACCCGGGTTCGATCCCTGGTGATGGACAGGGAGGCCTGGCGTGCTGCGATTCATGGGATCGCAAAGAGTTGGACACGACTGAGTGATTGAACTGAACTGAAATCTGGCACAACATCTGCAAAACCTGTACACCGAAAACCTCCAAATATTGCTGAGAGAAATTAAGATCGAAACAGAAAGATACTCTATCTTCTTTGGCCAAATGACTGATTATTGTTAATATATTTCTGCCAACTGAATTATAAAATCAATGTAATCCCAATAAAATCCCAGTAGGCTTTTTAACGCAGTTGAAAAATTAATTATAAAATCTGTATAAAAGTACAAAGGACCTAGAATAGCCAAAACAATTTTGAAACAGAAGAATAAGTTGTATGGCTAATATTACCTGATTATAAGAATGATTATGAGGTACAGTAAGCAAGGTAGAATATCCCAATAGATGAGTAGAATGAAAAGAGAACCCAGAAATACACACATATGGAAACTGATTTTTTAATTTATAATACACATAAAATTTACCATCTTAATTTAAAATTGTACAGTTCAGTGATATTAAGTGCATTCATCATAATATGAATGCACTTAATCACCACCATCCATCTCCAGAACTCTTTTCATCTTATAAAACTGAAATTATGCACCCATTAAACAATAACTTTGCATTGCCCCCTCACTGCAGCCCCTCAAAATCACCATTATGCATTCTATCTTTAGGAATTTGACTATTCCATGTACCTAATATAAGTTGAATGATACGGTATTTGTCTTTTTGTGGCTGGCTTATTTTACCTAGCAAAATGTCTTCAAGGTTCATTTATATTCTGAGTCAAAGTCTCCTTACTTTTAAAATATTCCATCATATATATTACTCTATTTCATATTTTGTTCATCTATTTCTCCATCAAATGCTTAGGTTGTTATCATCTCTTGGCGCTTGTGAAAAACGCTGCTGTGAACATGAGTATGCAAATATCTATTGGAGACCATGCTTTAAATACCTTTGGGTACATACCCAGAAGTAGAATTTCTGGATCATATGGCAATTTTGTTTTTAATGTTTTGGAGACACTGCCATTCTGTTTTCCCTAGCAGCTGCACCATTTTACATTCTCACTGGCAGTTACAAGAGTCCATTTCCTCCACATCAATATCATATATGAAATGAATAGCCAGTCCAGGTTCAATGCATGATACTGGATGCTTGGGGCTGGTGCACTGAGGTGACCCAGAGAGATGGTACAGGGAGGGAGGAGGGAGGGTGGTTCAGGATGGGGAACACGTGTATACCTGTGGCGGATTCATGTTGATGTATGACAAAACCAATACAATACTGTAAAGTAAGTAACCTCCAATTAAAATAAATAAATTTATATTTAAAAAAACAAGAGTTCCATTTCCTTCACATCCAAATAAACACTTGTTATCTTATGATTCCTTTTTTAATAGTAACCATCCTAGTGAGTATGAAATAGTATCATATTGTAGTTTTGAATTACATTTCCCTGATTCTTTGTGATGTCAATCATCTTTTCGTATGTTTATTGGCCATTTGTATATCTTTAGGAGAAATATCAGTTTGAGTCTTTTGCTCATTTTTGAATCAAGTTGTTTTCTTTCTGTTGAATTTTAGTTTTCTGTTCACTTATCAGATATGTGATTTGTAAGTATTTCTTACACTCTATGGGTTGCTGTTTAACTCTGTTGATTGTGTGTTTTGATGTGCAGAAGTTTTTAATTTTGATATAGTCCAACTTAATTTTCCTTTAATTGTCTATGATTTTGATGTCATATTCATGAAATCAATCCTAATTCTCATGTTATAAAGATTTACCTATATATTTTCTTGGAGCAGTTTTAATGTTTTAGCACTTATGTTTAGGTCTTTTATTTTAAGTTAATTTTTGTATACAGTGTCAGGCTAAGTTACAGCTTCATTCTTCTGTGTGTAGGTATCTAGTTTTCTCAGCATTTGTTGAGGATTGTCCTTTTCCTATTGAATATTTTCAGCATTCTTAATTAAAGTCATATGTCTATAATTATGAGGGTTTATTTCTGGTCTCTCTATTATGTCTTTATGGCAGTACAATAACATTTTGATTATTATAGCTATACATGTAGTAAGTTGTGAAATGCAGAAAGTATGAATCTTCCCAGTTTGTTGTTTTTCAAGATTGTTTTGGATATTTGATGTCTTTTTTTTCTGTGAGACAAAACATTCGTAATTTTTTAAAGTTTTTATTTTATATTGGAGTATAGCTAATTAACAATGTTGTGTTAGTTTCAGGTGGGCTGCAAAAGGACTCAGCCATACATATACACGTATGCATTCTCCCTCAAACTCTCCTCCCATCCCAGCTGCCATATAACATCACTGGCATTTTGATAAGAGTCACGTTAAATATATAGATTGCATTGGTAAGTATTGATATTTTATCGTATTAGGTCTTCCAATCCAGAAACATGGGATATGTTTCCATTTCTTTACATCTTAATTTCTTTTTGCAGAGTATTGCAGTTTTTGTTGTACTGGTCTTTCACCTCCTTGTTTAAACTTATTCCTCTATATTTTATTATATTGATGCTATTGTAAATGAAATTTCTTTCATAATTTCCTTTCCAACATATTTACCTGAAATGAACTCCAAAATATTATCCATCTATAGCAATTAATGGTGTGTGGAACATACAAAGTTGTATTTAGTTTTATTTATTATAATTCATACTGATGCCATGAGCTTATTACCTCTGATAAATACCAAAACTAGAAATTAACCATGACCTAAAATCCATTGATCTGCCCTTGATAATCTTCATTTCTTTATAAAATTAAATTCTGTGGTTAGTTATTATAATCGTTCTTCTTTGTTTATAGTTTTTTCTTGCCTTCTTTCTCCCTTCTCTAAACTCAACTGGCCAAACCAACCCCAGTTATGTATCTGTTGCACATTAGAACTCATGCAAGTGAATGCAACTGGAGAAGAACACACAACTCTATAGGCTGATATTCATGTAAATTCAAGACCACAAACCTCAAATGGATTCTTAATGCTGCCTTATAAGGGCGGCTCTCCTGTCTCCTAGATAACTACTTTACCTCTTCTCTCTCCTTATATTCCAATATTTCTCCCTAGTCTTCACTCTTCATTGATGATCTTTCATTCTGTTTCACTAAGGAAATTGAACTGATGACAACAGAACTATATTTCAACATAAACACAATTAAAATGTCATCAGCTAGATAATTTATTATGAAGTTAATTTGGAGGAGTGAACAAAAAAAAACTCATGAAACTGTGATAAAAAGAACAATGAGAAGTGGGATAAACTTAATAACCTTAAAACATGTTATAATAATGGTTATTACATGTTTTAAAATAATATGGTATTGACGCTTGAATAGACAGATTAATGAAACAAAATTGTTGAAGTTCCCCCAAAGGCCCAACTTCACATGAAAATTCAATATTGATGAAGACAAAAATCCCCAATCTGTGAATTAAAAAGGAACATTTTAATAAAAGATAATTTGAAAACTGGATTGTCAAGTGAAATAAGATAAAACTGGATAAATTCTTCATCTCACACACCAAGAGAAATTCTAAATGAATCAGAGATCTAAAAGTAAAATGTGAAACTATATAAGCATTAGAAGAAAACATGGATAAATNAGATAATTTGAAAACTGGATTGTCAAGTGAAATAAGATAAAACTGGATAAATTCTTCATCTCACACACCAAGAGAAATTCTAAATGAATCAGAGATCTAAAAGTAAAATGTGAAACTATATAAGCATTAGAAGAAAACATGGATAAATTTCATTATAACCAGAAGATGTAGTCTTTCCAAACTATAACCTCAAATCATGAAACAATAAAGGATAAACAATAAACATAAATAAACATAGATCATGAAATAATAAACATAGATAAACACATTTATCTATGAAAAATCTTTATAGCACTTTATATTTTTAAGATGAATTTTAGGTTCACAGTAAAATTTAAAGGATGGTACAGAGTTTCTCATATACCCCTGCCCCCACTCCCCCACACACATGCATAGTCTCTTTCATTATCAGCATTTCTCTCCAGAGGGTAAATTTCTTATACTTAATGAACCTACATTGATAAATGATGATGTCTCAAAATATAGTTTACTTTAGGTTTCACTCTTTGTGTTATACATTCTGTGTGTTTGGATAAATGTATAATGACTTGTATCTGCCATTAGAGTATCAGACGCAGTGTTTTAATTGCCCTGAAAGTCCTCTGTGCTCTGCCTATTCTTATGCTCATCCCTAGCAACCACTGATTTTTTAGTGTCTCCACAGTTTTACATCTTCTAGAATGTCATAAAATTAGAATTGCATAGTATGTAGTCTTTTTAGACTGGCGTTTTCACTTAGTACTAAGAGTTTACAGTTGCTCCATGTCTTTCTAGGCTTTATAATCAGTGAAATTTGAGGATGGAATGAAAATTTGTGGCTTCCCTGGTGGCTCAATGGTAGAGAACTCTCCTGCTATGCAGGAGACCGGGGTTCGATCCCTGATTGGGAAGATCCCCTGAAGAAAGAAAGTGGCTACCCACTCCAGTTTTCTTGCCTGGAGAATTCTATGGACAGAGAAGCCTGGTGGGCTAGAGTCCATGGGGTCGCAAAGAGTCTGATGTGAGTGAATGACTAAGTACCTTAGCACACCAAGAATTATCAGCCTTGAGAATTGGGTAATTTGCAAGATGATTCTTAAATTTAGTATTGTGTCAATGGTATGGTAGTTAAGTTAAAAGAAAAAAATCTTATTAGAAATGAATGATGAAGATTTTATGTGTGAAATAATATAATATCTGGTATTTGAATTACAGTAGCTTGGCAAAAACTCAAATGTTTTGATTAAACAAGATTGGCAAATGATGCTAAATTTGAAGTGATAATGATACATAGAATTTTATTATACTGTTTTCTCTTGTAAATTTGAGTTTCCAAAGTAAAAATGTTTAAAAACAAGCTTCCATAGACTGGTGCTACCATATATACCCACAAAGTGGTCTCTATGCCTATATATATTTATATATATTTGCTCAAAGCAAGACAATGTAAAATTTATTTGCCAGATAATATGAATAACAGTTTTCATAGCTCTAAAGTAAGCATATATTAAGAGCCAGTACACTTCTTGTTTCATACATGAACTCTGTGTGCCTATCTATACTCAGTCTCTCACCTATACATGAAATCTTTCTTCTTTCCTATTCAAAAATAATATTCCAGTAACTCCCCCCTTTTCTTCATCATTAGTTGCTTGTTTTCTAATGAATTATTTTCATCAGAATACCAGCATACTCTTATTCTTCCCATCTTAACAACAATCAAAAAGCTCTTCTTGTTTCCTCCTTGCTGACTAATTTCTTTGTACTGCACCTGCTAAATTCCTTGAAACAGTTGATAGTACATAGTACCTCAAATTACTCTTGTCTTATTTTCTTTTAAATTGACTGCCAATTAAGCTTTTATTCCCTTAACTGCACCAGACCTCTGTCTGTTGTTATTAGGCGATTTCTCATTCATCTTATTTGATTACTTCTGACTCCTAATAAACTTTTTCACATTCCTAAACACCAGACTGCTGTATTCAACTACTTACTAAGCATTTGCACTTGGAAATCCGACACTCATGTGAAAGACAACATATTCAAAACAGAAGTCCTCAAACTTGGTCTTCCTGGGTGGGACCTTTTTAATCTCAGTTTATGGTAACTCCACAATTTTACTTTCTCAGTTCTGAAATCTTGACTCTGTCCCAGACTCCCTTTTTTCCCCCTATACTCTGTATCCAATCCATCAGCAAACCCTGTCTATGTAACCTATGAAACATATCTAGAATCTGACCATTTCTCTAACACCTCCACTGCTACCACCCTAGTCCAACCTATTCATTTCTCTTGGTCTAAATTGTTTTTGTTTTTGTTTTTGTTTTGGGGGGGCGGGGGCTCCAAAATCACTGCAGATGGTGACTGCAGCCATGAAATTAAAAGACGCTTACTCCTTGGAAGAAAAGTTATTACCAACCTAGATAACATATTCAAAAGCAAAGACATTATATTGCTGACTAAGGTCCATCTAGTCAAGGCTATGGTTTTTCCTGTAGTCATGTATGGATGTGAGAGTTGGACTGTGAAGAAAGCTGAGCACCAAAGAATCAATGCTTTTGAAGTGTGGTGTTGGAGAAGACTCTTGAGAGTCCCTTGGACTGCAAGGAGATCCAACCAGTCCATTCTGAAGGAGATCAGCCCTGGGTGTTCTTTGGAAGGAATGATGCTAAAGCTGAAACTCCAGTACTTTGGCCACCTCATGCGAAGAGTTGACTCATTGGAAAAGACTCTGATGCTGGGAGGGATTGGGGGCAGGAGGAGAAGGGGACGACCGAGGATGAGATGGCTGGATGGCATCACTGACTCGATGGACGTGAGTCTGAGTGAACTCTGGGAGNGGCCACCTCATGAGAAGAGTTGACTCATTGGAAAAGACTCTGATGCTGGGAGGGATTGGGGGCAGGAGGAGAAGGGGACGGCCAAGGATGAGATGGCTGGATGGCATCACGGACTCGATGGACGTGAGTCTGAGTGATCTCCAAGAGATGGTAGTGAACAGGGAGGCCTGGCATGCTGCGATTCATGGGGTTGCAAAGAGTTGGACACGACTGAGCCATGGAACTGAACAGAACTTATTTTTTTTCTTAGAATTTATTTTGATCTCCAACTGAGTTTATACTCTACTAATTTAAGGAAAAATAAAAACTACTTAGTGGTAGTACAGAGAGTGAATGAAGAAGTGCATTTCTCCCTGTGTTGAGACTGAAATATTTTCCAACCATAGTTAAATGCATTTCAAGGGAATAATATGATACAGATATATGCTTATTTATAAAATGTTTTCATGTGACAATTTATTCCCAGGATTAATCGGCAATAAGTGTGGACTCGAGTTCACAGGCATTATTGTATTGTTTATGTGTCCACTAGATGGTTTTCATATTGATTCTTTGTCTGCATTCTGTTAATTCTTTTCCAAATGAGTTCTGTGGCTTGACCTTGAAAAAAATCTTAATCTTACGTCCACACATTTAGTCTAATTGCAGTTGTTTCTCATGGATCACACCACAATAACCTGCCACTCATCAAGTCCTTTTCTCTGTGAATTGACTTAATTAAACATCTCAAATCCAATTTACTTGATCCTTTTACTATTAAAGGGGGGAAATCCCTGTCTATCACTTAAAATGAAATTGGTTAAAGAAAAAAAAAAAAGCCCACAGCAACAAACAAACAAAGAAATGAAAGAAACAGGAAAAACGGTTTCCTTAAGGATTTCAGTGGCTTAACTCTATTGCTCAAAATAAGATATGCTGAATGCAAAACAAAAACAAAAGAGCAATTTAAAAGCCATGTAACATTAGCTTCAGTCTGAAGACATTATTCTGTTTCTTTTAAAGTAAAGGAAAAGTTAAAAGAAATAGGTAGCCTTATACCTTGCTCTCAACTATCATCTCTATGACATCACTGTCATCCCTATGACAACATCTTAAAATCCCCTCAATGGCTCTCTTTTACTTTTCATTTGGAACTTGTAATTGACTGTTATTGTTCTGAAAATATATCTTTTAGCCTTTTAATCTATTTGTTCAACTTCAACTACACTTGTTTGTTCTCTTTATTACTATTCCCAGAGTAGTTATCAAAGTGTATTCCCTGGACTAGCAGCAGAAGCAGCATAATTTAGAAACTTCTTAGAAATGGAAACTCTTGGGTCCACCCCAGTCTTCCCAGTTTAAACTCTGGGAATGGAGTCCAGCAATCTCTGGTTCAGTACCTCTGTTTTAATAAGATGATTCTGATGCATGCTGAAGTTGGAAAATCACTGGTGGGTAATGACAATCTAGCTTTACTATTGGAGTTATAGTCAAAGCGTTCACCACCTTTCTGAATTTTTGCAGTTGACATAACCTGCATGGATCTCAGGTTCACTACTTGAAAACTAAAAATTAAAATACCTACTACCTGCAAAATGAGAGGCTTGACGGTTGGTAACACCTTGCTTCCTCACCTCTCTGAGCCTCAGTTTTCTCGATGTACAAACAGGATAATGCTACCTACCTCCCAGGGTTGTGAGGATACATAAAAATACTAAATTTAGTGCTATTACTAATAATGAGGCTTCTAGTGTTGTTTGGCACACTTTAAGCAGAAAATAAATGTTAATTTTATTCTTTTGCACATAGTAGGTACTAGATGTGTGCTGGGCTTAGTTGCTCAGTTGTGTCCAACCGTTTGTGACTTCATGGACTGTAGCTTGACAGGTTCCTCTGTCCGTGGGATTCTCCAGGCAAGAATACTGGAGTGGGTTGTCATTTCCTTCTCCAGGGGATCTTNTCTTTTGCACATAGTAGGTACTAGATGTGTGCTGGGCTTAGTTGCTCAGTTGTGTCCAACCGTTTGTGACTTCATGGACTGTAGCTTGACAGGTTCCTCTGTCCGTGGGATTCTCCAGGCAAGAATACTGGAGTGGGTTGTCATTTCCTTCTCCAGGGGATCTTCCCAACCCAGGGATTAAACCCAGGTCTCCCACATTGCAGGTGAATCCTTTACCAGCTCAGCTACCAGGGAAGCCCAAGGTACTGGGTAGAAATTGTTTAACTTCAGCTGAATTTTTTCAAGTGTCTGTGATCTTATAGAGAAAATTCCCATCTAGGTTATCCTGAGATGCCCATTTTGCTTCTTTTGTCATTTTGGCCGATATATGCTTATTTTAGAAGTATTTATTTCTTCCTTTAGCTTAATGATTGAAAAATGCTCTGCTTATTCGAATTTTAAGAAAACGCTTGTCCTTGAAAAAACTCACTTAAAAGTTGCAACTCCAATCTCCTTTTTATTTCTCCAATCACTTTTGATTTCTACTGCAGTACACTCATAGCACAATAACTGATTATGTTGAACACATTAGGAACTATTCTTATGTACTTATAATTTGTGAGGATTCCTTGCTAATTTTTCATTAATGAACACCTACATAGGGTCAAGGTAGTTAATACAGTTTAGAAAATGCAAGTCATAACAATAGCTCAGTAGAAAGTGTAAAGCCTTTCTCATTCCCCATGTGCTTTTGGAAGTTAAATTCAGATTCTGTTCAAAAATTGTGCAAAAATCTCTAACACTTGACAAGTTTTTATTTTCCAGAATGTCAAATACTTCTATGTTCCTTTAAAAATCCTCTTCAAGTTATAATCCAAAATTTTTCAAAAGCCTTCTTAGGTCGTGATAAAGAATTGATTAATACGACATTTTGTAAAATTGAGAGTGGGTAGCTTTCAGATGAATTTAATAAGACTTGAAAAAATAATGAACTATGAGTTTCTTGGAAATAGAGTGAAAAGAGCACTGGCCACAGATTAGGAAGTACATGAGCCCTAATAGCAACTGTATTTGTAAATTTAAGCAAATTTCTTAATCTACATCAAAGCTTCTTACTCGCAAAATGGGTCACTGTGAGGACAAGATGGTGTATTGTAAGTATAAATTATATGTAAATGCATCATTTTGTTTCAAGTGTTCATCAGCTTACATTTAATCATGCTCAGAGAAAACTCTGGCAAATGTACTCATACATATCCACATACACTTGTCTCAAAATTACTGTTTAAGTTCCTCATTAGAAGAGGTTCTAAATGGAATGGTTAATTAAGGCACTCTTATTTCTATTTGTTACTATAAAATTAAGGCAGAGATTACAGAAAGCAGAACTTTATGTAATTTGTTACATAAAGTAGAACATGTAAAATCATTTTATTAAATCTGATCATAATTATGTTAAATCATGATGTATTAAATATTTGACTCCAATATTTTTATGCATTAATAATTCAAATATACCATAGTACATACATAGTGTAATATATATGATAGTTGCATACCTGCAGCCGTATTACTGTTTTTAAAGCATTTTAGAGTTTTTCATAATTGTCTTGTAATGGCAATATTCAGGTTATCTGCAACACTATAATTACACTTCAACTACTTGAATCTGGATGAGAACCAAGGAAATTCATACCAGGTGAATGGATTCCACATTGTTTTATTGTTGTTCAGTTGATCAGTTACTAAGTTGTGTCCAACTCTTTGCGACCCCATGGACTGCTGCACACCAGGCTTTCCTGTTCTTCACTATCTCCCAGAGTTTACTCAAATCTCATGACCATTGAGTCAGTGATGCCATCCAACCTTCTCATACTCTGTTGCCCCCTTCTCCTCTTGCCCTCAACCTTTCCCATCGTCAGGAAAGGATCTTTTCCAGTGAGTAGACTCTTCACATCAGGTGACCAAAGTATTGGAGCTTCAGCTTCAGCATCAGTCTTTCCAATGGATATTCAGGGTTAATTTCCTTTAGGATTGACTGGTTTGATTTCCTTGCTGTCAAAGGGACTCTCAAAGGTCTTCTCCAGCACCAAAGTTTGAAAGCATCAATTCTTTTGTGCTCAGCCTTCTTTTTGGTTCAACTCCAAATATGCCGTCCAGGTTTGTCATAGCTTTTCTTCCATGGAGCAAGCACCTTAAATTTCATGGCTGCAGTCACCNAGGTCTTCTCCAGCACCAAAGTTTGAAAGCATCAATTCTTTTGTGCTCAGCCTTCTTTTTGGTTCAACTCCAAATATGCCGTCCAGGTTTGTCATAGCTTTTCTTCCATGGAGCAAGCACCTTAAATTTCATGGCTGCAGTCACCATCTGTAGCGATTTTGGACCCAAAGAAAATAAAATCTGCCACTGTTGCCATTTTTCCCCATCATTTCCATGAAGTGATGAGTCCAGATGCCATGATCTTTGTTTTTTGAATGTTGAGTTTTAAGCCATATTTGTCACTCTCCTCTTCCACCTTCATCAAGTGGCTTTTTAGTTCCTCTTCACTTTCTGATTAGGGTGGTATCATCTGCATATCTGAGGTTGTTGATATTTCTCCTGCCAATCTTGATTCCAGCCTGTGATTCATCCAGCCCTTCATTTCACATGATGTACTGTGCATAGAAGTTAAATAAGCAGGGTGAAAACATACAGCCTTGAGGTACTCCTTTCCCAATTTGAAACCAGTCCATTGTTTATGTTCAGTTCTAACTGTTTCATCTTGATTTGCATACAGATTTCTCAGGAGGCAGGTAAGGTGGTCTGGTATTCCATCTCTTTAAGAATTTCCCACAGTTTGTTGTGATCCACACAGTCAAAGGCTTTAGTATAGTCAATGAATCAAAAGTAGATGTTTTTCTGGAACTCTCTTGCTTTTTCTGTGATCCAGTGGAAGTTGATAATTTAATATCTTGTTCCTCTGCCTTTTCTAAATCCAGCTTGTACATGTGGAAGTTCCTGGTTTGTGTACTGTTGAAGCCTGGGCTGAAGGATTTTGAGCATTACCTTGCTAACCTGTGAAATGAGCACAATTGTGTGGTGGTTTGAACATGCTTTGGCATTGGCCTTCTTTGGGATTGGAATGAAAATTGACCTTTTCCAGTCCTGTGGCCACGGCTGAGCTTTCCAAACTTGCTGCCATTTGGTTGCAGCACTTTAACAGCATCATCTTTTAGGATTTGAAACAGCTCAGCTGGAATTCCATCACTTCCACTAGCTTTGTTTATAGTAATGCTTCCTAAGGCCAACTTGACTTCACACTCCAGGATGAATGACCTCTAGATGAATAACTACAACATTGTGGTTATCTGGGTCATTAAGACCTTTGTTGTTGTTGTTGTTGTTGTTTTGTATTGTTCTTTTATTTTTCAAATTTTTTATTTAAACTCCCAAACATGAAACCCCCCCCCCCCACTTCTCACTCCACATCATCCCTCCGGATCATCCCCATGCACCAGCCCCAAGCATCCTGCATCCTGCATCCAACACAGACTGGCAATTCATTTCTTACATGATAGTATACATATTTCAATGCTATTCTCCCAAATCATCCCACCCTCTCCCTCTCCCTCTCCCTCTCCCTCAGAGTCCAAAAATCCACTCTACACATCTGTATCTCNGTCCTGTCTCTTATACACATCTCCCGAAGGTGTGAAGGCACAGGGTGCCTTCCCGTTCAGGTCTTAGAAACCCAGGCAAATAAGTAGACACGGCGGACTTCTGTACTCCAGATGGGAACCAGCCTGAAAGAGAGAGTAAGAGGAGGAAAATGATTGACATGAGGAGATCAGCTGCTTTGATGAGCGAGATCTATAGCTTTATTTTAAAACAGTACTTATATACTTTTTTGTACATAGAGAGAAATGAAAGATACAAGGTCATACAGAGTCCACCCAACATTTCAGCAGTTTTGCCCTTATTGAAACCATGATTTTTTCTGCATACCTTTCCCTCAAATGATGTTGCTTACAGTATCTTCTGGCCTTGGAAGCTTGTGAACATTTTATGACCCTCTTTTGATAAAGGCTGCTCAACCAGAAAACGTATTTTCCCTCAAAGTGTTTTTTCTTTATATTTCTAATCTATGTCAGCCTCAGAAAAATGCCAAGCAGAGTTACGTTTTTCACAGAGCAAAGGTGCAGTGAGTTACAAGAACGAACCAGTTAGCTCAAAAGTCTGATACAGTTGAATTCAAGGCTACACTTGTTTTTCTTACATTCTCACTATGTTAACTAATGCATTCCCAGGTGCACAGTGGATAAGAGATGTGGGAACTTACCAACAAGCATTGGTCCAATAATAAAATCCTATACCAGTACTAGCACTACTCTAATAACTTTTAACTCTTTCAAAGACTCTATGTTTTGGGCTTTCCATGCTTCTCACACTTAGGAGGCTGTAAATAATTGTATGCATAGCTACAAGAGTCTGGATATACCTGCCAAGCAAGCTAGAATGCTAACAGAGGGGGTTTGTTTTGAAATATTCTTCTCATGTCCAGGAGACTTATTAGCTATAGCCCTAAGTTGATTTTTTCCAGAGAAAGATGGTCAGGGTTAGCCCCCTGTTAATGTCAGAGGAGATGGTAAAAGTCATGAAATAATAAAACAGACAGATTCTGGTTTGGGTGTAGATGCTCGAAAAAGCCTAGGGAGCTCCTTGAGTTCTGAAGCCTTGCTTAACAGTTCTCTTCCACATGAACTTGTCATGGGTGGGATCTCCTGTGGCGGCTCCCAGCAATGTATACTAATTCAGTCACATTTTCAGGCTCCACCTTTAATTCTAGTACTTTTGCTATTTCCACATCACTTATAGTTACTTCTTCCACTGAAGTATTGAACTCCTCAAAGTCTTCCAGAAGGGTTGTAATCAACTTCATCCAAATTCCTTTTATTTTTTTTTAAATTAGCAATAAAAATATTCTTTATTTCCATTTATGTGAATAGAAAGTTCTTTGCTTTTCACAACTCAGGAGTTCATATTCCTTTACTAAACATTTACTAACCATGAATGCCATGAGAACATTTAGGCTGTTTTTCATGATATGACACAGGCTTGATTCAGTTCAGTTCAGTCGCTCAGTTGTGTCTGACTCTTTGCGACCCCATGAATCGCAGCACACCAGGCCTCCCTCTCCATCATCAACTCCCAGAGTTTACCCAAACTCATGTCTATTGAGTCGATGATGCCATTTAACCATCTCATCCTCTGTCGTCCCTTTTTCCTCCTGCCTTCAATCTTTTCCAACATCAGGGTCTTTTCAAATGTGTGAGCTCTTCACATCAGGTGGCCAAAGTATTGGAGTTTCAGCTTCAGTATCAGTTCTTCCAGTGAACACCCAGGACTGATGTCCTTTAGGATGGACTCGTTGGATCTCATTGCAGTCCAAAGGACTCTCAAGAGGCTTCAGTTCAGTTCAGTTCAGTCACTCAGTCTAACTCATTCTATGAGGCCACCATCACTCTAATATCAAAACCTGACAAAGATGCCACAAAAAAAGAAAACCACAGGCCAATATCACTGATGAACATAAACGCAAAAATCCTTAACAAAATTCTAGCAAATAGAATCCAACAACATATTAAAAAGATCATACATCATGACAAAGTGGACTTTATCCCAGGGATGCAAGGATTCTTCAGTCAGTTCAGTTCAGTCAGTTCAGTCGCTCAGTCAAGTCCGACTCTTTGCGACCCCATGAATCGCAGCACACCAGGCCTCCCTATCCATCACAATCTCCCGGAGTTCACTCAGACTCACGTCCATCGAGTCCGTGATGCCACCCAGCCATCTCATCCTCGGTCGTCCCCTTCTCCTCCTGCCCCCAATCCCTCCCAGCATCAGAATCTTTTCCAATGAGTCAACTCTTCTCATGAGGTGGCCAAAGTACTGGAGTTTCAGCTTTAGCATCATTCCTTCCAAAGAAATCCCAGGGTTGATCTCCTTCAGAATGGACTGGTTGGATCTCCTTGCAGTCCAAGGGACTCTCAAGAGTCTTCTCCAACACCACAGTTCAAAAGCATCGATTCTTCGGTGCTCAGCTTTCTTCACAGTCCAACTTTCACATCCATACATGACCACAGGAAAAACCATAGCCTTGACTAGGTGAACCTTAGTCGGCAAAGTAATGTCTCTGCTTTTGAATATACTATCCAGGTTGGTCATAACTTTTCTTCCAAGGAGTAAGCCTCTTTTAATTTCATGGCTGCAGTCACCATCTGCAGTGATTTTGGAGCCCAAAAAAATAAAGTCTGATTCTTCAGTATCTGCAAATCAATCAATGTAATACACCACATTAACAAATTGAAAGAAAAACAAAATATATGATTATCTCATAGATACAAGAAAGCCTTTGACCAAATTCAACATCCATTTATGATAAAAAAAAAAAACCTCCAGAAAGCAGGAATAGAAGGAACGTACCTCAACATATTAAAAAAAAGCTACATATGACAAACCTACAGCTAACATTATCCTCAATGGTGAAAAATTGAAAGCATTTCCCCTTAAGTCAGGAGAAAGACAAGGGTGCCCACTGTCACTTCCAAAACTATTCAACATAGTTTTGGAAGTTTTGGCCACAGCAATCAGAGCAGAAAAAGAAATAAAAGGAATCCAGATTGGAAAAGAAGTAAAATTCTCACTGTTTGCAAATGACATGATCCTCTACATAGAAAACCCAAAAGACTCCACCAGAGAATTACTAGAGCTAATCAATGAATATAGCAAAGATGTAGGATATAAAATCAACACACAGAAATCCCTTGCATTCCTATACACTAACAATGAGAAAACAGAAAGAGAAATTAAGGAAAAAATTCTATTCACTGCTCCAACGAAAAGAATAAAATACTTAGGAATCAGTTCAGTTCAGTTCAGTCATTCAGTCATGTCCAACTCTTTGCAACCCCATGAAATGCAGCACCAGGCCTACATGTCCATCAGCAACTCCCAGAGTTCACTCAAACTCATGTCCATCGAGTCGGTGATGCCATTCAGCCATCTCATCCTTGGTCGTCCCCTTCTCCTCCTGCCCCCAATCCCTCCCAGCATCAGAGTCTTTTCCAATGAGTCAACTCTTCACATGAGGTGGCCAAAGTACTGGAGTTTCACCTTTAGCATCATTCCTTCCAAAGAACAGCTAGGACTGATCTCCTTCAGGATGGACTGGTTGGATATCCTTGCAGTCCAAGGGATTCTCAAGAGTCTTCTCCAACACCACAGTTCAAAAACATCAATTCTTCGGGGCTCAGCTTTCTTCACAGTCCAACTCTCACATTCATATCTGACTACTGAAAAAACCATAGACTTGACTAGACGGACTTTTGTTGACAAACTAATGTCTCTGCTTTTAAATATGCTATCTAGGTTGGTCATAATTTTCCTTCCAAGGCATAAGCGTCTTTTAATTTCATGGAGGTAATGACCAAGTGCAGTGATTTTGGAGCCCAAAAAATAAAGTCAGCCACTGTTTCCACTGTTTCCCCATCTATTTCCCATGAAATGATGGGACCAGATGCCATGATTTTCATTTTTTGAATGTTAAGCTTTAAGCCAAACTTTTCACTCTCCTCTTTCACTTTCATCAAGAGGCCTTTTAGTTCCTCTTCACTTTCTGCCATAAGGGTGGTGTCATCTGCATATCTGAGGTTATTGATATTTCTCCCAGCAGTCTTGATTCCAGCTTGTGCTTCTTCCAGTCCAACATTTCTCATGATGTACTCTGCATAGAAGTTAAATAAACTGGGTGACAGTATACAGCCTTGACATACTCATTTTCCTATTTGGAACCAGTCCATTGTTCCATGTCCAGTTGTAACTGTAACTTCCTGACTGGTATATAGGTTTCTCAAGAAGCAGGTCAGGTGGTCTGGTATTCCCGCCTCTTTCAGAATTTTCCACAGTTTATTATGATCCACACAGTCAAAGGCTTTGGCATAGTCAGTAAAGCTGAAATAGATGTTTTTCTGGAATCAGTATTCTGGGAGGTGGATCATAGAGGATCCTGCTGTGATTTATGTCGAAGAGTGTTTTGCCTATGTTGTCCTCTAGGAGTTTTATTGTTCTTCTGTGTATCCTTTCCACCTATTCTTAATCTCTTCTGCTTCTTTTGTGTCCTTATCATTTCTGTCCTTTCTCATGCCCATCCTTGCATGAAATGTTCCCTTTATAGCCCTAATTTTCTTGAAGAAATATCTAGCCTTTCCTAGTCTATTGTATTCTTCTATTTCTTTGCATTGTTTGTTGAAGAAGTTATTTATTTATTTATTTATTTATCTCTCCTTGCTGTTCTCTGGAACTCTGCATTCAATTGGGTGGGTACATCTTTCTCTCTTGCCTTTCAGTTCTCTTCTTTCCTCAACTGTTTGTAAAGCCTCCTCAGACAATCACTTTGTCTTCTTGCATTTCTTTTTCTTTGGAATGGCTTGGTCACTGCTTCCTGTACAGTGTTACAAGTCTCCACTGATAATTCTTCAGGCACTGTGTCTATCAGATCTAATCCCTTGAATCTGTTTGTCACCTCCACTATATAATAAGAGATTTGATTTAGGTCATACCTGAAAGGAGATCCAACCAGTCCATCCTAAAGGAGACCAGTCCTGGGTACTCATTGGAAGGACTGATGCTGAGGCTGAAACTCCAATACTTTGGCCACCTCATGCGAAGAGTTGACTCANTCCACTATATAATAAGAGATTTGATTTAGGTCATACCTGAAAGGAGATCCAACCAGTCCATCCTAAAGGAGACCAGTCCTGGGTACTCATTGGAAGGACTGATGCTGAGGCTGAAACTCCAATACTTTGGCCACCTCATGCGAAGAGTTGACTCATTGGAAAATACCATAATGCTGGGAGGGATTGGGGGTAGGAGAAGGGGGTGACAGAGGATGAGGTGGCTGGATGGCATCACCGATTTGATGCACATGAGTTTGGGTGAACTCTGAGAGTTGGTGATGGACAGGGAGGCCTGGCATACTGCAATTCATGGGGTCACAAAGAGTCAGACACTACTGAGCAACTGAACTGAACTGAACTGAAATGACCTAGTGGTTTTCCCTACTTTCTTCAATTTCAGCCTGAATTTTTGCAATAAGGAGCTCATAATATGAGCCACAATCAGCTCCAGGTCTTGTTTTTGCTGACTGTATTGAGCTTCTCCATCTTTGTCTGCAAAGAACATAATCAGTCTGGTTTTGATGTTGAAAATCTGGTGATATCCATGTGTATAGTCATCAGTCATTACTTCTGAGCCCCCAAATTCATGTCCTTTTCAGATATAAAATACATGAACTGTATTTCAGCATCCCCAAACTCTTAACTGTTTCATGCATTTAAATCCAAAGTCTCATCCAAATATCATCTAAGTCAGATTTCGATAAGACTCAAGATTCTTCCTGGGACTAGTTTCCCTCTTGTTGTAAACCTGTTAAACCAGACAAGTTATGTGCTTCTAAAAATACAATGGTGGTGAATCATCAAGAAAGAAAAATACCAATACAGTATACTAATGCATATATATGGAATTTAGAAAGATGGTAATGATAACCCTGTATGTGAGACAGCAAAAGAGACACAGATGTATAGAACAGTCTTTTGGACTCTATGGGAGAGGGAGAGGGTGGGACGATTTGGGGGAGTGGCACTGAAACATGTATAATATCATATAAGAAACAAATCTCCAGTCCAGGTTCAATACAGGATGCTTGGGGCTGGTGCACTGGGATGACTCAGAGGGATGGTACGGGGAGGGAGGTGGGAGGGGGGTTCAGGATGGGGAACATGCATACGCCCGTGGCGGATTCATGTTGATGTGTGGGAGAACCAATACAATAT